>OX465246.1:7096858-7661858 GCA_949987775.1 Aproaerema taeniolella
AGCTAGAACTTTGCATTTAATAAGTACATAAACTATGCATAATTTTGAAAACACAGAGGGTGCACTTATGCAATTTTGCATAAGTGAACACTCTGCGTTTCCAAAATTACTACGAGGAGATCGATGAAATATGTTCATCATGCATTAGAACACAACCCAGAGGTTTATACAAAGAGGATTCGATCTCGGGGTGTGAGACTATGTTTTTTTTTTATATTGCACCTATCTACCTACCTACTGCATCTGTTGAATTCCCTTCGGCCGTCTACGAATTTGTACAGACGCAGATGTCACTTCTTTATCTTAACATCTGACTGATAGCTAAGAATAGAGGCTGCTTAGGCGGAAGTGCAATATAAATAAACGCAGCGCGCAGCTTATTCTGAAACTTAATCAAATAAATTAAAATATGTGCACTGTCAATCCACCTCTCTATCTAAACATACCTGCCCACAATAAATACGTTATTTTATAATTTAATAATTTGCGCTTAAGGTAAGAACAGGGAAAATTATTGGTAGTTAAAGCAAACGACTGTGGACATCCCATTCAATTACAAAAAAGTGTTTACGTTTTGCCACATTGCATGCTAAACATATCGAAAGCTAGGTCAATGCGCCGGCGCAGCAGTGCACGCTGTGCATGCCATAAGATTCTTATCATGTGCATTTCACTCTATCATATCGTATACAGACATTGGTGCTTTATTTGTTATTAGTTTCCTAACCCAAGCTGTACTATAATTTCATGGCATCACCACTCCAAAAATCGAATCCTAATCTGGTGGCGGAAGTTCGGTAGAATCTCAAAAAACCTAGTATTTTTTTTGTAAACAATCTTTACATTTTAAAACTTTTTATTTATTTATTTATTACTAAAAGCAAAAATTGTAATTCCTTGTTTATTAAATCCTTAAAGAAAAATCATATAAGTTTTTGGGAAGTTCGATTCTCGCACAAGGTCAATTTCTCGGTCATTTGACCCATGACACAAGAGAAATAAGTGGGCCCTAGGTATGGATTATCCCTTGATTCAACAACGTCATGCAGCATCCTCACTAATGTTATAAACGCGAAAGTTTGTATGTATGGATGTTGTTACTCTTTCAGGCTCAAACGGTTGGACCAATTTTGTTAAAATTTGGTATGGAGGTAGCTGATACCCTGGATTAACACATGGGCTACATAATTTTCCCAAATTCTCACGGGAACGACGTCCCGGGTGGAAAGCTAGTAGCTCAAGGAGCTTGAAAAAATGTTGTGTCGTTCTGCTTGTTCCGTACTGGTGCTACTACGCTATAGAATAAGGGCGGAACGAGATACATATATGCTATCTGGGTACATACTTGAACCTAGAAAGCTGTAATTTTGCATAAAGGTTCCCTTAACAGTATCGAAAAGGAATAAGAAAGTATTTTATGAAATTCCCACGGAAACGAAATAGTGTTAAGATAAGAGTGGTGTGAGAACACATTCAAAACAAAAATGATAACAACAACTGTGACTCTAGATTTACCACAACCACAAACGACAATTTTGCAACCTTGGCAAAGTAGAGGGCCGCGCACATCAGGTTACCACTTGCGTGCACTCTGTAGCAACGATAAGAACAGTATTGCAATGATAATGGAGTAACCTGATGCTCTGGCCTCTGTACGTATAGTTTAGACATACATTTGTTTAAGATTCTTGGCGGTTATTTTCTTTAGTTTCCACTATCCGCAGTTCGTTAGTTCATCCATGCACATGATGCTTGAAACAGCGCCGAAATATCGGATACTCATAAGTAGTTAGAACAATAATAGTTTAGTCATATACTTATAATTAATTATAAGACACTAAGACAAACCACATGTGGTTTAATAGTGACTTCTTGAAGTTATTGTTACTTTTGATATATTTGTCGAAATAAATAAATAAAAAACTTACAAAACGCAGATAAATATATGTCTGTACAATTGGTGTGGCATATATATGTGCTTAAGAAGCTCTACCTTTTTACGTTCAGCCGTGTTTATGTCACAAATGATAAACCCGGGAATTTTTTTCTGCGCGAATTTTGACATTCCAGTCTTAATTATTCTTTTCTACATCGATCATAACAACTTAAGTGAACCTCCACAATGGCAAAAACTTTTGCTTCAGGACTTTTTTGAGATAAGATTATTTGAGGTCCAGCACCCTACGGATGGTAACTATATGCTATAACTACGGATGGTAGTTTACGGATGGCTTTCGATTAACCTTACCTTCCTTTTAAGATAATTACACAAAACACATAAGAATAAGTGATAAGATGTGATAAAAGTTTAATGGTTCAATATAACAAGAAGTGCTATACTAGTTAAGGTCGGTTAAGTGCTATACTAGGTCATTCAAAACGTGCTATATTTCGTAATTAAAACCACTGCAGGATTAGTTTCAGTACACAAAAGCTATAACTGAAGACCTAAACCGTCTTCCTAAAGAACACTACCTACTCGTCATCAAACTTCTTTACCACTTATAATTCCAAATGCGGTCCAAGAATGCCCACTATTATAAGAGTCCGACGTCAAATTGCGTAACACGTTCACTTTCAGACCAATTCTGGACAAGCGCAGCTCGTGATGGCCAAACACTGACTGGGATGCGAAGTAGATTTCGCATGTAAACACCAGACTTTCGGTTCACAGCTCGATGCGCACCAGGTAACTTATCTTTCACCATTGTGGCGCGTGCCGGCTCAAGAACATTCCGCGCTCTTCTCGCAGATAGTCAAGTAGGTAGAGGAATAGTTTTCCATTGAACACTAGGTACCACTCTACTATAGTGGGTGACTGTAAATTAGTTAAAGAAAATTAAGGATATGATTTAGCCCACGAAACTGAACTACTTTCTTCAAGGAACATAGGTCGAAATATAAAAAAACAAATGTCGCCTCTCCGTAAAACTTATGCGATCAGCTGATTTGCCTTTGTATGGGAAATGAAAAATATTTTTTCAGAATTTCAGTTTTATGGGGTGAAGAGGGTGGCCTCTTAAGTTTTTGAAAGTCATCCCATATGTAAGTATCATCGTAATGAATTATCATCGTAAATGAATAAATCGAGACCGGTCACTAAAAGGATGATATTGATAATTCTAAGGTTTTTTTTAATTAATTGATACACCCGAAACATAACCCCAACTAAGAATATAGCTCCGTACCATTGATTTAGGCAGCAGGTTAACAGCGCCGGTCATCATTATAACGCTTCTGTACATAAACATTAAAATAAATTATTACTCTATGAATCCGAATTGCAAAATGAAGAGCGCTTACCGCACTGTCGATAAGATCTACTATGTAGTAACCGGGAAGCATGAGCTTGGACAATACAATTGACATGTTTTGTTTCATTATTTAAAACAACACTACACATAACACCCAATTAAGTACTTAATTAAATCTAATAAATATCTCAAAAATATCATAACTTCATAGTACTTACTAACTAGTACCTACTTAGTTTTAAACATATTATATTATACTACTTCTTCTGTTATTAGTTTTGAAGATCATAAGAGTGATTTTGCTAGGCTACGCCAGCGTGGGATTCGGTAATATCGCGCTTGCGCAGGTTTTCCTAACAGACAGACAGAGGTTACTTTCGCATTTACAATATTATTTGTATTGGGTAGTATGGATGATCAATAGATGCATACTAACCCATGCTACGGACTGAATGTGTAATCATAGTAATCAATCACGATACAATCCGGTCAGCACCCGCATTCTACATTTTATACTCAAAGTCTACATCATTCGACTCGAATCCAATGTTCAACAAGACTACACCCGTCATACCGCAAGAGAGGGATGTACGAGTGTTTCCAGGCGGCGGTTTCGAATAGAATGGTATTTAATACGGGTGCAGGTTCTCCTTATCCGGGTCACGAATGTCAGATGGCAGTCGCTCCACTGTAATGACCTGCCAAATCTTGGAACGTGGTCAAGCGTACCCCGCATGAGAAACGGGGCTAAGCGATAGGAAGGAGAGTATGAATGATCATGAATTAATTAACAGCCAGTAAAATTGTACGTTTTTCCTTGATAAGTTGATTGGCGATTGCCGGATTCAGAGGGCTGCAGAGAATCTGAAAATTAAACGATTTCCGTCTTGTGGCGTCCACACCTCTTAAATTGTTTAATAAAATTAACACAAGCACGCGCGTCATACTCGGGCTTGTTCCTTTTAAGTGTATGTTTCAAAAACTTGTTCGTGCAGGAACAAGTTCAAAGGGCCCAAAAAAAGCCGGAATTAGACCCGCAGGCTGCGTTCGTCAACCCCGAAACCAGATTGAGTAAAATTAAAGATACGTCATCATTATAGAGAGTTTGGAACCTCCGAAGCCTTACACAAAAAAATTAAGCAAAAAAAAAAGTTTAACATGGTGCCAAAGTACACCTGGAAATGGATTAAAAATACTCGTTAAAAGTGTCAAATCTAGCTCACTAAACTAAACCTAGGCTAACAAAATCTAACAAAAAATTTATGTAATGTAAGAAAACTTGTTAGCCTTGAGTGTTCATAAATAAAGCACCGGCGTCCGTTCACTTAAGAATATAAGTACCTACACAAAATCAGGACTTAAAAAAGTATTAGGACGCTAAATTATACCTTTACCTAAACTCAACTAAGATTTTATGATGATGACTCTAGGTAGGGTGCTTCTATTTTCTTATTGTGGTTCGGCAAATTTCGAATAGAGTGGGAACAAAGGAGTAAATTGATTTTAAAAGACAAGAACGAGACAGACCACTGTTTGCCGAGACATTAAGAAAATAGAGAAGCACCGTTCTGCAATAATACTTACTAATTACAACATAGGGTGACTTAAAATTACTTAGTTACCGAAAATTAAGGATATATATGTGAATTAGTCCACTAAACTCAAACTTTCCCAAGGAACCTAGGCAGGCGCGGTCGCAGCCTGAAATTTTGGAGGGGGTCACTCACCCAATTCACAACTAAGTAGACAGTCTTTATCTTGAATCTTTACAATAAACCGACAAATTACATTATAATATTGTTTTACAATCTTTATTATAACGACGCATATCGATTTTGCTAAGATTACCAAAACTATGTAGTTCGGTTCCTTGTTCCTAAACTAGATGTCATTTCCAAGTTATTTTGGCCATCGTGCGTAGTTCATAAAAACACCACTAGATGTCAGCAAACTATAAATTTATCGCTATTAGGGGATAGCTAGAAATTTCCTTTTATTATTTGGCAAATTTTCGAGATTTTTCAATTTGACCTTAGATTTTGGGGGGGGTCATGTCCCCTGTGACCCCCCCCTTCGGACCGCGCCTGAACCTAGGTATAGCCTCTCCATACAACTTTGCGATCTGCTGATATGACTTGGATGGGAACTTAAAAAATATCTTTAAGTTTTAAAATATATATTGAAAAATTCCTACAATACTTAAGTAAATAAAACCTCTACATATTTTGCCACGTCTAGACAATACGTTAATTTGGTCAGGTGTTATTGTTCTTTATTGGCTACAGTATAGCTGAAAACCTCCAAATTAAAGCACCTAGCGATAACGACACTGTAATGTAAGTACTATTTTTAGACAAATCTTCTTTAGGTCAAGGTGTTACAGCAAACCTATTGAAACATACATACGGCATCCGACAATATAATGAACCAAAACCAAACGCGGAAGATTCTATACGTAAGCTATTGAGTCAAAATTTTCAATGTCAAGTTGGCGAAAACGACTGGGTATGTTGAATGAGACACACCTACCAAACACTTAAAACCAAACGCGGAAGATTCTTACGTAAGCTATTGAGTAAAAATTTTTTCAATGTCAAATTGGCGAAAATATGGGTATGTTGAATGAGACACACCTACCAAACACTTGTGTACACAAATTGTGTTACCAGACCCATTGAATTAAAGTTCTTATTTGAGCATCAAGTCAAGTAAGACACGCGACTCAGCGCGGCGCGCACGCAACCTGTTTTTAACGTACTTACACTTAGCTGAGATCTAAGCCTTCGAACCCAGTTACCATTCGCGTCACATGCTGATTTATCGTGTCGATTGAACTACTGAAGTATGTTTCTAAGAACACTGTATAGAAGTTCTTCAGTTAGCATTAGGACTTATAGCGCCGGTGTGAGCGTAAAACCGCCAAAAATTTTAATAACTGGTAAGTGGAAAATGATACTTTACGTTCTAAACACGTGAACTGTAGAGAAATGAAAAGTGAATAGTTTGTTATTTTTCGACAAGAGAAAGTAATGTGTGTTTAGTTTTACGTTCATACCGTTACGCACCTAAAATAATTATATTTAAGAATTTCTGAGACTAGGGATTTTTTTATTTAAAAAGACGAGGCAAAATAACAAACGTAATGAAAAAGTATACTTACCTACTTTCGTAAATCAATACGTAATTATATTTTTATAACTTTACGGTAAAGGTATTAATTTTACCGTAAAAACTGGCTGATAATTTTGTCACATCGCGCCTTTTGCCTTGGGATACGGTTAGCACAAGTCAAAACTGATTAGGTATTGGGAAAATTCTGGAGGCTTATGTACAAAAGTGAACGCCTTGCGGTTCATATTATGACCATGCTAAGGACGCGAATGCCTGAACCTCCCAGGATGACTTTTAACAAGTTAGTGAAAGTTAGTTAGTTTATTTTGGTGTGAGTCAGCCCAATAAACTAATATTTTCAAGGAACAAAGTCAAAAAATGAAAAAAGTTTTCGCCTCTCCGTACAACTTAATTAAACGGTCAACTGATTACTTTGGTATGAGAAGTCGAAATTGTTTTTAAGAATTCTATATGGGTTCCTTGGGCAAACTTGTTCAGTTTCATGCAGAATCACTCCCTAAAGTTTCGCTACCTAGCTAATTGAAAGTCACTCCATATAAATAAATTAACGCTTTAAACTCAAAGGCCCACACTAAGGTTTTCCCTTGTGTTGTAGGTCCCTTGGAACACACATAAAGACAGACATGAACACGACTTATGCTTTATACACTAATAATTGCCCCGACTGGGAATAGAACCCAGGACCAGACGATCAAGAGGCAGCGTCACTACTACCATATTTTAAAAATAAAAACATATTATAAAAAAACTTTTTTATAATAAAAAATAACGTACAAATATAATAAGTAATTAAAATTGTTTTGAATTGGAAACATGTCGTACCTATCACAGGTATATTCTACGTAGTTGAGTGTCGGTTTAAATGGTCTTTATGCATTGTGATGTAAAATTACGTGTCTTTACAACGTAATAACGGACAAAAACATGTTTACCATGTTTACTTATTTTCTGCTGTTCTACGCATTACTTTACCTACTAAGTCTTAAGTATACGGGAAATTACTGGAAAATGTGCTTTTTTAATTTTAATAAAATGATTTTTTTAATTATTCTTAATATGTATAGAAAGTCAGGAATAAAAGCATCAGATAATTATAGGGCGTAAAAATATAAAATGTGACGGAGTTTCGAACCCACAAAACTTATAAATTAAGCTTACTTTTGAAGCATTAGAGTGCGTACTGCAGATTTAGATATATATTAATTAATTTAAGATTTTTTAGTCTGTGTCAGGTAATAGGTTTACTGGTCTTAAGCTACAAACCCTTGGCAACTAGTACGTTATCACAGAGCAATGCTTTTTATGGATTTAAAACTTACCGAGTCGTATAAAATTGATTTATTGGTCAACAGTTTTATGATTTCGCATTCGTACGAACGCCATACTAGGTAAAATGTTTATTTTATACGAGTATCAGTTACATGTTCAAACAGTGTGTGTGTATGTCAAGGGTGTACGCAGGAAAAATGTCTTATTACGTAACAACGACTCTATAATTAATTTAAAATCAAACGCATGAGGACAAGGGATTACCACCATGTCTTTAAACAATATTCAGGTAATCTTAATTTAGGACGGTGTGAAAAACACGGTGTGAAAAATTCAAATCTTATTGAATTCGAAACCCCTTTTGAAATTGAAAAGGTCTTGCGACCCTTAAATCTACGAACGAACTACGTTAGACAAAAATAAAACGTATAAAAAGGACACAAGAGGCACAGCCTTTTCACTGAAATTGTCCTGTTGTAAGACTTACAAATAATTATCTTTTTATTTGTAAATCTTCACGACCCCCAGGTTTCACGACCCACGGTTTGAAAAACACAGTTTTTGGAGAAACAAGAATTGCGTTAAAATTAAGGAAAATTCAATGATCGCGCGTTGAACTCTAATAAGCGCGTTCCTGTATTAGATTTCAACGCGATCCTTGTAGATTTGAACGTGCGTTTCTGTATTAGAGTTCAACGCGCGATCCTTGAATTAGATTTTAACGCAATCCTTGTTTCTCCTAAAGTAAGATTACCCTAAATGACCCTAATATTGTTTGAAGACATCGTGGTGATCAAAATCCGGAGCATAATACCCGATTCTCATAATTTTCCACGTTAAAAACGTATGAGTCACCGACTTCAATCCCAACAATAGTTCGCACAAAGCCGGTAACTACTTAGTGTCAAAAAAGGAATAAATTTATAAAGTTCCAATAGTTTTAGGATTGTGTAGGGGTAAGTCCTCTGAAGAAGTTTTCTAACTAAAATCTATCTGCCTACTAAATTCAAGCTATGAGTAAAAAAATTTAAAAAAGGACCCCCCGCACCTACAATCGAGAGTACTTTATTAAGTGACATTCAGGGGAGCTATCCCTACATAATACTGCAACTTTTGGAAATACATGATTTATTTCCTCAGTTTGTCTATTTTCCGCGGACTACAACAATGCCTATTAGCAGATAACTACAAATGAAAATGTCACTCGTTTATTTAGATGATGTTCTTGTTTGTATGTATTTTTCATTTTTCTTTGTTTTTTTTAAAGCGCTGAATCATTTCCGATAAAATTAATAAAAGACCACTTCATGAGTATACTCTATCAAACAAAAAAAGAATTTTGAAAATCAGTCACAGTTGGCGGAGTTATCGGGTAACATATAAAAAATAAAAACATACAGTCGAATTGAAAACCTAAGTTGGTTGGAAATAAGATTGTCCTTAGGCGTTTGATTATTTGATTCGTTCCTATATTAGATTTCAAAGAGTTTGTAAGGGATAGCTTAGCAAAAATTGGAACCCTGATTCCAGATCATCATTCTGAATAATTTTCCAGTATAATTTTCCTCCAGTAATTTTTGATGTTTTTTCATGTTTTTTTTTAGATTTTAAAGCTTCGCGCGCTTCTTGCACACCCGTGTGTGCAAGATTTGTATCCCACGGGTTTATAAGAATACCTACACTCCATTTTGCAATAAAAACTACATTAACAGCGTAAAGCATGAAAACCACCAATGAACATCGCAATGTAACAGCAGCGCGCGGTATCGCTGTAGGTACTTTTGATATGCGTCTTCGCCGTGATGGGACTGCGTATCACAGGCGTTACTGGCTGATCGGAGTGCTGTCGTCAAGTATCGATTCGAATTTGAAATTGAACTAGGATGTTCGAGAAATAAAAAAAGAATCGCGCAGACAGCAATCCGGGGTCAGGCGTCATTGTAGAAGTTTCACTTATAAGCGCCCCCTTTATAATTGAAACTTCCAAACTCGTGATAAAATTATAAAGGGGGCGCTTATAAGTGAAACTTCCAAACTCGTGATACGCTGCTGTTTTAATGTATGAAAACACAGTTTACATATACACCTATTTATTAACACTACTTGAGCTCTGTTGAAGAATTACACGTGTATGCTAATACACCTAACACACTTGAACATCCGTAAAGGAATGACGCCTGGCCCAGGATTGCTATCTGCGCGCTTCTTTTTTATTTCTCGAACATAGGATGTTCAATTTCAAATTCAAACTGATACTTGATGACAGCACTCCGTTCAGCCAGTAACGCATGTGATACGCAGTCCCATCACGGCGAAGACTGCATATCACAGTATCAGCGCATCATGTTACTCCATTTTCATTGCAAAACCGCTCTTATCACAACAGCACAGAGTGCACGCGTGTGGTAACCTGAGTTGCGGCCGTCCGTTCATTGTTGTATAGTGCCAAAGTAGGTTAATACCAAAAACTCCGTGTCATGTTTTCAACCGTGTGGTGATCGGTTGAGAATAACACCACCCCATCTCTTTCCGTGGGTGTCGTAAGAGGCGACTAAGGAAACACAAATGAGACCTGCCTCCTAGTAATCCATCCCAGGCAACGACACTTCATTTTTTTCTGAATTTGAGGTGTCGTCCTATGGTCTCATGCGGTGTGGTAGGCTCTGTAAAGGGCCGTCTGGTTCGCGACCACCCTCCGACCGAAGTCCGACGCCAAACAGCTTGCTGTGTTCCGTCGGTGCGTGGGAATACCAGCGCCTTTATAGGCATTTTCTGGGTAAACTCGCTCCATCGTCGACCTCATCTTTGACCTTATGGTCAAGATTGAGGTCAAGAGTTAACCCATCTTATAATAAAATAAAATAAAACTCCTTATAACTTGACGTTGCTGGAAAGAAAAAATCTTGTAGCCGATCACAGTTATGACGTTATTTGCTAAGCTATCCTTTACACCCTGTATTAGATTACAATGCGATCCTTGTAGTGTAGGTATTATCAAAGTTCAACGCGATTTCCTGGATTTAAGTTCAAGACAAATTGATTAAGATGGTCCACAAGCGCTTCTGTTTTAGAGTTAAACTTGTCAATTTTATTTTTCAGGCGGCCTCGGTCAACTCGGCGTCGAATGCGCAAAGTACCTTCGAGGGAAGTATGGCCGAGAAAACGTCATCCTGTCGGATATAATAAAACCGTCAACAGAGGTTATGAACGACGGTCCTTACATATTCGCCGATATATTAGAATTCAAAGGTCTGCAGAAAATCGTCGTCGATCATCGAGTGGACTGGCTTATACATTTCTCCGCTTTACTCAGCGCTATTGGCGAACAAAACGTACCACTAGCTGTAAGAGTGAACATAGAAGGAATGCACAATGTTATAGAATTAGCGAAACAATATAAACTTAGAATTTTTGTTCCTAGTACTATAGGAGCATTCGGTCCTGACTCTCCTAGGAATCCTACACCGAATGTAACTATACAAAGACCAAGGACTATTTACGGAGTGTCGAAAGTGCACGCTGAGTTGTTAGGGGAGTACTACCATTATAGGTTTGGCCTGGACTTCCGTTGCCTGCGGTTCCCGGGAGTTATTTCAAGTGATCCACCCGGCGGAGGAACTACAGGTACGTATTATAGAGTACTTAATTTAGTAATCTCATATTCTTTTAAGGGTTCCGTACCCAAAGGGTAAAAACGGGACCCTATTACTAAGGCTCCGCTGTCCGTCCGTCCGTCTGTCACCAGGCTGTATCTCATGAACCGGGTTAGTTAGACAGTTGAAATTTTCACAGATGATGTATTTCTGTTGTCGCTATAACAACAAATACTAAAAAACGAAATAAAATAAATATTTAGGGGGCTTTTTATAGATAAAATGGTACGGAACCCTTCGTGCGCGAGTCCGACTCGCACTTAGCTGGTTTTTCATGGTCATTCTTCCCAAACTGGAGATTTTTTTCATGGTCATTCTTCCCAAACTGGAGTTAAACATTGAATATGTATGAATTCTTTCATGATTGATTAATAAAAGTTAATTTTTTGCGTACAAAGCTATTGCGACTCGAAGCAATCCACGCCGGACTAGAAGTAAAAGAAAAACTTGTAATGTTTTTTTAAAAAGCACTAAACCAATTTCGATAATATTTATATGAGATCACCTCAGGAGTATACACATTCGAACAAAATAAATAATTTTGAAAATAACAAATATACAAAAAAAGTCGATTTGAGAACCTCCTTCTTTCTTTGAAGTAAGTACATAGTTAAAAAATACTTGATATCCTCAATTTCAGACTACGCGATAGCAATTTTCCACGACATCCTACGCAAGGGACAGTACCAATGCTACCTGAAACCCGACACCCGCTTGCCGATGATGCATGTGAGGGACGCCCTCAGAGCCCTCTCGGAGTTTCTTGAAGTCCCCAATGAGAAGCTCAACAGACGAGTTTACAACGTCACTTCTATGAGCTTCACGCCTGAAGAGTTGGCAGAGAAAATAAACGAACATTTAAAGGATTTCCAGATAACGTACTCGCCGGATAGTCGGCAGGAAATTGGTGAGTTTTAAGGTTGATATTTAATGCGTAGAATGCAAGTTCCTTGGGGTTTTGGGAAAATTATGAAGCCTATGTTACTCAGGGATAATGTGGCATTCTAATGATGAAAGAATTTTGCAAATCAGTACAGTAGTTTCGGAGCCTACCTATTCAATGCAAACGAACAATCAAATCTTTCCTATCCTATAATATAGGTACTTAGTAAAGATAACTAGCATTCCGTCCGGGCTTCGTTCCAGTGGGAATTTGGGAAAATTATGTAGCCTATGTTAGTCAGGTATAATGTAGCATTCTAATGGTGAAATAATTTTTCATATCGGTCCAGTAGTTTCGGAGCCTATTCAATGCAAACAAACAATCAATTTTTTCCTATTTATAATACTTATTAGTGTAGATGACAGAAACGCATTTTTTTTGTACGCAAAATGTTATGTTGAAATATTTTGATTCTTTGAATACGTTGGTCATTTGGAGACGATAGATTTTAACTCCAAATTAACTTTTTCTTGGATAAATAAATAAAAGTAAATAAACGCTACACACTCAAAGACACTAAGGTTTTCCTTTGTGTCATGGGTGTTCCCTTGGAACACACAAAGACAGACACGAATACCCATGACCCGATAACAAACATCTGCTTTTATACCAATATCTGACCCGACTGGGAATCGAACCCAGGACCCTTCGATCAAGAGGTAGCATCTCTACCACTCGACCACGCTTTTTCTTTAACTTTTGAAATACACATTATTAGATCTGCTAGCATTATTGAACTCAGCACTGGGTACCTACCACGATCGTTTAAAAGCATTTCCGTTTAGGATCCAACTATGAACTGCTTCGCAATTGGATTTTTTTTTAAATGGTAGGTACCATGATGGCGCTGCGTTTGAACTGCTCGGTTGTCTATGGTCCATTTTTATTTTTAAAATAAATTGTCGCTGGTCTGCCTTTGAATCGCAACAGCGCCAAAATTGAATCGCTTATAAGCCATCATGGTACGAATAAGCGTTGCAGACATGTTTAGGTCCTTTGGATCGCGCCAAGCGATCATAGTAAACCTCCTGTGAACTGAAAACCAGGGCTACAGTTTATGTTATAGGATAATATATGCTGAGGCAGGGTCCTTTTGGTATGAAATCACATCACACTTCACGCTAATATTATAAAGGCGAAAGTTTGTGTGTCTTTGTATGTTTGTTACTTCTTCACGCTCAAACAGCTGCACCACAATTTTGATAAAATTTGGTATGGAGGTAGCCGACACCCTGGATTGACACATAGGCTACAAATTTCCCCGAATTTACACTGCAACGAAGTCCCGGGCGGAAAGCTAAACGCTAAGGAAGTATTACATTAATGTTTCGTTTGTGTTTTATTAGGATTTCTACTGTTTTACTTGTATATTATGTTATATTTTGCTGTTTTCCGTGTACAAATTCGTTATATTCAACTTTACAGTGCCTGTTGTGTCGTCTCTTTATTTGTAGTTTTCTTTCTGTATGTCTATTGTGTACAATAAACAGTAAATAAATATAAATCAATTCACCTAAAGTACCGGAAATGTCTTCTTTCCAGCCGATTCGTGGCCCCAGGTGTTCGACGACAGCGAGGCTCGCCGGGACTGGCAGTGGCAACCAGAAGTAGACCTGGACAACCTCGTCTCTCTCATGATAAAGGAAGTCAAAGAGAAGATCATTGCCAACGGTATGAATGGCAGCTAATATTTGCTTAACTCCTTGAAATTCAAGGTCTTGTTATCATGTCGTAAGATTCTAATAATTATTTTGCCCTGTTATGACTTTAGACTACTTATTTAAGCTATGAGTAAATATTCTACTGACAGAGATGAGTTTTTTTTTTACGATCACTAGTGTATCAGCAAAATAGGTAGACAAAATAGCAGCACGTCAGGTTACCCATTACGAAGCACGTCAGGTTGGCACTACGAAAGCAGACGCTATTACTTGCGAGATAATGGCAAAGAACTTTTTTTGCAAGTCATTAGACCGTACCTACTTCATTTTGCATTATTGAGAGGTGTACTGCGTTTTATAAATTGATACTTAATTGGAACTTGTGTCTATACAAGGGACCACTTTGAGGGTATTCAATAATAACATAGCTTATTACATTACATTTTAACCCTAAACAACTACCCTCAAAGTGGTCCTTCTTACCAGACACAGTCATAAATTCATCATATCAGCCAATTGCAGTCCACTGCTGAACATGGGCCTCCCCCAAGGTGTGCCACTTTGCACGATCCTCCGCTTTTTGCATCCAGCCACTACAGATGGTCCGATGACCTAAAGAAGATAGCTTCTTTTAGGTCATCTGACCATAGAAGATAGCTTCTTTAGGTCATCTGACCATCTGGCTGGGGGGCGTCCTACACTACGTTTGCCAAGACGTTGTCTCCATTCGAGAACCTGTCACAAATTATTTTAAGGAAAAAAAACACTTGTTTTGAATTTTTGACTCAATTCCTTTATTAAAGCGTCCATAAAATAAAACAATGTGATTTTATGTATATAGACAGTTCACTACATTATAATTAATTAGTAAGCGGAAAAGCATAGAAAACGTGTATCTAATATTTATTTCTGCTCTTAGAGCTTTTATTTTTTTACCAAATATACTCGCAAGCATCGAAATCCGGCAACAAGATATTTAAATGCTGTCAGGTGTATCTTATTATCTAAAACAAATATTTACTTCAGAAGAAACAAGAGGGGTAAATTATAATTTACTATGATCCAACTCGGATTCGCATAAGTAGGTACTGTGGTATGCAGACCTTCATGGAGGATCGGGCATAACGCAACTTCTTTCTCATTCGGTCATTTCGAAGAAGATAATTCGAATATCAATTTAAAAGGTTTGAAATGGTATTCGATGTCAAGATTCAAAATGATTGAAGATCTGGTCTTGCGCCATTCATTGATGAAAGTGAATTCATTGTAGTGAGCTCGCGGAAGAAGTTCTTGTATACGTTCGTAGGTGTGCAAATAGCACTTAATAAGCGTTGCTAAATTCTGTTAACCGTGGACGTGTTGGAAAGAGCAATAAAATTGTAACAGAAGTGCAGATTTTGATTATAACCGTGTACCAGAAGAAGAAATAAGTCTTTTAATTATACGCCCCCAGAATAGCCATCACAGTACCTTTCGCATGGATGAACTGGCGGGAGCAGTTAATCCACCGAAAAACGTATCAGATAACCAACCAAATCTAAATTGGCCTTTACGGCTCACCAAACCTTTTGACCTTTATAGGCCAACCAATCCCAATTGGCCTTTATAGGCCTCTCAATCTACATTGGCTTTTACGAGACGCCCAATATAAATTGGTCTTTATACGCCACCTAATCTGAAATAAGTGAAAAAGCCAATATCATAAATGCATACAAACAAAAAAGGGTGTTAAGTAGCACTGGATTGTGCGAATAATTTTAAGGAATAATGTTATATGAATTTTTCAAAAATTATAATTCCGTGAATTACCAGTGGAGTTTAGAGAAATGTACCGGATTTCAATGCTTGTGAGTGTAGTTTGTAGTAAGAAATATTATTTCATCGAGTCTATCTTCTGTTCCAATCAAATCTTCCGTGGAGATAAACAAATAATTAATTATTATTTCTTATATTAAATATTTTAAATAAAACTTCATTCATTTACTAGTGATCAATATAGCAATTGTAAAATTACAACAGATGCGGAGAAGAATTTTTTTAAATAAACACAAAGCAATATCTATGAATGGTGCCCATTTTTGTGAACCCTAATAGGACCTAATATTAAGGTTCACAAAAATGTCGTTGCAGTCTGAGCTACGACCGTTAATTATTTTCCCTTCTTTGTTCTTCAAACGGAGAAAGTGGCCGATCATTACGAATCGTTACGTAGTTTCGTAATGCCAGGCTTTATACATTAAAAAAATCCTTCTTTACGATGCCCACATAACCTTTCTTTCTCGTTTATGTTCATCGAACAAAAAAAATGACCGATCATTACGAATCGTAACGCAGTTTCGTAATATCAGGCTTTATAAAGAAACTCAAATTTCGCAAATATGAGTTAGATAGAATATGAGGTGACCTTAATTTAGCTAACGAAACTTGAGGGGATAATTTTCTCCGTAGAACTGAACAACTTTCCCCAAGGAACATATATGAAATTCTAAAAAGAAAATGTTGACTTCCCATAAAAAAGCAAATCAGGTATTTTTTCATATTTTTTCTATTTTATTTTTTAACAGCCCATATACGTCCCCACCGAGGGACACGGGCCTCCCTTCGAAACACGAAGGGGACTTAGGCCATAGTCCATAGGGGATTTTGACCATGTTCTTTGGATAAAGTTGTTAAGTTTCGTGGTTTATTTCACAATATAATATAACATTACTTTTATTAATAAGTAATAAATAATATTTAAATATTAAAAAGTAAAACAATATTTTACTGACACTTTGTAACTTGTAACTGCTAAATTATAATCACTATAACCTTAATTCTATACATATTTTATAGTCGGAACAATTTATTATATTTCATACTTTTAAGAAGAATAGAATATAATAGCAAAATCTTTATTTTATAGGACATTCAGGATGTCACTTAAAACAAGTCAAGATTACAATGAAATACATACAAACATACATTAAACGATTTAAATACATACCTGCGCATTCGTTCTTTTGATCCTTTATGTGTTTGTAGTCCGGTCAATTTAAGCTTTCAACATTTTAAAATATATTATTCCACGGAAAATTGATTTGGAACAGACTTTAACAAGTTTTAATCGGCTATAAGTTGCCGCGACACTTAATATTATGACTTTCAGATCACATTATACACTACACAGCTCAGTCTTCCGATTTACTCATTAACAACTCGAATCCCTTATATTCTATGTCTATTTGCAATAAGTCTAATACCAAACGCGAGCAATGAAATGTAAGAACACAGCCATGTTGGTCCATCCGACGGTGACGGAGTTATACTAAGAAACGAGACAGACTGTCAATCTCTCGTTTCCTTGTATAGCTCTATACCAGGAAACGAGTATAGAGCTCTGATGGTCCAGCAAGATGGACAATAAGGCGCTTTAGACCACAGATGAGGAACAGTAATGTGCTTAGGCAAACGCAGCGTAGGTAGTAGGTGAAATGTTCTGAAAATTAGTGTTGCTAGTTAACTTTCTGTTCGAGATGGTGTTGTCATATAGGCGCCTAAAGAACGTAGGTCAAAATATGAAAAAAGAAATTGTCTCTCCATACCAACTTGAGCCAATAGCTGATTGCCTTAGTATGGGAAGTGGATATTTCTTTTAATAATTTTATTGGGAAGTGGACATAAAGTCACCCCATATAACGTCACTTTATACCATGCCTAGGTTTTTTTGTGATCTATTTATGAGAGTAATTTGACTAGTATTTTTTTATTATGAGTCAGAAAAAACCTGTAAATATTCCTTGATCTTTGTACGCACAGACTCAACTTTAATATGAATAGAAGGTACATTTACATTTCATTGCTCGTAGACTGTAAGAACTTCCGTATGGACGAAAATATTTCAAAGGACGACTATATTATAAGCTAGGATGCCTTTTTAAAAATAAATGGAACCTTAGTGTGACTAATATATCGTATCACCTTTATTATGTGTTAGAATAATGCCCATTATCATTGATAATGCACATAATGCGCCTATTGTAATTTATTAATCATTGAATGACAATAATTAAGTTCCTATTTGTGATCAAAATAAATAAAAATATACATTCTTTCGTCATTTATGTCCATCATCGCGTTACTTCGATCTAATGTTTCGACAAGGGACAATTGAACTGACTATAAAAATAACAATTAATATGTATTTAATTATAATAACTCATTGGTTCCAGTGTTAAACGCAGCCATAATTATAGTTTTAAGCATTTTGAAAGTCTACGGGCCGACATTTTTGGTCTTACATATTAAAAAGCGACAAACCTGGAACGTATCAAAGCTTACGTTTATAACAGAAAAATGTATTATGTTATATAGTAAGTGCCGGATGAATTGAGAATTTCGGACAGTGACCCTAAAACGCGCCGACAGACGAAAAGCGCCAATTGAAAAGTAACCAATTTGTATGTAAAAAGAAATGTATATTTCGTTAAAAAAAGTTTCAATATATTTTATTTCATGTTAGGAAAGAAAAACACTCTTTTCTTAATGTATCTATTACAAAAAAAGAATATTTCAATCAATCTTGACAGCCACAATAGAGTGATTGACGCAAATTTGTTTGAAAAAAAAAACGCACCGGTGACAGCCAGCGGTGTGTCACCTTTGGCACGCCATTTTGTTTTTATTCGTTTGTTTACGGATAGCGCTCGCGTGTGTACGTAGAATTCTCGGATATTGTTTGTCCTTCTTTCACGCCTAAACCGCTGCACCGATTTTGATTAAATTTAGTATAGAGACAGATTAAACCTTGGAGAGTGAATTAGGTTACTTTTATCCCGAAAATTTTGAAGAGTTCCCAAGGGAACGCGGTAACCGAATTCCATGCGGACGAAGTCGCAGGCAACTCTCTAGTAACAAAATAATTAATTTATGTATGCATTAAAGTAACCTGAACCTATAGGGGATTACAACCCCTGGTCAGACGGCCGAAAGGTCAATGTCCGAAATTCTCAATCAATCTGGCACCAACTATAATTCCTTCACTACATGCTATTAATGCCATATAGTGAAGGAATTTTAACAAAGTTTTATATGGTTTATGGTATGGGGTACTTAAAATTAGTAAGCGAAACTTCAAATTTCAACTTATGTTCTTAAGGGAAAGTTGTTCAGTTTTGTGGGCTGATTATTATCCTAAATTTTCGCTAACTAATTTTAAGTCAAAGTCAACCAACAGGTTTCCACAATTTGTAAAGGATGCATTTACTATGTTAGAGTAAATGCATCCTGCATGCTTAAGAAAATCATATCAAAATATCCTTTTGCAAAGCTTTTAATTTAAATGTATGCGTTATAAGACCTCCAGTGACATCGACATGATTTAAATATTCAGGAAACGAGTTGTTTTCTAACATCTACACAAACTAGCAACCATCCTATTAATCTACGCAACTAAATCGTATCGAAATCGCACCGATATATCTAACTCCTTATACAAAAATACCGTCGTATGTAAGTATGTAACTGTTATTCATAAAAATATTATCACACAATTCATAATAGGCAGGTTATAATTATCTTGAGTGACTTTATATTAGCTAGCGAAAATTGAGGATGTGAATCAACCCACAAAAATAAACAGGCTGAAATATGAAAAAAAAAGTTGTATGAAAATATTAAAAGGAAAAGATGGGTTCCTTGGCAAAAGTTGTTCAGTTTCATGGGGAAAATCACCCCCTAAAGTTTCGCTAACTAATTGAAAGTCACTCCATGATAGCTAATGTATCTATATATTAGCTATTTTGGGAGGCAATGGCACTTATATTTATTAATAAAAAACAATATGATGGAAATGAAGTTAATTAAGTTGTCCTCCTGCAGTTTTTTCAATATTATCCGGCTCTTAGTCAAGTTTCGTCATACCAGGTTGGTAAATTGACTCAATTTACTTTACGCTTCCTTTACAAATTAAATTAGTTAACAAAACCGGTATTACGAAGCTTGAAGTATCGTCAATGTAAAATAAATCCATCATACTATACGTGGCTAATAAAAGTGAAGTACGGGAAAAACTAGATGATTATACTATATCTTAATAAAAATCAGAACAAAAAGAAAACAAAACGAAAAGAAAAAAATGTTTCTTTAAGTTATTATGTAAAATAATTACACCAAAAATTATGCAAACTCTTGGAAAGTGGACAAGATGATGTCATATTCAGCATTCGGACATATTGCAGTAAAAATAAGGCATCTATGTGATTTTCTACCTTTGTGAGTTAATAGTACCTTAAATTTACGCTAAATGATTTGTGATTGTGACTGATCGCTAATTGTATTGGTATTTCTGGTTTAACTAATTTTATTGAAAAACGGCTTCAGGCTTCGATTAAACTTATTGGCTCAAATTTACCTTTCAATAATGTGATAAAATTAATAAGTATATAATTAATAATTATCAATATAATATGTATAATGAATTCAAAAATCAAAATAGGTAAGTATATTAAAGAAGTTTTTACTTGAATCCCTCATAACTAACACACAAATTAATGAAAAATTGTGTAACGCGAAAGACAAATGACAAAATTCACCTACGGGAAAAGGTGTGATAAATAGGGTGCTAGCTCAGTGCAATTGACGTACAAAGCATGTATCAAAATGAGGCCGCAACGTGGAAGATAATTGTCAAATTTCATTAGGCACTTCATAGTTCTTATTACCAACTTTTATTTATTTCTTGAAAACTATCGTTTATCATGTCACTTTTAGAGTGTGTTTCCAATGACGCGGAGCTGAGCGGAATGAAATTGACCAATCACATGCTCAGAAGCAACGCGATTGGTCGCATTGGTTTAAACGACTTCATATTTTCAAGAATGGTCATGTCATAATTTGATTTTTTAAACGAGATATTACACACCACCAGACATAAAAAGTTTGCCACACGGCAAAGCTAAAATGTTTAACCATTGTATTTTAAGATCGACCATCTCTAAAGAACAGCGAAAGTCAAATTGATAAAAGATATAACAAGAAGTATGTACATAATTAATGTACATCGTGGCAAAAAATTAAGGTAACAGTAAAATTATTATATTGTCGCCAAAATACTTTTAGTGAGGCAACCCTTGAGATCTTTTAAAAGGTGTTACCAGTTAATGAACCTCATATCAGTTCTATAAACTTTTTTTGCCAAGACGTAGTATACTTACAGAACAAGAAAAAACAAATTAATAATTACATATATGTCGCTAAAGATGAATATTATAATTGAAAAATAAACAGAAAAAATGCATATAGACTTAAATCATAATTAAGTACAAAACTTATAAAATAATAAAAGGAATATATTATTAAGATTGAAATGCATACGTTTGTTATACATATACATTCATTTTATACGGCGAAGTTACGTGTCTAAATCATTATTAATTAAATATTAACATTACTTTTAAGAAGTGTACGAAGTCAATATTGTCGATCTAAATAAAAAAACTATTCACATTCATTCAAAAAATATAAAACGATTTATTTGCATACATCAATTTAAATTCGTGATTTTATAACATTTTAAAGTAAATAGATCTTTATAAGAAACTAATTTAAATCACTTGGCAAGATCGCTTGATAAAATGCTTATATTTTGTTATCCAAGTCCAGTAGGAACACTATACAGTGTCATACCAGTTGGTCAAATAGGTGGGACCACATAGGTCCTAAACAAGACAATCAGCACGACAAAACATTATTTATGTTATGTTATGACGGTCAAAAAAATAATCCCAACATCAATTTATATGGTTAACTGAATAGGAAACAACCTTATACATTTCTGTTTTTCTTATTATGATCATAACTTTAAAAAATATTCTACATACGTTTTTGAAGTCACGAGGTATAAAAGAAATAACTGTTGTAATTACAAACTCACCGTTTAAAATTGTATTTCCGTATTGTCATTGAAAACAAAAAAAAGTTTTTAAAACAATTACACTAGTTTTGTGATAGTTGATCATCCACCAATTCGTATGTACAGAAATCATTGCCATTTTCCACTTCGTCATTCATAATATCAAACATTATCAACCGGTACAACAAACATAAAAACAAACACTAACCGGCAGAACAGACACTAGCAAAAATATTACCTCTTCATAATGATCACAAACGTTTAATTGACTGGATCTCCCTTCACTCAGCCTTCAAGTGTTGTTGTTGCTGTTGTTTCATGTTCATCTCTTTCAGGCGCTGCCTCAGCTGTGCCGTTTTCAGTTTAGCCATGATCTGTGTCGATTGATACAGCCACGATCCCTGGAAATGACAAAATTTTCTTCATTAAATTTATTACTCAGTTCAACTTCAATTTTCTTGTTCATTCTTGTTTTATTATATTAACACTATACTTTTCATTGTTGTTTCTTATTTTTAAATAAATATTTTTTGTGTATGTGTGTTATATAAAGTATTATTCTAAGCCAGTATATATAAAATATATGTTCGCTGTTGCAACCAGACCTCAAGGCATCCATGACGGCAATGTCTCGACTAAAAATTTACGACATAGTAACACAAAGGGTATAAAACTATTACAAGTAAAGGCCTTTGAACAAGTGGCATAATTAGTTTAAAATATACATACATAACACCTACATATGCAAACAACCGTACATTGGACACTACGGTATTGTATATTTTATTCAAATAATCGACATGCATGTTTGACTCGAAAGTGATTCGCTACGCTATCGAACGATTCGTTTTCATGCATAAGTTAGAATTAATATAACATACTGTAATAGTTTGGTTACGTAGTATTATTGGTCATTAATTCCGTTTCACTTAAACCATTCTTTTGACATTCTGTTACAAGCATCGGACGAGACAAAGATTCCTTACAACGAAGCCATTTTATAATCCTTCCTTATCGTGTAGGTATAGTCAAGTATGTGGCGAACTTGACTAACCCTGGTATAAAGAGTTTTCAAACCGACAAATGGCCCCTAGCAAGCACGGAAACGCTCGAAATAAATTGACACTTTGGTTGGTTCCCTGCCTCTGTGTAACACTGATCGGTTCAGATCAGCGGGCGCCACTGGGCTACGATGTTTGATACCAATAATCCAATATCCTACAGCTAATATTATAAGTGCCGAAGTGTTGAGTGCCATCACGGATAACTTACTCTATCAAGCAAAAATTTGTAAAAAGTATTTTTCAAAACTTTATAACGGACAATTATCAATTGTTGAAAATTATATGTCACAATGACGGACTTTTTAAAATAATATTAATGCAATCTAATCTAACCGAATAAAGAAAACTAACTTAACTTATCCTAATTTCATGCAGGCGGCCCTTAAAGTTTCGTGAAATTTTTATTTTACTGGGCAAATTATAATGTCGCGGGACTTTATAATTTCACTAGTGAAAATGTAATTTTTCGGTGACATATGGATATACTGAGTAAAGACTAAAAAAACAACTAAGTCATCGTTTTAACTAAATCACGGCAATGTTAATGTTTTAAATAATGTTTAAAACCTGTGAAAACCCACAACTTTATAACTCATTTTCAAAGTAATCTGGCATATTTTGAGTACTTTGCATATCCAGCGTGGAAGTGGTATCTAATTGAGAAAATGTTACTAAATTTTTTTGAATCGGCGTCTAATTGATGTTTACAAATCATTTTACCAACAAAAAGTGAACTCTATGTGCTCACAATAAGAACGGTTTTGCAACAAATATAGTCTCTTAACAGTCGTGGAGTACTTACCACCATAATCATGCAGTTGAGTAGTATCGGAATTGAGAAAACGACTGATATGAAGAGGCCTTTGCTGTCAAAGTATTGTTGTCGGGAGAAAAGCGCCCAGTTCCTCGCCGCGACCTCGTTTATACTTTCCGAAAAGTAGACTAATAGTACTGTAAATAAAAAGAAATTAAATTTCAGGATGCGTGTATTATGGTTTATCATCTTCTTCTTATATATAAAATTGGAGGTCCTGATTCACTGACTCATCAACTGAAAGCTGAAATTTGGCAAAAATGTGTGTTTTATGACGTAGGCAAGCACTAAGAAAGGATTTTTCGAAATTTAACCCCTAAGGAGGTGAAATGTGGGTTCAAAGTTTGGAGAAAACCATTTTTTTGGACATTTTGACTCGAAACTTCGTCAAGACATACCTTGGAGCAAATAAACGGACACGTGTTTCGCGATTTTTCGAAAATCATCCCATAAGGGGTCAAGAATGAAATGGGTGACTAAAAGAGTTTTTTGCGCGAGCGAAGCCTCTTACTAATTTAAAGTCAATTGGTTGACTTTAAATTAGTAAGAGAAAATTAAAGATATAAATCAGCCCACTAAACTGAACAACTCTCCCTAAGCAACATGAAATAATCACATTACCCTCCTTTGCGTCGCGCAGTCGGGTAAAAATTCGTAAAGTAAAAAAAAATTTTCTCCATACCACTTGAGCGATCAGATGTTGCCTCAATATGAAAAGTAGTTTTTTTCCTAATTAGCGGAGAGCAAAATCTCACCAGCGAAGCAGTGTGAACAGTGAGTTATCTACTATTATTATTAGATCTTTGGAACAAATCAGTCGGCAAGAACTAGTGTAGCGGAATAATTAAAGAAATGATGAGCAAAGTTGGTAATATTCAAGAAAAAAACACTATTTCACACTAACGCCTATTACTAGTAAAATGTATTTCACTTATCAATGACTTCTTGAGCGAGGAAATGGACTATAGCTATGTAAACATTTCCTCATCGGTGCAGCGGTGGGACAACTGCCTATAACTATCTAATAATAATGTATTCTACCTAATGATTCGAAATAAGTGGTTTCAAAAAGCATTAAGTCATCAAATCCAAGATAATAATATTGTTAACGCCGTCGTTAACGACAATAGCAAGGAAACAATGTGAAGGCTTATTATCTCAAGGTCTTTTAAAACGTGTTGAAGAAGTCTGCTGCACTGCTCGTCAGTGTAAACGAGGTTGACGAGGTTACCTTGTAAAATCGACCCTATTTTAACTACATAGAATGTAATTTGGATGTAAACTTAAAGGGCTAGTTCACTGTATTTTTTTTTCTGATAAGGTTTGGATTGTAATAAGGATGAGATGTTAAAACCAGAAACTGTGACATGTTGTGAGAAATCTACGCGACCTTTGGATCAAAATAATACGTATGAGAATTTTCCGCAGGCCTTACTAGGCTTTTGCTAAGGCGCGGTAGAAAATACTACTGACGGAGATTTTATTTAAAAAAAAGTTTGACGTAAGGATTAAAATTAGGTCGTACTTTTTGGCGTTTCCTTCTGGCTACTGAAGGGCCTCTGACTTGGTTTAAAAACGAGTCAATTGACATCAACCTGGACCAACGCGACAGTTTAAAGTCCGAATTGAATACGCTCGTGATAAATTGCCTTATGGTCACCCCATCAGGTACCCGGCTCCTGGTACGTTGCTTAACTTCAGTCGTATAGATTCCGAACTTACCCTTTCATATTACAGTATATGTATAGATTATTTCGCTCAATTAAATTCTTAGTAAAATCGCGTCTACGATATGCGAGATTTTTACCAATTTAATGATATGAGTATTAAAATAGAGAATGGCGATGTCGCCCGTAAGTAAAGAAACGTTTTTTTAAAACGCCATAAGCTCGTACTTATCGTGTTAGTATAGTTAAGTGTGTGGCGAACGTGGCTAACCCTGGTGTCAGAGTTTTTCAAACCGCACAACGGCCTCTGACTTGGTTAATCAGGGGCACTATTTTTGAATCACTCATCTCATTTCGAGCGATATCTTTCGTTGATTTGCGTCGATGCTATTGATTTTTGAATTTTTTAACTACTAAATTCCATGAGTGCTAAGACCCTTTCACTGAAGTGCAGTGATTAAAAAGATTGGAAATCAAAAGAATCCGCGCAAATCAATAAAAGATATCGCTCGAAACGAGGCGAGTGATTCAAAAATAGTGCCCCAGGACCGACAGCTTAACGTGCTCTCCGAAGCACCAAAACGCTCGTGATAAATTGCCTTATGGTCACCCCATCAGGTACCCGGCTCCTGGTACGTTGCTTAACTTCAGTCGTATAGATTCCGAACAGTGATCGCAAACGGGCTTTGACGCACGAGTATAATTTTTAAAAGTGTCTATGTTACTAAGTGTCTAGTTTTCGCTAAGGCAATTAATTAGTAAAAACCAGTTTCAACTAGAGGAAATTAAAAACACCAGGCTTAGCCAAGTTCGCCACACACTTGACTAAAGCTACACGATAAGAGGAAGAACTAGAGAAAACGCGTTTTAACTAAAAACTGACTTACCTACTCTAGAGTATCGAGTATATTTACGTTCGATTGTAAAATGTACAGATTTTGACCAGGATGTTGACAATGATAAGACGTGTTTTTATAGGTAACTAACAGTTTAATCTGCAAGTGCATAATAAAATAACAATTACTATTATCTGCAACCCAGTGGTATAATTTTATTGATTGACCGAGCATAATCATAACAAAATGATAACTATGAGGTATATTTTTTTTTCCTAGCTTACTTTTAAATTGCATGAAACATCACGTTATGTTGGTTATGTTGGGTTTTGTTATTTTGTTGGTTTTCCTGCACTTGATTACGCGTGATAGGTTTTTGCGGCTAGCTATTCAAATGAGCCAAATTTGTTCTACCACAATGTTCTACAACGATGCGTTCGTTGATAAGTTTAATTAGGTCATCATTATTGCATTTTTACTAAAGTTATTCCGTAAGTTTTGCAGTCACAAATGTATGTGGCGACTTTTTTAGCGAAACTTTAGGGGGCGGTCACTCCATAACCTTCCCCAAGAAAGCTTCGTACAAAGGGTAAGTCAGCTGATCGCTTAAGGTGAATGAAGGCGAATTTTGTTTTTGTTTTCCGACATCGCGTAGAACGAGCTTATAACGATCAAAAACCTACGAAAAACTATATTTTCAGTTATAAGCAGAGTACAGGTATTTTTTAATTATTAATATGACCGTAAAAAGTATTCGATCGTAATTCACAAAAAGGCAAATATATTTCCGAAGCCTGCTTTCATTAACGTGGCAAAAACCAAATTATAAATGTAAAATTATTTACTAAACGAATGAAAAAAACCGGTACCGGGCGGTTTGGTGGGCGTGTGGGCGTAGCTCAACTTGTCTGTAAGTATTCAGACATTCGAACAATATACTAAAAACAAACCAGACTACGTTATCACCTAATTATGTTGATTTACTCATGATACGAGTTCAAGGCAAGTGCTGAAATGTTTTTATAGATTTAGGCTGGTTGCCTACTCGGTTGGCCTACGACCGAAATTTCGAAGCGTCGGATGTCAGTACATCTCTTTTTTGCGCTATACAGATGACAGTGACAGGTAATGACAATTAGCAGCCGTGCATCGATAGACTTACAGAGTAGTTGCCCTGGCGTAAGCGAATGGACGTGTAAATTGAAAATCTACGCTAATATTTTAAAGAGATTATATTGAGATTTGATTGTTTGTATTTAATAAGCTCCGAAACTACTAGACCGATTTGAAAATATTATCCCTGATGGACATAGGCTACATAATTTTCCCTAATTCCCACGGGAACGAAGTCCCGGTGGAAAGCTAATATTTGCTAATTTAATGAGTGTAAGTATGTTTCGTATGTTTGTATGGAATTGGCTTAAAAATATATAGAACTAAAGCGTGATAACAGCTTGTCATAGTTTACAGACTGGTCACAGACTGGTTACAGACTCAATTCGAAATTGGTAAAGAAATTAGGTCGCCTAGACGCAAATCGTGAACAGCTAAGCACCGAGTATCTTTTAAGACTAATTTGACCCAGCTGAACACGAATCTACCCGATGCCACAGCTATTTTCCCCTCCTCCACCACCTTCCCGAAAATATGTCCCAAATCGGAGTTTTTAGTTTTTTTTTTGAAGAAATTAGCTAAAGGAGTCGGAAAAACTTACTAATAAAAAAAAAATACAAAAATCTACATTAAATTCTCTACAACATTAGTCTTAATTTATTTTGGTAGGCTTAGTTAAATTTTTGTTATGTTGAATAGACATTCAACAGTTTCTTTTTTACTGCTAGCAAGAAATCATGTCAGATCTTTGCCATTGGTCAGCAGGGTGGCCCCGTCAGCTGAATGATGACGAATTTGGAGCAATAAGATGTTATATAAACCCCACACCCCTTAGTTACAAAAAATACATCATTACCATACAACATTCAAATGCATTATTTGTGAATTGTTATCTAAAATCCGTTTCACTCACCTTTCAACTTTGTTAAGATAAACACATCAAGCTTTTTAAAAAATGATTTATAATGGCGTAAAAAAATCTGCCCTGCCATTTATAAGAGTAGATGAAATTATATAGGTGTTGGGCTCTTTTAGTTTTTTGGTCTGTCTGTGTCTCTTACAATGTGTCGTCCTGGTGATTTCTACACGAGCCACACGAATTTTGCCTCGTGGTGGTTTGAAATTACCCTTTGATATTACAGTATATGTATAGATTATTTCGCTCAATTAAATTCTTAGTAAAATCGCGTCTACGATATGCGAGATTTTTACCAATTTAATGATATGAGTATTAAAATAGAGAATGGCGATGTCGCCCGTAAGTAAAGAAACGTTTTTTTATGCGCCATAAGCTCGTACTTATCGTGTTAGTATAGTTAAGTGTGTGGCGAACGTGGCTAACCCTGGTGTCAGAGTTTTTCAAACCGCACAATGGCCTCTGACTTGGTTAATCAGGGGCACTATTTTTGAATCACTCATCTCATTTCGAGCGATATCTTTCGTTGATTTGCGTCGATGCTATTGATTTTTTAATTTTTTAACTACTTAATTCCATGAGTGCTAAGACCCTTTCGCTGAAGTGCAATTATCAAAAAGATTGGAAATCAAAAGAATCCGCGCAAATCAATAAAAGATATCGCTCGAAACGAGGCGAGTGATTCAAAAATAGTGCCCCAGGACCGACAGCTTAACGTGCCCTCCGAAGCACCAAAAATGCTCGTGAGAAATTTCCACTTTGGTCAACCATCAGGTTCCCTGTCTCTGTGCATACGTTGCTTAATCTCACTGATCAGTTGTGATCAGCGAGTGCCACTGGGCTACGAGCCTCGTACGTCGATTAACAGGGAGCACCGCTAGTAGATGAGGATGGCGATTTTGGAGCAATAAGATATTTTTCACTTAATTAGCCTGTACGGTCGTTGTGTCTCACATTTGTTTTGTTTTTTTGTAATCATGTCTTATCAGATAATCATGTTTTTGAAAGTGCTTCCAATGATTTCGAGATTTTCAATGACAGTCGGTATTTGCACAAGACATTTTTTTCAACTCATAGGTACCTAACTTATCATAACTTAAGCTAATATATGTACGAATAGTTTACGGCGGCTATTCCTTTCAGCCAAATGGCAATATGTAAATGGAGTAAGTTGTTATTAGGCAAATTATGAAATTACACTGTTTGCCACATAGATGCATAGAATATAATTAGTGTTGTGTATTAGGTACTTATTAGACCTCTATAAAACCAGTTTTTAGTATAAAATTCACAATTAAAGATATACAATTCATCTACTTAGGTGTAAAAATAATGAAAACATTTAGTGAAACACATTCATCGTACTTTACATGCCGTGTTTAACTATATGTGGATTTATTTAGTTACTATAGTAACTGCACAGTAAGTTCCTAGATTAGTAATTTCTTCTATGTGGTGTGATCTTTAAAGAATATGTTCTCAAATGTTCATTATTAAACAAACCATAACCTCCCAAAAGCTGACATTCTTAGTAGCATTTCCCTATTAGGTATATGATTTCATATCTTTTTGTAAGTGGAATCAAAATTTATATTATTGTTAAAAAGTATTGAAATAACACTTACAGAGGGTGATGAAGAGAATAACTTGAAAATTTCCATAGTTTCTGGTGGAGAAACATGTGAATGTGATGATTACATGGAACGACAAGAGGGCAATTAGCCATGGGTCACGCCACTCAATCTGAAATGAAAAAAATTCAAACTTTATTTCAAAGTTATACAATAATGCTTCACATGCAAAGGTCCATAATAAATTCCTTTTATATTATAAGACAAATAAAAACACACAAATTCACCACCTAGTAAAACAAATTGTGATAACTCTGTTTCAGAAGAACAAAGTAGGATAACTTTAATAGTTATTAAAATAAAGTAACATAATAAATAAAATAAACTAAACATGACAAAGGAAAACAAAACGATCAACCAAATATTTTTTTAAACTGTAGTTGACCGAGGTGAGCTGCTAGAACTTATAGAACTAGGTACCTATCTTACGTAACTTTCAGTAGGTAGCTATTAAACGAATTTTGGAGAAAAGGTTAACATATTTATATATCAAGCATTACTTGGCGGAAATCCATGCTCAGTAAGTAGTTTGGTAAATATTTAACAATTTCTGCAAATAACATTCACGTAATTGTTAAATATGTACCAAACTAACTCAATAAGATTAATGATACACAAGTATTTAAACTACCAGCAACACAATTTTCAAGTTTTGTTTTATAATAAACCGAAAACGAGTTCAAGCTTTCGTATATCAAACCGTCTTTTATTTTTTGGTTTCTATTTTTCTTCAAATGTTTATTGTAAATACATAATATCACATATTATTGTGTATCAATTTGAAAGTACCTATACATTATAATAATAATAATAATACGACGTAGTAGAGGTTAGTTTAGCCACCTGAAAAATTATTTTGAACATGTTCTTGTACAGATAACTAGAATTTGGTTAAATGAATAAATTAGCCAATGCGGTTATGCATTCTTGTTTCATACTTTCGATTTTATGAATACAATGAGTGTCAGGGTCACAAACGCGGCTTATTTAACTATATGTACAAAAGCTTTAATCGTACTGCTTTCTACAGCAGTATGTGACAGTATCTTTAATATTATATGGCTATCCTTTACATTATCGAAATAATATAAAAACTATAAGTAAATATATAAATTAGCCGACTACAACTTACACTGCGGATGTACGAGATAAAATCCGAAATTTCATTCACTTCAATAAATCCTTCCATGATATCGATTTGCTTTGTACTGTGCAGGACACTTATTAGAGAGTAAATTAAAGAACACTACAATTTTTTCGATAAAAACACCCCGGATTCTAATCAATTCAACGCAATAAAAAAAACACCAAGATATGAAGATACACCAGCCCATCTACGAACAGACTTGCAACTGACAATGATTTTTTTTTTTTTTTTGTTAAATTTATCCCTTTCGGGAAAGGCAAAGGAAACTATGTCCATACAGCCATGTCTTCAGTGAAAAATCTTCTTTCTTGAACTTAACCTAAGCCCTAAGCTCCTCATGTTATGCGTAAAATCGGATAGCGTCTGTTTTACGAAAACTGGCGGCGAGAAGCACAACCGCGAGGATCTTTGTCGGTACCAAACGGAGCAGAAACACTGTTATCACTTGAATTTTTCATCACTACACGAATTTTAGTCAATTTACTGCATAATACACTATCACTATTACACATTAAACAACTTTTTCACGCCGAAAACGAAAATTCAATTGACAAAGCAACCGCTCACGCCGAGTTCCCGCCAAAGACCACTGACAATGACTTATGACATCACTGACACTGAAATTCGGATACACTCCAAAATGTCAAAAGCTTCTAAAAATAATAGTACCATGAAACGAACACTCCCAGGACCGTACAATCGATGTCTTTGGCGGGAACTCGGCGAATTTTTGTTTATTACATTAGAGTGGTGAGTAATAATAGTGATAATGTATTGTGCAGTAAACTAACTTCAAACAGTGTGGTGATTGTGTTAAGTAATGGGCTATGTGCAAGATTTTTAAAATAATGTGTTTTTTTTTTCATTTTAAGCAGATTTAAGGTCCCATATTCAAATAAAAAAGATATCAAATAATTTTGATTACAGATAAAAAAATAATAATTTTTTAAAATTTTGGTTACGATTTGTTGCTTACTACAGCATTATATACGGTTTAATTCCTTTGCCAAAGTAAAAAAAAAAGATGTTTGACAGTTTGTTGACACATAACCTAACCATTGTGTTTTTGAGTTGTAGGTTGTTGAGTTTGTTTTTGTTTCGTGGTTTTGATTATTTGGATATTTACTGACGACTTGGTTTTGCTACCTGGACTCTATTGTTACCTTCTGTTTCGTGGTTTTGATTTTTTGGATGATATTTACTGACGACTTGGCTTTGCTTTCTGGACTTTCGAACTTTCGCAATACACTGGATTCTGACACTATGGATACCGCTCAGTTCGTTAGAGCTGATTCTACCAACTTGCCTGAAGTAACAACCAACCAAACTCGGAAATAAACAACCAATAAAATATCACAAATTATTAATAGTAATGTGTCTACGACAATACAATATGAAACTGGTTTTTTTTATTTTTCTTGACATGACAGTTTGGCAAAGGAATACGATTGCATATAATGCCGTTCTTAGGATTAGTTTACCGTACTGAAAAATCTTTTATTTCAAAAGATAGATCTTATTGCTTTATGTTAAACAATAAATCAAACGAAATTAAAAATATTTTTAAATGTCATACATAGCCCATTGGTCCCGACAAAGATCCCGCGGTAGAAATAGTGCTTCTTGCCACCAGTTTTTTGTAAAAATACACTATCGGTTTACGAAGAGAAGCCTACTTCATGTTTTATTGTTGCTTTTAAAATAAGCTAATCGAAGCTGATGGTCTCGTTGCCAATGCTTTATCAAATAATTTAAAAAAAATGTACAATCGATCTTTAACTGTCACTGTCAGTCAAATTCCATTCCATTTCGTGTTTTTGTTACGATCTGTTTGGCACGGCATTGTCCATTGTTAAAATTAATTAATAAAAATGACTTTGTGTATATTTACTGCTAAGTGTAATAAAGTTTAGGAATACTGCGAAGTTTTTAACATGTGAATTGCAACAATTTCCATTTGGAAAACCGACAACCAGTTCTTTCGCCGGCAACGAAATGCTTACCAATGTATTGTTGTTTGAGGCACTACTGATTTTAGCAATCTTTTCGATTAATGATGCACGGAGTGCTGAAATACCAGCGGACCAGTTGAAGAAGACTAGGTATATATTAGATATTAGTGGGTGTGAACCCCTGAACAATCAGTGTTCACATCTTGGCGATGACCTCGCCCTCCTCTCCTGCGCGATAAATACCGGTCACAATTACAAGGGCCAGCCGCTATCGAATAGCTGCCAGCACAAAATATGGACCCAACAAGAGGAACTTTTAGACAACACATATCTTGACTATAAATTGAGCGCCCCATGCCAAGATGATACCACTATTATGAATTGTCTCAAATCGGCAGAGCTTGGAATAGATTGTATATTAAAGTTGAAGTCAAGTGTAAAAAACAAAGATTGCTGGCGTATAATAAATAAAATTGAGACTTTAATATTTAATGATTGGCAAATTACAGTAAACTTTTTGCACAGTTGTGGTGATGATATCCAAGTACATAGCTGTGGCCGCATTCCACCTGATCCTAAGACTCTGTCACAAACACCAACACTAAAATGTCTTCAAAGCCGTGAAGAACTCCTTAGGCCGGAATGTCAATCTGAAATAACAGCTCTAAATGAAATGAAATATTTGACTCTCCAGCTGGATAAACTTGTATTTGCGGCTTGCTTTCGAGACCAGAAAAACTTTTGCCCAGATGAGGTCCAAAACTCATTGTTGATGTACAAGTGTCTAGTAAGGCATAAATATGAGAAAGGTAAGCCACCTAGGTATTTTTTGTTTAAATTTGTACAGCTTGTATCTATCTATACACTTATATTGATTGATTGGTTTGTTTTATAAGTATTTGTTTATCCTTTTTGTATACTTACTCAACTCTTTCATTTTTTAGGAATGTCAAAAGGATGTCAAGATATCTTGTTTTATGACCAGAGAAATATGGTATTGAATTATAAATTAAGTAGGGGTTTGGTGAAATCCTGCAAAGAAGACATTAGGAAATACCATTGCAGAAAAGGTGTGGTGGATGATAAGGATGTGAGACTTGCACAAATTTTGTTGTGCTTGGAAGCTGTATCTAGAAATGAGAGCTTAAGTCTTTCATCCGAGTGTACCGCTGAAATGACCGACCACAGAAAAATGCTGATGGATGACTACAGGCTGTCCCCTGAGCTGATGCAAAACTGTGCAAATGACATAATGACACTCTGCAATGGAATCGCAGGCGGAGGAAAAACAATACACTGTTTGATGGCACATGCAAGACCCAGAAAAAGGAAAGGTAAAAGGATCAGTACAATTTGTCAAAAGTCTTTAGAAATATTAATACAAGAAGCAGATCCAGGAGAAGATTGGAGAGTTGATCCTATTTTGAGAAAAGCATGTAAGCCTGTGGTAGACCGAGCTTGCAGAGAAGTCAATGGTGGCAATGGAAGAGTAATGTCCTGCCTTATGGAAAAACTTGGAACTGGTGTTATGACTGGTGACTGTGAAACAGCTTTACTACAGATCCAGTATTTTATATCCAGAGACTTCAAACTTGATCCCCAGTTGTATAAAGCCTGCAAATATGATGCTGTTGCCCAGTGCCGAGCTAAACTTCACTGGGCTGATGAAAATGAACCTCAGTCTGAAAAGGATCCATTAATTCTACCATGTTTATACAACTATGCATATAATTCAGAACTGAGAGGCATCCTAAAGCCTGCTTGTGAGCAGCAAGTGAGGAGAGCTATGAGGCAAAGAGCCATGAGTGTAGACTTGTTACCAGAAATAGCAGATGCCTGTACAGATGATTTGGCTAGTTTATGTTTTGAAAACTCAGGAAAGGGAGAAGAGATAGTATGTCTACAGAATAAAATCAAAGATTTATCACCAAAATGTAAAGAAATAGTTACAAATTTTACAGAGACTCAAAGTGGACATATTGAACTAAATGTTGTGGTAAATACAAATTGCAGAGTTCCTATAGAAAGGCTATGTTCATCTGAATTGAAGAGCAAGAAGGAAGATGATGATGTTATGGAATGCCTGATAGCTCATAAGAATGACCCTGAGATAAAAGCAAACCCCAAATGTCGAGCAGCTATAGAACATGAACAATTAATCTCATTGAAAAACTACAGGTTTACCAGAAAGTTCAAAAATGCTTGTAAGTCATATGTTATAAGGTTTTGTCCTAAAGCACAAAATAAGAGTCAAGTAGTTGCATGTTTGAGTGAAATAGTAAGAAATGATACTATTACAAAGAGGAAGCACACCATTTTCAAGGACTGCAGACAGCAGTTGAGAAGTCAACTTTTTCAACAAAAGGAAAATATTGATTTTGACCCTGAGTTGAAGGAGGCTTGCAAGAAAGATTTAGCATTATTTTGTCCTAATGTTCCTCATGGGGAGTCAGCAGCGTTAGAGTGTCTTCAAACAGCTTCAGGGAAGTTGTCTGCTGGATGTAGGAAAGCTATCTTTGTGGTGAAAAAACAGGAGTTTTCTGATAATGCTATAGACTATCATTTAATTACTACTTGCAATAATATGATAGACATGTATTGTCACAACACTGAGCCTGCAAAGATACTGGATTGCTTGAAGGTAATAAATCTGATGTAATGACTGTTTGACTAAATATAATTACGAATTTTTTGCAAGGTAAAAAAAAATGTCCTTTACCTTTTTTTTTAGGCTCATCGCCAGAAACCAGATTTTAATGAAAACTGCAGAATCGTAATTGTTAATAGGATGATTGAGCAAAACTCTGATTACCGTTTTAACTCAAACTTGCAAAACTCCTGCAAAGGAGACATCAAAAGGTTCTGTTCTGAGATAATAGGTTTGTAAAACATTTTTTAATATTACAATATTTATGAATTTGTAACTATACTTCAATAATTACTTTTAAGTAACAGTCATACAAGGATTATTTCCTGAAACAGTCACATTGTTATAGATAAAATAAAGATAACTTTTCAACTCGCAATATATCTGAATATGCTTAACAAGAAAGGTGCAATCTTCAAACTTATTGGAATCTTGTAAGACAGGATAGCTGATCTTTTAAGATTCGTAAACCCAAGACATACTTACGATAATTTGAATCACTGCCCTACTTTATATTTTTTACCTTAGTAAGCAAATTACTATTTCAGCAAATGAACCTCAAGACATAGAACTTCAAGGCAAGGTGCTGTATTGCCTGAAGGAGAAATTCAGGGAAAACAAGTTGGAAATAACTTGCGAAAATGAACTGGCGAATGTTTTGAAGGAACAAGCTTTAAATTATCGCCTCGATCCTTTGCTCGGGAAACTGTGCAAAGCTGAAATACAGACCATATGTGCTGTACCTAATGACTCTATTACCAACTCTGATGGAAAGGTATTCTTAGATAGATTGCTGTACATATGAGTATTACGGATTATTTAATATCCCTTAAATTGCTGTAATATATTATTTCTATGTTTAGATTAGGCATCTGCTTTTCAGGTTGAAGAATGCCTAAAAAATGCACTTTTGAGCCACAAAATTGTGTCGGCGGAGTGTGCGCGTGAGGTCGTCCAGATAATAGAGGAAACTGAAGTGGATATTGAGGCCGACCCATTGCTGGAGCGCGCATGTGCCTTGGACCTGCTTAAATACTGCAAGGATCTGGATCATGGAGCTGGAAGGCGTAAGTTATTATAATTTAAACTTACAAATTGTCCTGGAACAGACATTTTCGTAAGGTGAGGTACTGAGTATACCTAGGTATGTCGTTAAGTGTATAATGAATGACTGAGGGTATTGACTGACTAAACCTGATATAACAACTACTTTACTCTTTACCACTTAATTCAAGTTTTTCTCTTTCAGGTTTAAAATGTCTCAAAATAATTTTAAATGATAGTAATAGGAAATTAGAACCAGAATGCCAGAAGGAACTCTCCAGCAGATTAGAAATGTACAGATATGTAGCTGCAGTAAGTATTATTTTGACCTCATAGCCTTTTGTATAATAGTAAGAATCTTTGCCAGCTGCTCTAGCACACTCAATGAGAATTCACTAGAGTAGGTGGTGATAAATACCATGCTACTTAACTACTTAAGGCAAAGTTGATATTCCGAAAAGTAAATAAGTATACTTGTTTTTCAGGTCAATGTAATGGAGAACCTTGGTGATGTTTACAAGGAAATAGCAATGTCACCATCAAAAAAGTACTTTTTAATTGTAGGCATATCTATTGTAGGATTAGTTTTTATATTTGGTTTATATTGTGGTCGCTTGACAAAGAGAGCTATGTACATTAAGAGAAAGTAGACAATCACCTATCTTTATCAAATCAAGTCAATAAAATAGTTTTCAAACAAATGTTTTATTATTGTTTCTGTATGTATTCTTATAACTAATTTATTTTTCTTAAGTTTGTTGAAAAGAGCATATTTTTTTCAATATATTATAAGTAGAAACAAAAGTAAAGCTCACTCTTTCCATTCTGAAATCTCATCCAAATCCATGTCTTCAATATTGTTGGAAATTTCTTTTTTAATAGCCTTAACTTCTTTTTTGGGCTCCACCTTAATATCGCCTTTAATAATTTTTTGACTCTCCTCAAAGAATTGGTTAGGGTGATTGATTCCAAGAGAGATGTCCACATTATGTACTGCATCAAAATATTTGCTGCAAGCAATTTGATAGTGGCCCTTCTTTGCCATATCCACAATGCTATTGACAGCTGCAAAATAAGAAAAAAAAGGAAATTACAGCAGTAGCATTAGGTAATTTTATAACTTTAAAACAGTAATTGGGTTAACTCCATCCATTGTCGACCTTATCTATGACCTTGGTCAAAATCTCATAAAAAAGTTAACATTTACCCAACACCTACCTTGGACATCAAATCCATACCCCTGCAGTCTATTTTTCAAATTACTTGGATCACAATGCTTGTAAGGACATCCGTGACAGTCTCCTGGGCCCACAGTACTATTTATAATCTTCATGCAGCTAAATGGAGAGTAATTCCTCTTGCTACCTTCTTTACCATAGTTGTATCTGACATTGTAGGAATAACTTTTTTCAAATTTGTCCAAATCCATGATTTTAGTAAACTCTTCCCTCCAAAACTTCAGTGAGTCTTCTAGGGTAACACCAATGCCTTTCAGGAAGAGGCCATACTGCAGTCTTCCTCCATGTTTCAAGTGGTGAGCCAACCGTAACTGCTCATGTAGCTGTCTCATACATAGTGGAAAATATTTAATAGATAAGGAGTCTAGGCTCTCAATTGGTACTGCAGACTTTGTATCACTGTAATCATCACCTGCATACGACTGGTGTAGACCCTTCAATAAACAAACTAAGCGCTCGTCCTGCTCAATTTCACCCAGGTGATGGCATGCAATTGCCAAACTCTGTCTCAAATGAGTTCTAAATTGTGCAGACAGTACAGACACAAAATCTTTATGGGGAATGTAAGCAAAGCCACCTCTCAAATACACTTTTCTTGCTCTTACTAAGTCTAGAACTTCAAAGAATTTAACTTTGTAAAATTTCATGCTATCAATGTTAGTGTGGGCTGTAGATTCCCTCAAGTAATTGATGAGCTCATTCTTTTCTTCTTCGGATATGTTTGTGTAGCATAAATGATTGAGTTTGAAAAATGTTTCGATGGCTTCATTTCTCATAGTCAAAAATCTCATTTTGAATAGTTCAGTTTCTCTCGCTACATACCAGCGTCGTAAGTCCTCTGTTCTACAATATGCTAGTCGAAGTATAAAATGAGAAATGTGGTCTTTGCGTCTCGCTTGGAGATCGGCTTCTTGAGTACCACAAGCAGAATTCTCACAGAGTTTTGCGTAATATTTTAAGCCTTGAGTACGCATTTCCCCAATCACGTATTCCTTCCATTCGTCTGAATATAACCTCAAACCTTTTAAAGTAGTTGCTGTATTTAAACTTCTCAATAATGTAAGCCTCTCCAAAGCTAAAGTTTCAAAATCTAGCAGTGAAATGTTTTCAGTTGGTGGTATCTTGTACATTTGAAGATCATGAGGATATATTTCCACTAGACTACCTGTCACAGGCGCCTTCGTGGATTTTCTTTTGATCTGAAGGTCCATGGTTATTTTTTAATCATAAACACATGAACTACTAGCACATTCCTGGTTTATTCACAATAATTAAAGATATTAAGTTATATGTTTTTATTAAAGAAAAGATATATGTTTTTAACACAAATATTTCGTTGGCCAGATTTCGCGCCAAAACAGACATTGATTGACAGATTATCTGTCACAGATAGGAGGTTGCCATGGCAAAAAAATCATCGTGAGTAGGTAGTCGAACTTCGCGTATCCGAATTTCTTACGTTTCATTTCACTATTTTCTTTTTCACCCAGTCAAAAGAGCTTTCTAAAAGAATTACAAAGATTACAACCAATATTACAACGAAAAGTTCTAAGAATGACTTAACAGAAATTAATGAAATTGATTTGTGTATTTTTTTCAATTTCTTAGAAAATAAGTATACCTACATTAAACCTGACCGTACATTTTTTCTGCGTGACTTGAAAAACCGAAACACTTGACATCTGACAGTGACACGCATGCTTTATTTTCTTTATCGATCTCTCTTTCTGACTTACTGCACGATGAATCTTACTATCTCTTTTTTTAAAGACAGTACTTCCTACACCCTGACCCTGCCACCCCCCCCCTGCCCCATTCCATTCCTTCTGTAATTTTTTCTGTAAATTGTGAAATTAATGAAAATTTGCTAAACCTTTTACCATTTTTTCAATACTTAAACATGATTCATAACGACTGCTTAATGATTACGTATTAAGATCAAGAAGTAATCGGTTTTTACCGTTTAGTAAAATATACGGTTGATTTCATACTGTATGAAATCAAACGAGATGCAGTCGTCATTGGATGATTTAGTGCAATATATTCAGCTTTTCAAGCCGGTGCCACTTGTTCTGCAAGGGACAATATTACCTTTTCTTATAATTTACCCAGTGGTATTTTATTCGTGGATTTTTGTTTACGGTTTTGAGGAAAATGTCGAAGCTGGATTTGTCACTGTGGTGGTGGTGGCTCTTTTACAAATTCTCGTTTGTCTCTGCTGTTATTGGAGTGTCCACATACACTGTTTTCTATCCTGTTCAGCGGTAAGCAAGGATTCTTAATTTTTCATTGATATTTTAATCAAAACATTTTTTATAACCTCACACTTGTCATGTTTCAGGTTAATGATCCGATAAAAGCTGAAATAGTGAAAGTTGTTCCGACTTCCAACAATGGTTTTTCCGAAATTGTTAGACTGCATCATACAAAGGTTTTTTAAATTTCCTTCTCACTATTGATTCATTTAGTAAAGTAAGTTTAATAATTTTTTATTTATGTTTTGTTTTACAGTCAACTAAAAGGGGCAGTCTTAATCCAGACGTTTGGTTTATGTTTCAAAAAAGCAAATATGTATATGATTGGGACAAAAAGAATTTTCATACTGTTGTTTTTCCCACTAACAAAAGTTATGCAGAGTATGTTGATTCAAAGGGTTACATTGATGATGAAGCTATAGACACAGCTGAAAGAGAATTTGGAAGAAATGAAATGATCATGGCAAGTTTTATTTTTTTTCTTGATTTTTAACTTAAAAGAACACAAGAATAATGTTGCTTCTTACAAGTGCCAATAAGAAATGTGTTATCAGTTATCACTTAACAATTAAAGTTAAATTTAAATTTTTCATTAGCCACTAGGCAAGATTATAATAGTGGTTGGTATTTAGTATTATTCCATTTTGCTGGTTTTGTTAAGTGGTAGTCATTCTCAGCTCATGGGTGTACATACATATCTGTCTTAATGCATGTTCCAAAGGACCTATGACTCGAGGGATAACCTTAGTGTGTATAGCATTTATTTATTTAAGTTTACCATTTGTGACAAATTGCAATTCACTATTTTAAATTGAACAAAAATGTATTTGATCAGGTAAAAGTGCATCACTTTCCTTCTTAATATTGGCACTTCACTTCTTGATATTCTTAATATCAGTCATTATAGTTAAACAACCATTACTGCAAATCCCAAGTTTTTCATTGAAAGCAAAATCAATGTGTCATAATTTTGAATCATATTTTTTTATTAATTGTAAATTTTTGTTGTAATTTAAAGATGGAAAAAATTTTTTTTTTAATAAATTTTTTTTTTTTGAATAAATTAATTTTTTTCTGTTACCAATAAAAATATATTCCATCAAGTAATTGGAATTTGCTGTGCTGATAAATTAATCAAATTACCTTTTATTTGGAGTAAGTAGGTACTTTGTGCCTTATTTGGGCACATACGATTCTAACCACTTTATGCATCTCTTAGGTACTTATATTTTGTAAAAATGTATGCACTAGATATTTGATGAAAATAAACAATTATTCTTATTTAGAATCTTATAAGAAATTTTAATTTCAGGTAGTACCAGAATTCATGGAACTTTTCAAAGAGAGAGCAACTGCACCTTTCTTTGTGTTTCAAGTTTTCTGTGTGGCTCTCTGGTGCCTCGACAAGTACTGGTACTACTCTATATTCACTCTCGTGATGCTGGTTATGTTTGAGTGCACTCTAGTACAACAGCAATTGAGAAACATGGCTGAGATCAGGAAGATGGGCAACAAACCTTACAATATAAATGTCTACAGAAATAGGAGATGGCGGCAAATCATGAGTGACCAACTTATACCAGGTGACATTGTATCTCTTACAAGATCATTGAATGAAAATCTCGTTCCCTGTGATATTTTGCTACTAAGAGGGTCCTGCATAGTTGACGAATCCATGTTGACTGGTGAAAGCGTACCACAAATGAAGGAGTCCTTAGACAATGAAAAAAATCTACAGGTACAGCTTGATCCTGAGGGAGAGGGCAAACTGCACATGTTGTTTGGAGGAACCAAAATTGTCCAGCACTCATCTCCTGGAAAAAATGTGTCATCTGGTTTGAAAGCTCCTGATAACGGTTGTATTGGTTATGTTATTAGAAATGGCTTTAATACTTCACAGGGTAAATTACTGAGAACCATATTATTTGGTGTTAAAAGGGTAACTGCTAACAACCTTGAAACTTTTGGTTTTATATTGTTTTTGTTGATATTCGCCATTGCGGCGGCTGCGTATGTTTGGATCAAGGGATGCGAAGATCCAGAGAGGAACAGATATAAATTATTTTTGGAATGTACTTTGATCCTAACATCTGTTGTGCCTCCTGAATTGCCTATAGAACTGTCATTGGCAGTGAACACATCTTTGTTATCATTATCGAAATTGGCAGTATTTTGTACTGAACCATTTAGGATACCATTTGCTGGTAAAGTTCAAATATGCTGCTTTGATAAGACTGGCACCCTGACAAGTGATAATCTAGTAGTAGAAGGAGTTGCTGGTATAGGCGACCACAAAGATGCTACTGTCATTCCACTTTCTGAAGCTCCAATGGAGACCATTCAAGTATTAGCGTCTTGTCATTCTCTTGTTCAGCTTGATGATGGCATAGTTGGAGATCCGTTAGAAAAGGCTACTTTAAAAGCAGCAGAATGGAATCTTACTAAAGGAGATGCTGTAGTGCCAAAGAAAGGAAAGTCGCCTGGTTTGAAGATAGTGCATAGAAATCACTTTGCAAGTGCCCTTAAAAGAATGTCTGTTATCGCGGGGTATCAAATCAACGAACGGGGTTTTATGGAGACTCACTATATTAGCAGTGTAAAGGGCGCCCCAGAGACCGTTAAAACTATGCTCAAGGAAGTTCCTAGTCATTATGACCATGTTTATCTCACATTGTCGAGGAGAGGCGCGAGAGTGCTCGCATTGGGATATAGAAACTTAGGTAAATTGTCATCTCAAGAAATTAGAGACTTGTCTAGAGAGGACATCGAATCCGATTTGACATTTGTTGGTTTCGTCATTATATCGTGTCCATTAAAGAGTGACTCTAAGAAAGCAATAGCAGAAATAGTAAACGCGTCACACTCCGTAGTAATGATTACTGGCGACAACCCGCTCACCGCGTGCCACGTCGCTAAGGAACTGAAGTTTACACAAAAGCCTGAAGTTCTCATTTTAACAGAAGAGGAGGAAGAGTGGAAATGGATGTCCATTGACCATACGTTCGCCCTTCCAGTGCAGCCTTACAAGACTGGCAGAGAATTAACTAAGAAATTCGATCTGTGTATAACTGGGGAAGGTCTTACGTATTTGAATGAGAACCTTCGTCCGTTTTTAATAGACTTGATGCCGCATATTAAGGTGTATGCTAGGTTTGCGCCGAAACAGAAGGAATTTGTGATTGTTACGTTGAAGTCACTTGGGTATACTACTTTGATGTGCGGTGACGGGACTAATGACGTCGGGGCTTTGAAGCATGCTGATGTGAGTATACGCTCTCTTTACGGCTCGACCTCGCTCTAAGCTGTGGCGAGGTCCTTAAACCACTTTCAATGATCTCGGCAACCATCTAATATTGTTGTGATTTTCAGGTGGGAGTAGCGATTTTAGCGAATGCGCCGGAACGTTTGCGTGAGAGAGAGAGACGGGAGGAGCAGCCTCCATCGCCGGAACTGGCGCGTCGTTCGATGGGGTCTCGTACGGACCCCCGGGCGGAGGCCCGCGCCGAGGCCGCAGCGCGCCTGCGCCGGGCCATTAAGAAGATGGAAGAGGAAGACCAGCCCCAACTTGTGAGACTTGGTGACGCTAGTGTCGCTGCGCCGTTCACCAGCCGCTTGTCCAGCATATTGTGCAGTAAGAGTCTTGCTAGTTTATCTACGAAACTTAATAGCGTTGTAGGTAGCATGACTTTTATAAGCTACGCGTAATGGCGCAGAAGTCTTATCTTTGAATGGCGCGAAAAAATATCGGCAATCATTGTTTGTTTTACAAGCTTTTTATGTATGTTGTCTTGTAACCAAGCCATAATCTCCATTTATGTATGTTAGAATGTGTGTAAGTATGTTTGTTCGGGTCTAATCTTGCAACATGCTATATAATTTTAATGAATTTAATGTTTCCCCTAATCGATTGAGCTGAAATTTTGCATAACAATACATGGTTGGCTAAGTAACGTCGTTCTAAATCCAACATGGTGGACTTGTTATTTAATTTTACACTCTCCCCATGATGTGGGTATAAATGAAAAAGCTTTCTGAGAGGAATACGAAAAATAACCTTTTAGTAAAAGCTGGTTTTTGTTTAATAATTAACTTATTTTGAGATCAAGAGTCAAAAGTATTTTGAGGAGTATTTACGTTTCGTTTTGGTTGGCTTGGGTTGCGCTACTCTGCGCAAACGAATATTGCTGAGGCGACTTGTAAAAGTGTAACATTTGTAATAATTTGTGATCAATAGTAAAAAGTACAAGTAAAAAACAGTTAATTTTCAGAGTTAGCATCTTAGCCCCTCAAGGCAATATTTGCTTCGCTTATCTAATTGTCGTACCTCAACTTACTGTTAGTTAGTCTCCTCATATTATTGTGTCTCACTTAATTGACGTTGTTTATCACCATGTACTTTATCTGTGACTAATGTTATATTATTTTTTTATAAATAAAAGGAAAAAAAAGGTGGAACCTACTCAGTACATAAAATATTTTTTACTGCATTTCTAATTCTCCAAATTATAAACTCGAAAGCATTTGAAGTTCCCAAACTACACACGCACTGTGTTTGGAGGAATAATTTGTTTAATTAAGGCTAGGGTATGGATGGAGGCAAACCACGGATGGAAAAAATTTCTCAAAGAAATAAGCTTTGCCTTTAATGTTCTTTTTTCTTATTTGTCTGTTAAGTAATATTGTATATCTTGTCGTGCGTACAAGAAATTGTTAAAAAACCATACGCCCATCCCATATGCCTCCCGCATTAATCTTGGGGAAAACGAACACGACTCAGTTAGTGGTCTATGATACTACAGTACCTCAGGGCTTTTTTTATTTTTTTTTCATTTAATTTTATTTGGGTGACTTTAAAATAGTTAGCGAAAATTAAGGGTGTGCGTGCATCAGCCCACCAAACACAACTTTTCCCATGGAATATTGGTCAAAATATTTTAAAAAATCACCTCTCCAAACTCCGATCGAAATATATGTTTTTTTTTTAAGTTATTTAGTTGAACACTTTAAACTTTCGCGATTTGAACACATAATTAAATTCTAAAACGGGCCTGAATTCGCGTATATATATTTATTTACCTATTCCCGACGTTTCGACGCGGTTGCACGCACCGTGGTCACGGGTACTGTTCGAATTTAGACCCGTTTTAGAATTTAATTATGTTATTTAGTTTTATGGGAAGAATCACCCTATAAAGTCACCCCATGTAAGTAAGATCAAGATGTCTCCAAAGGTCCCTAATTGTTTCAGTTTGCCACATAATCAAACAAGGCCGGTGCACCCTGGTGACTACGCTACAGATGTTCAAGATCCTGGCTCTGAACGCGTTGATCCTCGCGTACAGCCAGTCCGTGCTTTACCTGGACGGCATCAAGTTCAGCGACACGCAAGCCACGCTGCAGAGTTTACTGTTAGCGTCTTGCTTCTTGTTCATATCCCGATCAAAGGTAAGAAAATTATAACTGGTACATAAGTATAATCATTTCACTAGGTTATCGAGATCTCAGTGGTGCTAGAATTACGTCAGCCCAGCATACTCACCGAGGTACCTTTATATCTCTGGTTTCCGTGAAGTTTTCGTGTTCGAGAGGTGAGGATGCTGCAACTGCATCAGCCCCGCAGCCTCACTGGCGTCTATGTATGTCTCTGAACGCGTTGTACTATTTAGTACTGTTTCGAGTACTATTTATTGACATACCTATGTGAAATACACACTAAATCGGACCTTGTGAACCTCTATTAAAGCACCATTGTCGAGAAATTGGCAATTTTCTCTTCTCCCGAATTTCCAACGTAGTCCAACATAAGTATAAATCATACACTGTGGTGGGAACAGTGAAATGGCCCCTTAAATAAATACATCGATCACTCACGACGAGCATGACACTTTGTTACCCCAGAGAAAAGGTAATCCTTATTCGGTCTGTATTTTGATATTCCAGCCTTTGAAACTACTGTCGAAGAAGCGTCCCCTGCCGAACATTTTCAACGTGTACACCATAATGACGGTGCTCACTCAGTTCGCGGTGCATTTTCTCTGCCTCATCTACTTGGTGCATGAAGCCACAGTCCGGTCTCCGGGGAGGTAAGAAAAAACTAGTATTTTAATTTTTTTTTATTGTGTGATTGTGTCTTATTTTATTGTGTACTAGCTTTCTGACCGGGACTTCGTTACAGTAGGAATTTGGGAAAATTATGTAGCCTGTGTTAATCCAGAGTGTCAGCTACCTAAATCTGTATGTTTGAACAGATAAATTTAAATGTTCATACATACACAGATATTTGCTCACATAGGTTTCCTATCTGGGTAAACTATAGACTGTATTTCACTTGGCGCTTTGTCCCGGTCATCTTACATGGTACGCTTGCCTATTATCCAGTATTTGGTAGATGAGGTCTAGACCCCACTATTTTTTAAAGTAAAACGCTGAGAATTGCCATTTTTGGTGCTGTTTATACACAAGGACGGGACGCAGTGACGCTAAATCTTGATAGCTACGGAGTTTTTTTTGTCGCTCCGCCCTAGGCGACGGATGTATCTTCGCGCTTCGACTTTCGGCAATAAAAAAGCGTAGCTTGTAAGATTAATTTTGGGTTACTTTGATCGCGGCATCCCGTCGCTTGTGTGTAAACTGCCTAAGATCGAGTTTACTACTGAATATTGCATCTACACGATAAATATAAAAATACCTTTGTTTTCAGGGATACCAAACCTAAATTGGATATGGATCTAGCAGACGATGAGGAGCGAGAGTTCGCCCCAGACCTCCTCAACAGCACTGTCTACATTATTTCCATGGCGTTGCAAATATCGACCTTCGCTATCAATTATAGGGTATGTTTTTACTTTTCTTAGTTTTACCGAAACTAAAAAACGAAAACTAAACTAAAAAGTAGTTTTAGTTTTCGTTTTAACGAAAACTAAAATTTTTTTTTGATTAGTCTTTTAAAAGAAGTCATATTTTAGAAAATTATGAATTATAATGATTCCGAAACTACGTACAGCAGGATGTCGAGGATGTGAAGTAATTTTTAGGGTACCGTAGGTACCTCGAAAGGAAAAAACGGAACCCTTATAGGATCACTTTGTTGTCCGTCCGTCCGTCTGTCTGTCAAGGCTCTTTTTCTCAGGAACGCGTGGAGGTATCTAGCTGGAATTTATATCAAATGCTCAGGTCTACTGTCCCTTAGAGCTGTGAAAAAATCAAACTTCTAAGCCAACGCAATCAAAAGATTAAACGGCTGTAATTTCAAAATTCTGCATTTGAAATTTGGTACGAAGCAACGTCTTATAACACAGATAAAGGACAAATTGCGAAAACCGTAAATTTGTATTAACATCATATAATAAAAATATTTTTAAGAGGTATTAAATTGAAATTCATATCAAATACTCGTGTCTATAATACTTTTAAGCAGGTTTGTATGGAACCCTCGATGCGCGAATCCGACTCGCACTTGGCCGTTTTTTTGCTTGGGGACTGTCCATATATTTCGTCATTTTAAAGGGGAAGGGAAGTCGGATCTGCGGATAATGGGCAAATAACGTACGGGGTTGGGAGTCTTAACAAAATTGACGTTATCTTGGAAGGTACGAAAAGTACTAATTAGTATATAAATAAGACTAACTAATGTAAATCCAAATATTAAGTTACATTTGCTTTTAATTTTATTTTATGTTTCATTAATGTAAATGACGTCATTATGTACTACAGCCCCTCTCTAATAAATAATGACGGCATTTGGTTATGACGATAGGATGACTGTAGGGGCGCGTCGAAAATTTACAATAATCGGTGACGTCATGAATGGCTCCTTATTCGTAAACCTATTTAAAATCAATAGAATAGAATATATATTTTTTTTGCATTAAATGTGGTAGTGCACACAGGCGAGGTGTTATTGAATACAAGGTCAACACATTTAACCAAATTTTGGCATGCAAAGTTACAACTTAATACAACATTTATGTCACAATTTTACAATGTTATACAACTAATAAATAATGTAATGTTATTCAGGGCGAACCGTTCATGGAGGGTCTCCGCGACAACAAGCCGCTGCTGTACAGCATCCTGGTGTCTGGCGGGCTGGTGCTGGCGCTGGCGGCCGGCGTCTTCCCGGACCTCTCCAACATGTTCGAGATAGTCTACTTCCCTCCTGATGTAAGTGTTATTCCTGTGTGCTTCATAACGTGTTAAAAAAAAAAAGTTAATTATGTTTTGAAGGGAGGCCCGTGCCCTCGGTGCTTTATATTTATAACGTGTTTCAAAAATATATTTAAAAAAATTAGTTGATAGTGTTTCGAAGGGAGGCCCGTGCCCCTCAGTGAGGACGGTGATAAAAAAAGTGAATCCCAAATTAATAAAAATATGCGTCGCTCTAATAAGTCTGCCACGTTAATTATATGAAACTTTCATTTTGAAATACCTCAAACTGTGCCCACTAAACTGAACAACATTTCCCAAGGAACATAAGTCAAAATATGGAAAAAAAATTGCTACTAAAAATAAAGTAAAAAAAGGTTACGTTCCGTTACGACGTCAAAGAAAGAGCAACAAGTTGAGAACAGGATGTGGTTGTAGTAGAAGCAGTAGCAGGTGTTACCTTTTGTCCTTTCTTCCTAGTATTTACATTCTATCTCTGTTGTTCTGCAAGTAATAGAATTAATAAAAAATAATGTTGTTATTTTTCTAAATGTATTCTCATTTGTACTTGACAAATCTGATGTCGGAAAGGCCGCTGCAAATCATAAATGGGAATGAAATGAATGACCTATATTACCACACGATGGACAATCCACGGATGTTTTAAAGTTTAATTTAGTTTAGAAATAGGCGGGTTTTATTGCATAGAGGGTAAAGCAATAAAACCTACGAAATAATCCAAAATCAAAAACAAGCTAATGAAATGGTTACATGGAATGCTAAGGAAGAGCCGCCTATTCCTAAACTAAATTAAACTTTAAAAAATCCGTGGGTTGTCCATCGTGTGGTAATACAGGTCATTCATGTCATTTCCATTTATGTTTTGCAGCTATGCTTGAATGACTTACCTAAATATGAAGATTTGTAATTGGCTTAGAGCAACATATGACCGCTCGTATGCATAGTTTGTATTGGCTGAAAATCTTCCCAATAAAATAAAATAAGAATAGTAAGGACACTTCTCTTAAAATTCCTTTTTTTTTGTTACAGTATCGACTGATATTAGTGCAAGTGCTGATAGCAGATATGGTGTTCGCGTATCTTGTGGACCGCGTCTGCTTGTGGTTATTCGGCGAAGGGACTACGCATTCGTAGCCTCCAATACTCACGCAACCTATACGTTCCAACGCAATTCCAACTATTTCATACATGATTTGTAAATATTGAATGAACTTGAAAGACTTTGAACACTCTGTGGCAACCTGAGCACGCCATTTACGGTGGGTTCTCAAGAGATGGCGTTACAATCGATTCTTGTTCGGCTTTGCAAATTATGACTAACGAGAATGATGAACAATTTGATAGTACGGAGGGCCGCATGTCGGGGTTACTCATGCGTGCACTCTGTGCTGTTGCAATAAGAGCGGTTTTGCACCGAAAATGGAGTAACATGATGCGCTGGCCTCTGTACCATAGGATAATACGGAAGCCACAGTGGAAACATACATACATACCCTATAATCCCAATAGTTTTAAAACCGTTTAATGCCACGTTTGACATAAATTCAAAGGGTTATAATATGAAATATGATGTTAAAAGACCAAATGATCGTGGAAAAAGACCGAATAATCGTGATATGGACGAGTGATGTAATTTAACATGTCGATGTCATTTTATCTGTTCCGTACTGACGCTATGGGATAGAAGGAGAGGACGAACGAGATGTATACGAGAAAATTATGTCACGCATATATGTTATCTATGCTGGGGTCTGAGGTTTAACTGATGTTCGTATGTTCTAATGGGTGTCTGAATTACCTAGTTAGCGAACATTTAGGATGTGAATCAGCCCACTAAACTGAACAAATTTCCCAAGTACCATAGTCAAAAATAAAAAAATGTCTCTCCATACAACTTCAGCGATTACCCGATTGCCTCAGTATGAGAAGCCGATTTTTTTAAAAGAATTTAATATCTTAGTTTCATGGGTAGAATTTCCCTACCTAATTTAAAGTCACCCATGCGATGTCCTCTGAAAACTTCGATACCGCGTTGTAGGTTTTGTCATACATTTTTCCTATTTATAAGCATAGCGTTGCAAGGGCGACCTTACCGCCATCTTTTGAGAGCTCATCGTTAGTATCGTGTTGAGGTTGCCACATTACTAAACACCAATTTGTAAGTTTAGGGACTCAATAATCGCTCAAATGTTACATGCATTTAATTGCATTTGTATGGATTTGTCTGACTTATTTTTATTTATGTGTAGGTAACTTATGTGTCTATGTTAATTGCGTCAACAAATTGTTTAAGAAAATAAACCGAAGTATTGTATAAAAATGATTTATTTCACTTAAAAGCTCTTATTTCTATTCATGTTTTCGCTATTGAATGTTTGATTCAGACGCGAAAACATAATAGGCCGTGATAACGTTTTCCTTTAGCGCTAGGAGGTAGTTCAGTGTTTCCATAAGCCGAGATCGCCGTAGCCGAGGCCGAGTCCGCCATGGCCGAGATCGAGTCCACCATGGCCGAGATCGAGTCCTCCATGGCCGAGATTGAGTCCTCCAAGACCGAGTCCGTAATCGAGACCGAGTTTGCCGACTCCGAGTCCGTTAAGACCGATGTCGTAGATCGGGGCAATAGGGGCTACTTTGGTGATGACTGGGGTGATGATAGGCGCTACTGGGGCGATTGCTTTCGTGATGATGGGGGCGCTTATTGGATGAGCAGCGGGGCCCACTCGTTTGACGACCGCGTTGAACCCAGAGACAGGGTCGGCAGAATAGTCTACGACTCGCAATGTGCCGTCTGGTTCGGTGAGTGAGTAAGAGCCTTTGACGACGCCGCCGTCGCGAACTTCAGTTTGCGCCTTATTGTCGCCGGTGTGGGGGTCGTTCACCGCGTAGTTGAAGTTGTAGCGAGGTACCGACTGGAAAACAAAATGGTAGTTTGTGATATTAGGGTGTGAAGAAGGTCACGGTCGACTAGGATGACTGAAAACGATAACTTAGATCAGGCTTCTGGTAGCTAGGCATTTGCGTTGATGGTGTAAATCTGTATCTAATCAGCAAATGCTGCAACCAGTACATACAGGGTGCAAGGGACATGGTGGAATCTAACCATAACTTATCGGCCGCAAGTATTTTATTGTCCTAGAAACGTAAGTTCGGGAGTTTTCGTTATTTACCTACTTTGGCGATACATTGCTTTACTGGGAAACCGTGCGCTCGAACCTCGCGCCGCGCCACTATCAGAATGCTATGTACGTTGCTTGTTTTCGTGTTTTTGCTGTTATTTTTGTTTTATAAGTATTGCAAAATTGAGTGTATTCGTGCAAGGAATTTATTTTTAAAGTACAAAAGATATTTAAAAAGAAAAATTTCAGGAGGAAAATTCCACTGGAAAATCATTCAGAATGATGGTATAAATTCAGGGTTTCAGTTTTTGCTAAGCTTTCCTTTTCTGTGATCGCCACAGAACAAACATATTAGCCGATATTGCAGTCGGAACTGCAAGCGAAGTGAATCTCCCCACTAAGGAATAACTCAAGAAAATATGACAAAAATGTTGTCCTCATAACACACAATTTGTGCGTTCAGAAAAGGCTCATTTTCCTTCATTCGCGGGTCAGTAAAAATGAAAGTGTAGAAATACTTACATAACTGCCAACTCCAACCGCCATCGGAGCTATTGGGGCTAGTTCCAAACCCGAGGGGGCCGCAGCCGCCACTCCGATGATGCACGCGAGCTGTAAGTAAAAAAAAACACGTTTCAAATAAGGTCTTTTATTTTATTTTAGCTAATTAAAGCGCCTCACCACAGTTCATCTTGCTAGACCATTCCAGAGTGATAGAGCTGTACTAGAAACTTAAAGATTGACGGTCGGTCTCGTTTCTTAGTATGATTTTGTCACTCTCGGATGGTTTATCTCCACAGATAAACCATCCGAGAGTCCATCCGAGCCCCCATGGGCTACCACCGATAATAAACAATAAGTACATTAGTGCATTTGGTTGACACCTTCATTTTAAATAAGGTACTTTGTGCAGAATAAAGAATTTGATGTTGATCGCGACGCATTGGTATCAGCTTCAAGATCCTTGGCAGCTCCTTATAGAATTTTTTTTTCTGCAGCCCCCAGCCAGTATAACGGGCAGTGAGTAAGACCCTTTAGTTAGAATGTTATTGAAGGGGTAACTATAGCTTTGTTTATCTATATTTCTCCCAAGGAATTTCGCGAGTACCTACCACTAGCGACCGATTAAACAAAGCTGAATAAGCGGTGATAGCCCAGTTGGTAATGGACTAGACTAGACGTGTAATCCGAAGGTCGCGGGTTCAAATCCTGGTGCGGGCCTGTATGTAACACTAAATTTGTCTTTTCGGATTTTTGTACGGATTTATAATTATCACTTGCTCAACGGTGAAGGAAAACATCGTGATGAAACCCGCCCGTCCAAGAAAATTCATTTTCGAAAGACGAGCGGTCCACCAACACGCATTGGGCCAGCATGGTGGACTATGGCCTAAATCCCATTCGTGTTTCAAAGGGAGGCCGTGCCCCTCGTTGGGGACATATATGGGCTGGTAAGAATAGAAGAATAGAAATAAGCGGCAACAGTCTACTGTACATTATGTGGAGTTAACTATAAGATGAAGACATAAGAGAGTGGACACGGCTTTTTGTGCTGGTGTGATAAACTTATTGGTTACAAAGTATAGGATAGACATACATCTATGCTTACTGCTTACATTAAATATCACGATTTTATTTTAGAAGGTCTTTCGTGGGTTATATGGGTTGATTTTAAATTATAGTTAGCGAAACTTTTTCAGTTTTTCAAAAGGAAAGTTGTTAAGTTTCGTGGGCTGATTCACTTTCTTAATTTTCGGTAACTAATTTAAGGTCACACAACATTTTGGCTACTACAAATGTAATTTCAACTCTTCTAATTTAAGTAAAAATTTAACTTTTTCTTCATTTATAAAAACACACACAAAAGTGACTAAAAGTTCCTTTCTTACCGCAGCGATGAACATTGTGACTTCAGTTTTTTAACGTTATCACTTTGAGCTAACTCAACGAATTGATATTTTACAAACTTGCTTTACAGTTTTATACGCGCGAAGGCAGCTATTTGTTAACCCTCCGAGTTTCCTTCAGCTTTTCACGCTTATTGACTATTCGCATTCGTTTGAACATATTAGCGGGCCATTTTCGTAACCTGTCGTAGATTGACGGTGGGTAATCGCTTAATTACCGCTGCGCTTAGACATCTGCGTCTTTAGTTTCATCAGATTCCTGTTGCTTGGCTGAAAGTGTGTATGTCTCCACCTCCGATAGCGCTAAGTTGGAAGTCTGGGTATGTAGGCTTTTGCTCCTATTTTACCCGATTTTTCCTAAAAAAAATTAGTTTTTTTTACCCCCGATAAAAAAGAGGGGTGTTATAAGTTATCTGTATATAATACTAGCTTTACGCCCGGGACTTCGTCCCCGTGGGAATTTCGGAAAATTATGTAGCCTATGTGTTAATCCAGGGTATCAGCTACCTCCATACCAAATTTGATCAAAATCAGTCCAGCCGATCTTGAGTTATAAGTGTTGTAACAAACACGACTTTCTTTTATATATATATAGAAGATTTATATATATAGATGTGTGTCTGACTGTCGCATCGTAGCTCCTAAACGGTTCGATCGATTTCGATGCGTTTTTTTGTTAGATAGCTGACGAGATCGAGATGGTTTTTAACTATAGTTATAGATTGTTCTTATCATTTGAATTAAATATATTTAATCAAAATTGGTTCAGCCGTTTAAAATTTATAAGTGACAAATCCCAGGGGTGATAAAAAATGTTAAACTGTAGAGCATTTAGTCGTTTCCGGTGTTGGGGACATGCATTATCTCCAATAAGGACCGCATATCTCAGCTTCTATTATGACTTTTCCCAAGAAACAGGTGTAAATATGAAAAAAAATCGCCTTTCTATACAATTTGTGCAATCAACTGATATGGAAAGTCAACATTATATTTCTTGGGATTTATTCTATATGGGGAGAATCACCCGCAAGTTTCGTTAACTTATATTGGGTGACGACTTTAAATTAGTAAGCGAATTCACATCCTTACTTTTCAGAATATTTCGCCTCTCCATAGTACTTGTGCCTTTGTGCTGATTTACCATTGTATGGGAAGCCTAATTTTTTTTTGAGAATTTCATACATATGTTCCATGGGGAAAGCTATTCAGTTTCATCCTTACTACTCGTAATTTGAAGTATACATTGACGTAAATTATGCATAAAAACTAGATTTAGCAATTTTCGAGTTTAAAAGTTATTGCCTATTCGAATTTACTGAAATTCTTGAACCATTATCACGAGTAGGTAGGTATTACGACAATTCGCGATGGTCCTCAATGTATTCATTTATGCAATTAAAAGTTACAATTGCATTAACTTCACGACTAGGTATTCAATATTTATGCTGTTGCATTTCGGTTTCGTTTGAGCATGTCATTAGAGCATGTGCAATTCTTAGCATTTTTAAAGTTTTGTGAGAACCAATTAAAACTAAACCCCGATGCTAATTTAGTAACGACCAAATTAAAAAAAATATACCACCGCCTACCTATTTTCATTGCCTATAGGTAACTTTAAATGGCTGAACTGTTTCTGATTAAACATGTCTTTTCAATTTAAAAAAAAAACCTCATCCAAATCGGTTCACTCATTTAAGAGTGCCACAGACAAACACACATAGCGGTCAAACTTTTAACACCCCTCTTTTGCGTCGGAAGTTAAAAATAAAATAAAACCAACCACGAAAATCGATTTGATGATTGTATTTTCCTGTCCGCTTTATTTTTGAAATTAAATTGTGAATTTATGTACTAGATGCATATATTCTAAGCTGGAACCAAAACTTCTTATTAATCCTTTAGCGAAGATTATCTACCTACTATACTAACCCTAGTTGCAGAAACGTCCGTTAAAGTTAATGTTACTTTAAATATAATTCTGCTACTTTCCGTAAACGTTTCTGCAACTGAGTGTTAGTAGTAGTAGTAAACTCGGTCTCGTCATCGTAGCATTACGTAGACGTATTTGTATTTGAGCAGAAAATCCACCACAACTTTCTCCAATCCAGCAGTATACTTATTGGTAGGAAAGTTTTTTTATAGTCGCTGACTAACCGTGGGCTTAATTTCAGACTTCTTATTGATAGTCGTAAAGTACGAAACGGCAGGTCTACGAATTGTAATTTGGAGCAGCGCAGTTGCAACTAATTCGGCCCCACTCGACCGCCTCATTACCCCTTTTCAGAAACACTCTTTCCACTCAGACTTACACAAATTCACATTTGCAATCAGAGCTGGAGAAAAGTTCCTCCGCCCGCGCCCTCCCAACCCTCCCCACGCCGCCTTTAATTAACAGAAAGTGGTTCATTAGAGCTTATTCATTAAAGCAAGGAGTAATTAGCGAACTCTAATGAATGCTGTAATAATGTAAGAGCGGCCGCGTCGGACTGCGGCCCGACTTCTAGATTAATCTAGAAACTGGGAATAATTTAGTAATGGCGTTAATTTATTACGAGGTTGATTGCGGGAATTAACGAGGTACAATGTGCGAGGCGCACATGCGGTGTAATGGAATCGACGGAGCGCTACTTTCATAATTCCAAGCGCTACAGTACTAGGACGCGCCAACCAAGTTTCGAAGCACACCCAGATCCTAGGTAGAGCTGTTATCAGTACTTGTGGTGGTATGTGCGTCAGAAATCAATTTTTCATACCAGATTTGATTCTAATACCTACTGAAATAAATCTTAAGCATCTTTGTGTTGTGATTTGTCGTTAAATTCTACTGTAATATACAATATGAATATAGTTCTATACTAAAAACAAATTATAGAGTTATTTACTTGTGTAGGAAATAAAACCGTTACCTTGAATTTTTAACTATCGCCTGCATGAGCTCGCGGTGAAATGCGCCGCGGTCAAATGTCAAAAAGTGTAGAAATGACATCGCAACCTCTCACCCTCGTGAGCAAGACTAAAGGTCCAAAATGTTGGTACATTAATTAGTGACCATGGACGTCATAACTTACAAAAAGATTCAATTGACAAACCACCGCACCATAGATTTTACTTGTTTAAATATTTTTCCCGCATACGTGCATAGCTCAAGTGGCTTGTCGGTAGTTTTAGTTGGAGTCAGGGCCGGATTTAGAGGTCGAGAGGCTTCGGGGCAACAGAGGAGTGGAGGCCCCCTGGCCCCAAATTATTTTCCAAATAAAGGGGACAATTTTTTTCAGTTGAGTTTTTCAATAAATAATTTGTTGTGGAACCAAGTATAGATTATTTTATTATTTAACAAACATATAAATATAATCGGAAACGAGGATTATCTGAAATTAAATTTTAGCGTGAACGAACGGAATCTTCCGAGCTTTTTTCGCCGAAAAATCGTTGATGATTTCGCTGAAATCCAGTTCCCGGAGTAGATCACTTTCAATACTCAGGAGAGAAAGCTTTGATAGACGATTTTGTCCCATCGTGGTTTCGAAGTCTCTATTGTGGGGGCCCCTCTTTTGTGGAGGCCCCGGGGCTGTAGCCCCGGTTGCCCCCCCCCTAAATCCGGCCCTGGTTGGAGTGCTTAAGCAAATAACATATGAATATGTTCATGGAGTTATTTGAATACGTTACGTACTTACTGGCAGAATGTTTATGTAGGTAGATATGAATTTACATAAAGAAAACAGTGGAGACCGTCGTGGGATTCATTAGTATTCACCAAAATATGCCGAGATAGAGGAGTACCGACTACCCACCTACTTACCTACTATCAAGGTCGTTGAAATTGTCAGCAATCGATTATCAGCTGATCGATTGCTGACTGCAGGTTTGGTTGAGTGGTAGTGGCGCTGCCTCTTAATCGACTGGTCCAGGGTTCGATTCCCAGTGGGGGCACATATTTGTTTAATCATAATCATATTTGTTTTCGGATCATGGGTGTTCATGTTTGTTCCAACAGATCCACAACACAAGGGAAAACCTAAGTGTGTAGCTTGGGATATGTTATTAGATTTCATAGGAATTTTTCTCCTAACGAAGGTTGCCCTCCTAAGTTTTCGATATTGAAACCCCATTACATTAAACCAAACCGTGGTAGTAAACTTAATTATTGACAAAAATATCCATTATGCAAGCATAATATTAACAATTCTGGGTCCGATAAATTTATAAAATGCTGTATGTTTCCCAATTAGTTAAAATAAAATAAATTAAAATTTTCTTTAGAAAAAAGGGTTCGGACGACAAAGGTCCGGCGGCGATATGTACCTAGAACTACGCTTGGCTGGACAACGAACACGCATAATGATGTATGCGAACATTATTAAAGTGTATCATAATAAGCTCAAACTGAAAGAACATCGTACAGTGCTCCTAACAAGTTTGTCTTGTGAATTTTCTTCATGGGTTTATTTTATAATATATTTAATATATTTAATAAATATATTTTTTTTCATAAATGTGTTTTTTGAGTAATACTGGTTCAGGATTTTGAATATAGCTAGGAGGTTTGTTTTCACCCAGTATAATAAAGAGGAAAGATTTGATTGTTTGTTTGCTTTGAATAGGCTCATTGAAAAAATATTTCACCACTAAGAATTCTACATTATCCCTGAACATAGGCTACATAATTTTCCCGAACTCCCGGGTGAAATGCTAGTCTTTTATAGATCGGTTAAGGTCTTCTGGTGTTTAAAATATCCTTTGCTAAAATATTGAAAAAAAAAATGTTTCACCTCTCCATACAACTTGTGCGATCAACTGATTTGCCTTTGCCTTATGAAGCCAAAAAATTTTTTTGTTTTGTGGGGAGATTCACCCGATCAAGTTTCTCTAATTTAAAGTCACCCGGAAGCATGAAAACTCATTGAGCTGGGTGTACGTACAATTGTACGTACACTGTACATGTACAGTGGACATAATGGGACTGAGTGACCCTTTGAGCCAACGGTCTCGCATTGCGAACGTAATGAGATAGCTACTACGAAACATGCAACAACGTGCCTACAGATAAAAAAAATTTAAACTCATTATTAATCATTTTGATATTTTTTTAAACGCGTGAGAGATATTCACAAGTAATGTACGCTTAGAAAATATTTTGCCGCTTGACTTGTAGGCACGATAGCCCAGTTGGTTAGAGCACCAGGAGATCTAATTCTGGGGTCGTGGGTTCAATTCCCATCGCACCGAACGTTTTTTCTTTCCCTAAAATTATTATTCTTATTAAGTAACATGTACACTTATTGAGTTGGGTGTACATTGGACACAGCGGGACTGAGTGGCTCTTTTATCCAACGGTCTTGTATTACGAAGTGAGCTTGCTTCGATACATGCGTACATGAAAACTTATTGAACTAGTGGACAAATCGGGTCTGAGATGGGATAGCTACGAAACATGGACCGTGTCTACGTAATGAGATTGTTTTCAGTCTGGTTGTAGTTTCATATTGATTCTTATGTCACTCTCCCATTATGATATGCACAGACAACGCAACTTTAGTCGCCAAGAAATATTTCTCATACGCTTACTACGCTTCTAGTACAACATGCGCAAATGAATGAAGAAAGAGCGAAAAAAATCCCTGCCTTTGTCGTATGTTTCACAATGGAAAAACGTCCTAATTTGTCTGACAAACCAAACCATAACTTCTAATGAGATTTTTATCAGTCTCATTACAAATTCTTATTTTAAAACATGAAAACTTATTGAGCAGGGCGTACAGTAGACAAAAGCTGGACTGAGTGAGCCTGAAGCCGATAACGATTTCGTATTGCAATCGTAGTGGTAGTGAGCTAGCCACCGAACATGCATCTCTAAGAAATATTAGTGTATTTTTAGTGTCATTATTATGCAGTCTTTTTTAGAAATGTGTAAACCTATTGAGCAGGGTGTACAATGGATATTGTAGGACTGAGTGACCCTTAGAGCAAATGATATCGTATTCCAACTGCGACCGTAGTGAGCTAGCTACGGAACATGTCTACCCGTGAGATTGTTTTCGGTCTTGACCACGCATTTTGAAACTTGTATACAGTTTAATAGCAGTTCTTACATAAATATACCATCTCAACTGATGTGAATTATATTGAAGGACTTTTCATACTCTTTCAATGAAAAAAAACCTTTGTTTAATTTTATATCCCGTAAGAGGCGACTCTCTTTTTGGCTTTCCATGGTAAGGTTAAACAGCAATTTTTATGAAGAAGTGAATTTTGTTCAAAGTTCATATCCATAAAGCTTCTTCTTCCTACCGCTTAGTCCCATGGTACGCTTGACCATGATCCAGGGTTTGGCAGGTCAAGTCATTACAGTATCCATAAAGCTAACCAATTTAAAATCATTTTACAAAGAGGTATATTTAGATAAGCAAACATTTCTGAAATCCCATGGGATATTGGGATTGAAGGCGCGAATATTTGTGATTTTTATTAAAGTTTATAATAAATCTATCCGCAAAATCACGCCCATTAGCTTTGTGGTTTTGCGAGAGCGTATTTACGGGTCATCTATTGAGGGGTTTCAGGTGGTGGCCATTAGCACGTGAATATTGCAGAGCCGCAGGCGACGCTATTGATTAGTCACCGGACTCGACGGCTCAGCCCATCATTCATTCATCGAGCCATGCGTCAGCTGCTCGACGTCAGATTTCAGCAACCCGTCAGCTTTACCGCTGAAGCCCTCTGACGCTGTTTTTCCTGACGCCCGCAGTACATATTTGATGGTGCGTCCGCAGGAAGGAAAACGACGCGTAATTGGACACGCCTGGGGTCATATTCAAACAAAACTAAGAGTTCAATTTAGGAATCTACAATTTTTGACTCGTCAAAAGTGAAATGTAAAATCTGTCATAAAACTTTAAGAGTAGATTAGACCTGAATGATAATAACGTTAAGTGATATGCCCCTCGGTGGGGACGTATATGAGCTGATAAAAGAAAAACCGATACGATTCAGTAGCAAACTACTCATTTTTATTTTATTTGTTAATAAGGAGGCAGCGTCATGATATCACGAAACACAATCCCACAACGTTCATGTCCCTAAAAACTTCCACCAAGTGGAAGTGTACAAAACTCATCGAATTGGGTGTATGCCTCTATTTGTAATTCGTACTATGGTTGGTTACGAGTATGTACCTAAATTATCATGTGTAACCGTGCTATGCAATTCACTATGAACATTTTAAACAAAAAAATTCAATCAATTAACTTTTTTGTCACTAAAGTCGTAGAGCCCAGGCGGGCTATTCCATGAATCAGTGGCATTTCAATGTCGGTTGGATGACAATGGTGACCATTTTACCCATTCAGGTGGTGAATTGACGCCCGACGACTGAGCTAATGCTAATGCCGGTACATCTATTTAAATACAAAGTCAAAACTACTATTTGACGTTGGAAAAAACAGTGCAAGACATTGGCTCATCAGAACTAACACAAAAATAATTTTTAATTGCTTTTTACCCTGGCCTAGTGTGGTGAGTAAAGGCATATTCTCTCCATTTGGAAGAAGACCACGTCGTTAGTGTATTACTGCTGTTACAAGATAGTGATGAACATATTTCTTCCTACTTCTTATATTCTTACTTCGAGTCAAAGAAACTGTTAAGCTTTAGCTTTTCAAACTTTTTTTTAAATAACTCGTCACTTTTTATCTCGAAAACTTCGCGAAAAGTAATCGAAAACTGATGGTAATATCACAGAACACAGTCGATCGCTTCTCTCGCCTGTTAACCACGAGGTTTGGGCGTTCTAACAATTGGATTATCTCGATATACTAGAGCCGTGGCAGCACCCGCGTCCCAAAATCATTGTGACGAAATCGTTGAAACAGGAAACGCATTATCCATATGCGAATGGTGTAGGTATTCTTTTATTTTACGATAACAAGTGATTTAATTTCCATCCAGGCGATAAATTTACTGACCTATACAATAAAAGCAGAGAAGTTCTCGAGTTCACCTGATTCAATTAAGATTTAACTAATAACCGTCTAAAAAATATTTTTTCAATAATTTGAGTTTGTTTTTAAAAGAAAAGATTTGCATATTTGTGAGTCACAAACATGTAAATCTTTTATTTTTATAACATTAAAATTATGTATGTTTTGCATTGTGAGTTTGAGTGTTTGTAAAAATGTTTTTAATGAAAACTACTGGACCGATTTAAAAAATTCTTTCCACTAAAAAAGCTCTGTTGTTAGCGACATAGGCTACATAATTTCCCAAAATTATGTAGCCTATGTCGCTAACGACAGCGGAAATTAGAATTATATTATTAGGTATTCCACCAGTTTTGGATTATTAAATGTCATATTGTTTGTACTTGCTAGATTATCCAATTTAGAGTGTAGGAGAGAGGAGAATAATCGAATCATTTCAATCATTCCAACAAAAAAAAAATAGAAAGTAAAAAAAAAGACAGCTAGTCACCCAAGAAATTAAAGCTTAAGGTTTCATTTCTGAAAGTGATTACAATAAATTTATGAGCAAATGTTATTCAGATTTTTTCCTCCCCCGAGGTTGCTTAATGAAATTGAAATATTTTTGAATACTTAATTAAGCATCTTGTTCACTTATTTTGTCATGATGCCGTCAAAAAAGGCTTCGAAAGGCTTGTTTACATAATCGTTCAATTTGCAATTTTAAACAGAGCCGGCCAACTGCTTTCTTGCTTTTTAATCCAACAATGTCATTGTGTTTTTTGTGAAAAACAATAAGCCCACTCACGGCCGGCAATAAATTTAAATAAATTTGAAATATTGCTTTACGAAAACAATATGATAAAAATAAACATTCTCTTTGGTTGTAGTTAAAGACTGAAATCCCAGGGCCGCTAGAGCTTACTTATTTTCTCAGTAACCAAAAGTGTGGGAAAGAGTAGTGCTATAGTACGTACTATTAACACATGAATACCTGCTAACTTGGGCCGACGGCCAGTTTCAGCTACCAGGTTCTGAAGGTACTTCCAAAAATTACTCACTTGTCTTGAAGTCTGGGTGCTGATGTCTTATAAAATATAATTAATTAAATGTAATAATTAATGATCAACACCGCCAGACAATCTCCGTCGACTGTAATTTCTGCTTTACAGTTCGCAAGTAAATTATGCGATTGTACTTACAATCTGAGCCGTGATTTTTTTATACGATGTTCAGGGAACTATAACAATACTTTTTATAGCACCCAAGACAAATGAGAAATTTTTGGAAGTACCTTCAGAACCTGGTAGCTGAAAATTGGCTGTCGGGCCAGGCTAGCGGGTATTCATATGTTAATAGTACATATTAGCACTACTCTTTCCCACACTTTTGGTTACTGAAAAAATAAGTAAGGTCTGGCGGCCCTGGGATCTATGTCTATTAAGGAAGAGGTTGTGTATTTCATTTGCATTTGAAGGTAAGCGATGTTAAGTAGATAATGTAGTCATAACTAGCGGGCCACCCGCTCTCTCTGTTTCTATTCTACACCGGGAAATCTAATAGGTACAGTCGAAGACACAACATTGGAGGTGTTTACATTAGGGATGGATCTAAGGGATTTATTGAAAGGGAAACATGTTACTATTGTACGTTAGACAGTGTCATATTCCATGATGGGATTTTTGAAAACTTGAGGGACCTCGAAAATCAGAAAGAAAACCTCGTTTTATTTATTTCTCTCTAGAAGATTTCAGCTTTTATCTTTACCAATTTTCTATGTTTAATGTTCCATCGTCGACCGTATCACTTTGGTAAAAAAAAAATTAAAGTGATTGTATGATGATATAAGTAGCTTTAACTTTAATGGATATTTCTAGCAATTGTTTCGTTATATTTTTTTTTCAAAACCCATGTTATGGGTTCCATAGAGAAAGTCATCCCACTATATTTCTCCTGATGTATCCTGATAAAACGAAAATTGATATTTCCCCATGAAGGTATTAAAACGATTTCGACTCTCCCTACAAAGGCGAATCACAGATCGCACGCACAAGTTGAATTGGAGAGGCAATAATTTTTACCATATTTAGACATGTTCCTCGGGGGAAATTGTGTACTTTTGTAGCCCACAAAAGTATAAAATCACATCTATAACCTTTAAAATTGTTCACCAAATTGTTCAAATTGTTCTTTAACCTTTAACTAAATTTATATTTAAATACATATACAGGGTGTAAAAGACAGCTTAGCAAAAACAGAAACTCTGAATTCAGACCATCAATTCTTTTCCAGTGGAATTTTCCGTCAGAAAATTTTCGAATTTTTTAAAAGTTTTTAAATATTTTCTGCTTCAAAATTAAATTATTTACTCGAATATAATCTATTTTGCATGAAAAAATAACAATAACAGCGTAAAACACGAAAACCAGCAATGTACATCGTATTTCGATAGCGGCGCGGCGCGGGGCACAGTTACGCGGTACGTTGCGTAGCGCCAAAGTGGGTAAATTCGAAAACTCCTGAACTTGACATTTCCGGGAAAAAATAATTACTTGTAGCTGATCATAGTCATGAGTAGTTTACACCATTTAAGTATTTGCTAAGCTGTCCTTTACACCCTGTATACGCTCACACATATAATCACTATCTAGAAGTTGGTTCTAGAAGTTGTCAGCCTTTCGCCCACGATACGGCAAAACTCCCACTTACTGACTTTTACAGTATGCCTGGGAAGAGTTGGCAGTCGGTACATTCAATTTTTTCTTTCACTCCTAGTCCACCGTGGGAATTGATACATACTTACAATTAAAAGAATCAGGAACAATGGGACGAGTCGACTTCGGCTGCGTTAAGTTTAATTTGTGATTGGCAAACGTATGGAGTTTTCTTACTTTGTAAAAGTTCTCTTAGTCTCGCCTCCTCAGAGACTCGCCTATTCTGGTTGGTATGCTTCGATATGATTAATGATACTATCAAAGCAGAACAAAACCGTTTTCTAAGAACTCTGACTATTATCTATAGTCTTTAAATTAACAAAAATTAAAGATGTGAATCACTTCACGAAACTGAACAACTTACCCAAACACAGGCCGAAATATGAAAAAAAAAATTCACCTCTCCATACAACTTGAGGGATCAGCTGATTTGCTTTTGTATGAGAGAAGACGAAACTTTTTTTTGAGAATTTCATATATGTATTCTCAAAAAAATGTTTCGTCTTTATGTAAGTTGTTCGATTTCATCTAAGTTTCGCTAACTAATTCAAAGCCACCCATTAAAAAGGCATGCTGGCAGCTGGCCATAACTTTAGACAGAGTGATGGTGTTGTTCTTGAGTGGCAACAATGGCGCAAACTTATTATACGTATAGGTAAAACGAAATTGAAACAATGTATTAATTTACAAAATTTTATTTTCTCCTCCTGTCGCCGGCTCTCTTAGGTTATATATAGTTGCAACATTTTCTCTTTGTGTAGGTACTGGTAACACCATAACAGCTGTCATTTCCTAAACAACCGCTCAGACCAGGAGTTGTCATCACACCACCCACCATCCAGCGTGGTGCTCCTCAGGTCTGTTCAGGCCCTCGATTCTAAAGCATTCGATTCGGCGAGACTGTTCTTTTTTTATATTATTCAATTGGATTCGTTCTTGACCACAATTGCGGTCGAGGGTGTAGCGAGCTCACCCAGAAAATACCTATCCAATCGTAATTTAAAGATATTCCGGTTGTATGAACTCGGAAATACAGTTCTAATCTCCACTGTCATCTTTAAGCAACAGAAAGACTCATTTATTCTGTTTGATGATTGCTTTGATCGAAGATCGAATGATTTAGAATCCAGAGGCAGTTTCCCATAAATTAAACATATCGTTAGATGGCAAGATTCACTAAACGCTAACATTTAACTGTACGTACGTTGACGATGTTGAAATACATAATACTGATGAATTATCTACACGTATATTATCATTTAATATCATAAAAAGTTCGAGTACTAACACTATTGCTTTAATTATTATGGAATGAAAATGTTAGGAATAGAACAAACCAATACAAGTATGAAGTTTTTTAACGTTCGGTAAAGTACCTACTTACAACGATCTTCGACAGTAAACTTTACATGAAAAGGAATGTTAGCGTTTAAGATTACTTACTTATTGTATTACTTTTAAAATTTGATTCGAATAACTTTATCTGACGGTAGACATAGAACAATATATACAGAGACCGTTAGTAACATGAATTTAAACTTCAAAGATGTTGGCATCGAAATTATTGCTACGAAGTTTTGCACCTAAACTTTAGGTACAAGTTGTGTCTACTTACAACTAAAACGTTTACGCTAATATTTACATTTTAAAAGATAGAATTAACGGGCTATTTAAAAGTTAGAGTAACAGCTCGTTGTTTATATACGAAATAACAAATTTATTCGAGAAGATTATTTACAGAGCAAGATTGCGGATCACAGAATGCGTGCGTAGAGACGCCGCGCCGGCCGGTCATAAGTCATAACATAATGCAAGCCGGCTACGGCTGGATGAGGTACAAACATTGGCAAGAAACGATATCGACACAACAGTACCACGCAAAGTAGTACGACTTCTCACGGCTATAAAAATATAAAAGAGCTGCAAACACTTTAGCTACGAGGCTATTCTTCACTGTGATAACAATAACGTACGACGTTTTACTTGCTTTGTGTCTCTTTATTTAATATTTTAATTAGGGGCCTTGTAATTTGCATATTCTTCACATAAAGTACAATAAAATGAGAAATAGCCGGAATTGTAAACACTATACAATACAAGCATGTTTGTTCGATGGTTCTACTTGATGCGTGTTTAAGCTAAGTATCAAGGAAGTAAGCTAATAACTTAATGGTAGAAGTTTTTCAATATTATCGATGATGTAACGATATGCTACAATCACAATGAATATTCTTACACAGAAACAACACGCGTGTGTCTAACACATCTCATTCTGTAACGCTTAAGTACACTACTTGGTGGAAATTTACATAGTGTGTAAATTTTACATAAATTGCCATTTTCACAACCGAAATTAAATATGTAATAGGTACTAATTATAACTTAACAGTTCACTGATTAGCGAACACTATTACTGGCTGCTGGGAGAATTAGAGTCGATTTGTTTTGATTAACAGCTAGTAATAGATGTTGCTGTGGAGTTTACGAGTCTGTGGCACAGCACTGTCACTCGGAGTCATCACTGGGCGTAGGGAAACGAGTGGCGAGCGGTACGGTGGTGAGGTCGAGCGCGGGCTCGGGCGGCGGGAGGGGCGGGGCGCGCGGGGGGGCGGTTGGCGCGCGGTACAGGCCCGACGACGACGGCGCCTCCAGCTCGACAGCCAAGCAGCCCGCGCCCGCTGCCGACCAGCACCCCGCCTCCACCGCGCCCGTCTCCGGCTTCACCCCCGACGCTGACAGATACGAACATGCCATCATCTGCAACAAAAACATCACAAATTTAACACCATGAATATAATCATCGAGATGAGCCCTACATTGTGCGCGCAATCTCCAGAAGAGTACTCGTAGATTAAAGGTAAAACAGCGCTTACATAAATAATGAAATATCTAATATTATGAGATGAGTGGCCTAAAGAATTCGCGGGTGGCGGGGGCTGCTCTAATCACGCTAATGGCCAATGCGCAGTTCCGCCCGCCTCGAGGAGGCTTTCACGCTAATGCGGAGTGGGCGCAGGAGCAGTACGCTAAATCGTATCACATGTCGGCCACGAGTTCTTTATCACATAACTAAATCGGGTGTAGTGAGTTCACGGAGTAAATCTTTAACGGAGTGTCTGCCTCGTTGACTTTTAAAAGTTTCTCACGTTCGGTGATTCGTCTTAAAGGAATTATAAATACTGCGCTGGTGGCGATAGATCATGGCGCCGGCCGGCCCGGCAGCCGGCCGCTACTGCGACCATTTTTCACACATCGCCTTCGAAATTCGGTCGGTCGGTGCGATGCCGACCGGTCAGCGGTTACCATCTAAACAATCTCTAATTAAACCTTTTAAACCCATTCCACGTCCTACAATGCTGAAACTCACAGTCCAATAACATAGACGAAATATTTCAATTCAGAAACCAATTGATTCGAAACCTATATTGTAATAGTTCCATAGTTAATACCCTTAACAAAAGCCTCCACACAATTGACATAGTTGGCGGTAGAGGCACGTGTATAGGGGGTGTTCTAACAATGATACTGGAACTTTAATATTTATTGCACTTGATCAACTCTGCGAGTTAGTGCGACGTACGCCGTCGAAAGAGACGCTCTTCTCGTATTATGTAAAGTCAAATTAAAAAGTTCATGCATAAATTAAATTTACTGTGAAGCTGCAATAAACGTCTTTAAACAATGTGCACAACTTAATTAACTTGACGCCATTGTGCTCGAACGTAAAGTGCATAATTAAACCGTTGACGTAAACGGTTTTGGGTAATGTGTTTAGGGTGGGTCCTGGGGTATTGCTTCAGAAGACCTAAACTCTCCTATGAGAATAAACACTCGCTGGAGGCAGTGGACGGGCTCGCCGCACAAATGAATTAGTGGTGTTGTGACCCACCCCGCGTCCCCGCGCCCCGGCCCCGTTACACAACAAACATCTTACAGTAACATTTCATCAACACCTGAATTTGCGGCGAGTTGCTAGCCTTATGACCACTTACTTCCAGTATCGCTCTGGTATAGATGTTGCATTTCTTAAAAGTGTGAGGGTAAATCTATAATAAAAAAATGGTAAAATAGATTCTATAATAGATTTCTGCTGTTTTTTTGCGAATTCGTGATATGAAAACAACCACTGCTCTCCTTTTTTTCCGGAATGAAATGCGACTGTTATTGGTACTGTATGTTTGTATATTGTGGGCCGCGCCCGCCCGCTAGGCGGGGGCATGTTGCGATTAAAATATAATTAGGCGCTCGGCAATTGTTTCGCCATCGAGGCAGGTGGCGCGGCTAGGTAAATTAAATAGCCGTATAGGGTTTCCAATTACGCCGCTGGTCGCTGAAAACACGCTTATTGCCTAATAATAGAACCCGAACAATATGAGGATCTCGCTGATTAATTATTCCACTACGGGTGGGTTAAAAACGTACCGGAAACAGTTAGCGTGTAATTGATACAGTAGTGAGTAGACCCAGGTGTACGGCAATTTAATTACGACCACTAAGACAGTGCTAGGTAATAAATCACGTTCTAGATGGAATACTTTCTGGTAATGAATTCAAACGGGCCGCGATAATTGCGCTCCTAATTACGTTGGACGGCGCTGTCTAATTTATCACTGTCGGATTATGAATTAGAAATGGCGGTAATTAAACATGCATAATATTTGTGGAGGCGACGCGAGCGCATTGTCGCCGGCCGCGGGTTTGTCTGCTTCGCCGATCGGACGCGTGATGTTCGGCGACGGCGGCGTCCTCCTAAATACCGCTTCTGCGGTATTTACCGTTCTCCATCACTAAGAATTCTATAGTAAATAGAATAGAAAGATTTTAAAAAACGTAGAATGTGGTATCAAAATATTTTAAACGCTCAACTATTCTAAAACTCCATATTTTTTTAAAACTTTGATGCCCAGCTATGTAGTACAAACAGCAGCGAGTCAGGTTACCCATTTGCACTACAAAAGTCGGCTCTATTACGAGCGAGATAGGGCCAACGTCAAGGTCAACATGTATAGCCTGATTTGTTGCTATGTGTACATCTCATTTAACAAAGAAAAGGAAGAATACTATTTTGCAGGCTCATTTATTTAGGGTTCAGGTTGACTTTAAAATGTTTGATCTCAGAATCTTTAAATAGATTGGTACCTTTTTCGAAACAAGTGTGACAATGTTGCGGGGGTAACAGGAATAACCCATCCACTACAGCGAAACAATTAGGTTGCAAACTAATACGGACGCTATTGAAACTTGCCCGCCCGAATGTGGGTCCTATTCTCTGCGGACGAAACATAGCCGGCACAGGGACTGATCAAGGTGGAGCGTAGTCAAAATAAATAAATAAAAACACTAGTGCTCAAAAGCTCTCAGTAAGGTTTCGTAACAGACTCTTGGGATTTACAAATATACACGCGTATACACAAACTTACGCTCAAGCCTATAATCTCTAGCAGGGTAGGCAGAGTATCAATGGCTCTAGAACCACTGCCACATTTGACATAAATTATGAGGGTTATTAGATAAAACTATAAAAACAAATACCTAAATACAACAAAACAAATAAAAATAAATATCCCAATAATAAACACTTCGGCTGACGTCACAAAATTGAGGATGAAAATACATCCACAGCAAACACGAATATTTAAAAAACAGCTAGTTAAATTATAATTACAGGAATAAGCATTCTCAGATGCAAGTAAAATAAATTAGGTATCAGTCATATTTATAAGAAAACTGTAAAACAATTTTTTTCTCCTATATTTCATTAAAAAGTTATATTAGTACTTAGATCCTCTTTTAAAAAGAAAGTAATTAAACATATAACTTTTCTTTATTTAAAAATTGCGTTTGTTTACTGTAAATAAAATACTTTAGAAACTTACTCTACCTAACGCAGCTAACTAAGCAGTTTGATGCCTTATCATTATTTTGGGGTCCAAACTATTTTTCCCTACAGCCGTACCTGGTGCGAGTACAATGAATGTGTCCCGTTGTATCCATGAATACTTATTTCATTAGTCAGCCACGAGTCGATGAATTATTTGTGAGAAACGGTTTAATTAATTTCTATAATATGTCTGTTTAGGGAAGAAATGGAAATTGGGGACCTATAAGAGAATAAAGGACGGATTTCATAGAACATGTGATAATATGTCTTAAACATGTTACTATTAAACATATGGTACTACAATATACATTGTACCTCCATAACAATGAAAATGGTAGAGCCAAAAATCTAAACCAAACAGTGAGGTTAAGCAACGAACACAGGGACAGGGGATCTGATGGGTAACCAAAGTGGCAATTGAAATTTGCTTCCATAAGTAGAACGCAATTCAGAAAACTGATGATAAGAAAATGAGGAATAAAGTTTTGGGTAAGTATTGATGGATAAGTATTGGATAAGTATTGCAATACAATCGATAAAAACAATTTAACACCTAACAAAGAGTGCTTAATGGTCAGTTTACGTATGCTCTCAAGGCAACCCGTGCAATTTGCGAAGGTTACGAATGTGGTCAGAGTTCGATGAGGTCACCTGCCCTCCTACTCTGCAGTATAATAATGACCGATATGTGATACGCCATCGTTATAATTTATGCTGGGTTTAATAATACATATTTCAATATACGTGACTGTACAAACATGGAATTATTACCTATAGTTATGATCGTAATTTGGATTAAATTGCCATGATTTTTTGATCGTGTGGTGATCGGTTGAGAATAACACCACCCCATCTCTTTCCGTGAGTGTCGTAAGAGGCGACTAAGGAAACACAAATGAGACCTGCCTCCTAGTAATCTATCCCAGGCAACGACACTTCATTTTTTTCGGGATCTAAGGTGTCGTCATATGGTCTCATGCGGTGTGGTAGGCTCTGGCCGTCTGGTTCGCGACCACCCTCCTACCGAAGTCCGACGCCAAACAGCTTGCTGTGTTCCGTCGGTGCGTGGGAGTACCAGTGCCTTTATAGGCATTTTCTGGGTTAACTCGCTCCATCGTCGACCTCATCTTTGACCTTATGGTCAAGATTGAGGTCAAGAGTTAACCCATCTTATAATAATATAAAAAAAAAAGATTATTAAATAGGTATGAACGACCTATTTATAGTTTGACTACGGGAAAAAATAATTGAATCGACTCGATACGAGACCTAATAATTATCCACGTTAAGAAAGTAAGACTTAACCGACTTCAATCCCAACAATGTCTATCAGTATACATATAACCACAAACCAAATAATATAATGTGTATGAGTGTTTAGTTTTTGTTGAATTTTTTTTAAAGTGCAAACTCAATTTCGATAACATTTATATGTGACCACGTCAAGAGTTTCTTTCGAACAAAAACTCAGCCGACATATAATCCGATCACATTATATATAACAACACACCTTGTTGTTATAATGTGCAGGTTTCATCATGATATTTTCACTCACCGTAAGAGAGAGACCGCGTTGAGTGGTGTAACCATAACCACTGTACACAACGTGATAAAATTTTCTTACTTGAATGTCAAGATCCGACAAAGGGTTAAATTTTTAAAATATGTGTTGATTCGCCACAATTATGATATGAGATCTCGTGGTATATGAGATCTCACAGTCTGTATCAGCCCGTGAAGACTTCTTGTTTTAGTTGTCACACTGATTCTTGAAGTTTGGGGATTTAGTCGAAATAATCACGGTTGCATTGGCGTTCATAATGTGATGAATTGATGTAATGATACGAGGACGCTGCTTGGTTCTTCATTGATACGAATAACCTAAGTTCGCTTTAAGTATTAGCACCATATAGCATGGGAAATTTATAATAACTACACAATTATATTCTGATATGTTTATCTACTGTTATGAACACATCATAGAAGCTTTTGATACAGATACGAATCAAACACAATATTATTAATACTAGAGTAATAACAATGGTCATTTATTGCTCCATCGATAACACTATACGTTTCAATATTGAGTTTACATGTCATCAAATTAACAAGGAACAGTGGCGAGATATTTACAGAACGCCCGATTTAATATCGTCGCTGAATAGAAAACGCGTCTAGAGCCACAATGGCCGATCGTATTCCATTAACTAGCAGAGCAAACACGCCAGGACGCATCCGGGCACTAACTCAATACAGAACGATTCCTAGCGAGCGATACTCGCACATTCGGGACTTGCTAGGGGTGACAAACTCGAAATTTTCAATAGAAAATTCTTATGCTGTACTTTTTTTTATGGCATTATAAAAGGAAGGAATGGAGGCCATTTTATTTGTTCAGGTGGCGAAATTGAGAATTAATTAATTTTCACATACTTGCTGACAGCCACCCCGACCAGCAGCTGCGCCACCGCCATCAACCGAACGTAAAATTGCAAACTACCTAGCAACTGAAAATTCAGTTGGCGGTGGCGCCACCAGTCAAAGCAGCCGTCATTAGACGTATGAAATTTGGATAGTTCTCAATTTCGCCACCTGAACGGATAAAATGGCGACCATTCCACATCGACAACAGGATAAAGAATACAGTTAAGGTCTTAAATTAAGTATAAATGTTTATAAAACTTTCGAAAAATTATGTACCATCAACCCTGTAGTACCAAACGGTTCTTGGCAGCCCTAGCATGAAGCTATTCCTATTCGATTGTAACGACTAACGACTGTTTATATTGGCGCGGCTACGGCAGGCGACAATCGGCCGACTTTCGCGAGACAATGCGCGCCCGGCCTAAATAATTTAATAGTTGTGCGCGTCGAGTACTCTGTCAATACGACTTACGCCCAGAGATTGCTAAGGGCCAGTGCTTGCTTACGATGGATTCAGGGCTAGGTTATGCTTGTGTCTTGTTTATAGGTTAGAATATTTATACTCGTTGCTTTTGAATGTAGACCTCGTTAATGCTAATCATACTGATTATTATGACATGGTGTCAATCCGTTAAACAAAAATTTAGTTTATTTTCCATAATTTCTCGGATGCCAAAGAAGTAATTAGTGAATGATTTCATTGACCATCTAATGCCTATAACATTTGACGGAACGTAAAGGTAGTAAAAGTAGAGATATGGCAAGATATGAGAGTGATAGAGGCTCGGGCGGGCGGCAATAAATTAGGGTGTTGCAGCGAGGGAGTGAGGGTCGAGGGAAGTCGCGTGCGCCGCGGCAGTTTGTCGCGTCGCGTGCGCCCGCGCTCATTCCTTATTCATGCAGCCGGGGCACGCACCGCGCGACTCGCTCGCGCCGCGCCGGGACTACTGCCCGCGTGGCCGACACTGGCCCATCGCGGACACCGCATTTGTCACTCATCAACTTAAATGGCAAAAAATATCTAAGTTTTTTAGAAAAAGCTTTGTAAAACTGTAATAAAGGGTTTCTGTTATATATGAAACTCCCAAAGCACTACTTCACCAAATGTGTACGTACTCCACACAAAGTCACAATTACGAACAAATGTATTAAGTGAACTTTTGAAGAAATAACTTTGTAGGTCAAAGGATTTTGCATAATTCTCGATAACGAGCGTTCGAGTCGAGTTGTTACTTCAAAGCCACCGTTTCAGTTACAGTTTATTATTAATAAAATTTGGTCGGGTTGTCGGCGGCTCGGCTTGTAACGAGCGTGGACGTTATCGGCCGCCGCCCGCCGGTCAGCGCCGCGGAAAATTCGCCCGAAACTGACGCGCGTGAAAATTTAATGAACGGCCGGACGCTAGTTAACTAAAAGGTAAAGTGCACCCTCTTGACGTGTTCGGTAAATATTAATAGTGAGTGTGCTAGCGTAAGCCATTAAAAATGCACGAGTCCGCGGACACAGCGGTCACATTCATTAGCCTCTTTACCGTGCTTCTCCGAATTAGCCGATCTTACCGCAGGCTTCGCATTTGCCACTCTCCTCTGACATCTATGTAACTAGCGACAAAACGTCTTTTTCCTAAGAATGCTGCTGCACGATTGCCTATCGAATTTGTCCAATAAAATACGACATTCAATACCGAACTTCCTCCGTTTTCGAGCTCTGCATGGGCTGCTGCAAACACTTTCAAGAACAAGTTTTACTATCTGCGCTATTTTAAAACTCTTACTGGCGCTATTAAGGATAATAGGAATAGCCGAGCGCACGATGAGTCTAGGAGTTATGTCGACAACGGGAATTATCTAAGTTTGACTTGTTCGTGGATTTAATCGGTGTGGATGGTGTCTCGAGTCACGTAGGGGATCCAAGTCGTGGGAGGTATAAAAATGTAAAGGAGGGCGCGAGGCTCGCTGGCTGAAGGCGCTTAAGAAGGGGGCAATATTTGTGACTGTGTAATGAGGATCGTTAATTATGTATTGCAAGGTGCGTTGCTATTTCAAATCGGAACGGTTCAGTGTCACGAGCCCTCGCAAACGAGGTCAAGGGTTCGTGACTCTCAACCCTGAGCCTTGAGGGGTTGCCAAATTAATGAGGCACTCCTTTGTAATAAAGAAATAACAAGAATTGCGCACGCAAACTCCTGGATGTCATTAGCGGCGTCGCGGAGGCTCGTTGTCGGCAATCGGGCGTCGTTACGGCGCCCGGGCTAAACAACGGGGTTCTTGGTTGAGTTTTTGGGAAATCGAGTGATTTTTATGAGATATAGCATAGAGATGGTGTGACGGCAGTATGGCGAAGTGCGGCGAGGTAGATTAGAGCGGGGGCCGGTCCCGACGGCCTGCGGGCGGGTTTCTAAGTCCCGGCTAATTGGATGAGCCGCCGGGCTGCCCAATTAGCAGCACCGTTGTGATTCATTTTAATCGGGCGCCCTTATCAGTGCACTCTGCGAAAGTGCTCAGAGAAATTATTTCTGTACCTCTACTCACTATTATGGGGTGAGATATTCTTGGGCAATGCGAATGAAAAAATAAATATATACCAATCTTTCTTAAAGTGAATCAAGATAAAGGGAATAGAAAGAACCAAAAAAGATTCGTAATGATGATCATCAACTAAATTTCATCGTACAAAAGACATCAACGTCGTGCCATTTTTATTTTTATTCACTGTACTTGTAGTTCATAATTTTCCACGTTAAAAACGTATGAGTCTTCAATCCTAACAGTTCGCACAAAGTAGATATCTAGTATTTTTTGTGGACTACAATGCTTATTAGCAGATAACTACAAGCAGAAATGTCATTCATTTATTTAGATGATGTTCTAGTTTGTAGTATTTTTTGTTTTTGTTGTTTTTTTTTAAAGCGCTGAATCATTTTTGATAAAATTTATATGGGACCTCTTCAAGAGTATACTCTTTCGAACAAATAAAGAATTATTCAAATCGGTTTATAATTGCCGGAGTAATCGCGTAACAAATATACAAAAAAAAACCAGTCGAATTGAGAACCTCCTCCTTTTTTGAAGTCGGTTGATAAGTGTGTAGATTTATGTGTTACATTTTATTTTGTCATGTCCTAAACACTCAAAAAAAACAAATAAATCGGAAAACATAAAGAAGTATAATCGGAAAATATAAAGAACTAAAAAAAATAAAGCCTATTAACCGCCAAACGGGCTTAAAGTTAGGTAGCGGAAACCGATTACACGCCTTAAATTAAAAACAAGGTTCTATCAGATACGCGTTACCTTAAATTACTTTCTCACGCTTTAATCACCCTTATCTAGGGCCCTCGGAGTTTGTGGTTTCCCATTTAACATACCTGTTGATTTAGGATTTTAAACCGTACGTTTATTAGCAAAACATGTAGAATGGATTGACATTGTGATATGAGAATCAGTGGAAATATGTTATAGATTTAGAAAAACAAAAATTCTCGCAACAACGCAAATGTTACAGGTACAGACAGCAGCACGTTAGGTTACCCATTTGCACTACGAAAGTGGAATGAATTAAGGCCGACGTCAAGGTCAATAAGTATATAGCTCAATAAGTCAATAAGTGTATAGCCTGTTATAACATGAGTATTAAACAATATACATCTTCACTATCACTACATACTCGTAGTATAAAACAAAGAAGCTTCCCGCTGTCTGTCTGTCCCTATGTATGTTTAGATCTTTTAAACTACGCAACGGATTTTGATGCGGTTTTTTTTAATAGATAGAGTGATTCAAGAAGAAGGTTTATATGTACAATACATGCATAATATAGTAGAGAAACACTGATAATTTAGGTTGAGGTTTGGTTGGGTGGTTGGTTTTGAGGTTCTTATTGTGATGTAGTAAATAAACACATTTTTTACGCTTACATTGCAAACGCTGGCTGAACCCTACGAGATAGATCAAAATAATGTAGTACAGTATTGTACACCTTAAAAAAGTCTACAAAAAAGTCCGCGATGGTATATATCTATCTCTGAGGGATAACCCACAATAACCACTTTTTATCCTTTACTTTTTACGAGAAATAATGACTTATTTACGAAGCGATTTTAAGCAATACAGCATTAATCCTTATCCAATTAAGTACTTTAAAAACATTGTGCATTTAATATTAATCAATACTGCCCTTAACAGCATGTAATTTAAATGAATATTTTCGAAGATATGACAGATTTAAAATGCAAGGACACAGCGGTTGACCGTTTTGATGAATTACCGTGACCGTTTTGATGTTTTGGGTACTAAGATTAGACCTTGGGAAATGACATAGGCTACATTTTATCTCACAGCTGGGCACGATATAACTTACAGACCACGCGGGCGAAGCCGCGGGCGGAAAGCTAGTAATAAGTATATAAAGTCGGGTTTGTTCGAACACTTGTAACTCGAGAACAACTGGACCGATTTTCATGGTTTTTGATTTCTTGTATTTGTTTCCGTCCCGAATAGCAGAATAACTATTAAAAACATTGGAAAATTATTGACGAAAAAAAAACCATTTTGCCATACAAAATATTCATTTTGGAACTATTAAACATTCGTCCCAAGGGAACGAAGTCCCGGGCGGAAAGCTAGTCTAAAATAAGAATTAAATATTACTTGTATTTCTGAAATAAGTGAAGAAACACAACGACATTTCACAAAAAGAATCTCGTCGAGTTGTCGGTGTCAAATTCCTATAAAAATAAAATCTAGAGCTTGAGTAACTTGTGAAATCACTAAATTAATGTCACTATCCACTATGAGAGAAGTTTTAATCCCGTTCTAAAGCAAATTAATGCGAAACGGACTCTAGTCCTAACTAAACGGCAAAACTGTAAATAATACAGGGCCGTAGTGGGGTGACCACAATATCCTACCCCAAGTACACTGACGAGCAAAAACAGCAACCTGATAAGTGCTCACCTCATTAAATATTTTTCCCCTAATAAAGGTACATCAGAAAATAAACCTTTTCTGCATAAAAAAGTAAAAATCTACGTCGTAAATCGGTACGAAAAGTGCAAAACTGTGAGGAAACATTTTTGTTCCGTATGAATCAATAAATAATATAATGTTTTATTTTATGTTTATTTAAATATGTGTATTTATGTATCTTATGTTTACGTGGGCAGCAATTAACTAGATTTTGTTTATTTTTGGTCATGAAAAATTTTCTTTTTTTTGAGATTCAACATGCATTTTTTTTCTATTACTCTTAAAAATGTATTCTGCTCTCAATTCTTTCATAGTTCTCTCAATTGGATAGCTGTTATTGGCAAAATTTTTGTTACCATATTGTATTTATTTCATTTGTAATACGCTGTTGTTATCCTGAAAATATACAATAATAATAAGTGCTAATAACTGTAAGATATTATTACAATTTCGTGTACAGTGGGAAAAAATATTATTTAATTTTTGATTAAGAAGCTCTTGAGCACATTTAGCTCAGGGCTAAGGTACAGTCGAGGATGTAGCAAGCTCACCCAGAAGAAGCCAATTTACACGTACTTTATAGATACTCGAATTTATCTATGTTATTCCGAATGTACGTACATGGTAACGTAAATCTAAGAATCTTAATCATACAGTAGCATTATTTTCTACCCGTTATTTTTGGTGGCCAGTGTATACACTTTACGAGTCTACTCCCCATATAAATTAATCAGGACCTCTCTTTAGCCCAATATAATTAAACTAAAACGTAGCTCTCGCATAAACTTAAAAGGGACTACTATAAGCATAGTGAATATATCAATACTTTTAGAAGAAAACATTTAAACGAGAAACAATTTCAGGAACATGAAGAAACATAAGAGAATGATTTATAAGAAGAATGATTTAGAATTTTCTGCGAAGATATGCTCAAGTAGATAGGTATGCTCAAGAATGACTTAGGATCTTCGCAGTAGATAGGTATGCTTAAGAATGGCTTAGGATCTTCGAAGAAGATAGTTATGCTTCTAAGTCTAAGTAAGCTCAAGAATGGCTTAGGATCTTCGAAGAAGATAGTTATGCTTCTAAGGCTAAGTAAGCTCAAGAATGGCTTAGGATCTTCGAAGAAGATAGTTATGCTTCTAAGGCTAAGTAAGCTCAAGAATGGCTTAGGATCTTCGAAGAAGATAGTTATGCTTCTAAGGCTAAGTAAGCTCAAGAATGGCTTAGGATCTTCGAAGAAGATAGTTATGCTTCTAAGTCTAAGTAAGCTCAAGAATGGCTTAGGATCTTCGAAGAAGATAGTTATGCTTCTAAGTCTAAGTAAGCTCAAGAATGGCTTAGGATCTTCGAAGAAGATAGTTATGCTTCTAAGTCTAAGTAAGCTCAAGAATGGCTTAGGATCTTCGAAGAAGATAGTTATGCTTTTAAGTCTAAGTAAGCTCAAGAAGGGCTTAGGATCTTCGAAGAAGATAGTTATGCTTCTAAGGCTAAGTAAGCTCAAGAATGGCTTAGGATCTTCGAAGTAGATGAGCATGCTCAAATGACCTAGAATCTTCCACGTCGATCTTTAGATCCTAAGACCACAGAATATAGTACTAACGTACTAAGACATTTGAGCATACTCAAGCAGTACTGGGCTTACTATCCTGTTAAAACATCAACCGAGGTCCTACGGAAATTATGTATGTTAATTTTAAACTGTCCATCGAATGATGTTTTTGTATAAGCTATATTTTCAGTTGGCAAATGTAATAATCAATTAAAAATATTTCACGCGTTTAGTATAGAGGTAGTTTAGAGAGAGAAAGAGAAAAATATGTTTTTGGATCGTGGCCATCTGTGATCTCTGCTTACCCCAATGGGGAAAAAAGGCGTGAGCTTATGTATGTGCATCGTTTATTTTAATTAACAAGATTAGTTGTAAGCTTTTGAGTTCACTAAAATGCATACGCTATCAATGCTTTGATGGCTTTATATGAAATGCATTCGATTTAGCTAGAGCGGCAGGGCACATCAAGCGGGGGCCTCCATTAGCGCGCGAGATTCAAACGCTCAAAACAAAGCCACGTGCGAGCGAGACGACACGAGAAACCACTTCCGCGATGAGATGGCGCACTTCCTGTGATTGAGGATAGCGTCCTTTCATCCAAAATCATACTTTGTTTTTCTGCGAACTAATTTTATGATTGACAACATCTGGGCCTATCAATTACATCGGGGAGGTAGAAATAATGAATGGCTAAACTTTTGTTTTGATAGCAAGGATAGCTGATCCAGGGACGTTATTGTGACATATCTGAACATTTGTGTTTTTTTGACATGAAAAGAAAACAATTGTATATTGGCTTGAGTTGATTCTGATGCATCGCAGCAGATTAACTAGATATATAATTTATTTACAAGGAACGTCTCTAGATTTCATGCTAGAATCCAAATAATTTTAATTGATAAGTTTTTTTTTGCATATTAATAACATATCCAGTCTGATTCGAAAATAAAATGATGCCTCCAGTAAATACAGAATAATTAAGCTAAATCTAAGGTTATATAGAGGCCGCCGTATCGGATAGTTGGGTATTGAATATGAGCTCTCGTCTGTTCCTAAATCAATAGATAGGGAAAATCCTAAGCGGAGTCCAAAACTGTCTGCAGTAATTACGCTGGTTAATGCACGTGATAGACGAGCACATGCGACGCAGTGGCTGCCACTGAATGCCGTACCTCCCTGTGTAATTTCCACTGCATCCCATCCCATCTCTCTCGCTCAGCTAAGTAATGACTTAGATCCATTCCCGGATAAATAGCAAATTGAATGTATGCTCTGCCTGTGTTTGCCACGGCCACCCCGTCTCCACACGAAATCTGCGCGTGTGTGCGTTACCTACACTTGTTTGTAATGTCTTACCTCGAGTCTGTGTGCGAAGATAATAGAGAGATGTTTCGGTGATTAGTGATACCGTGACTCCATGCAATTAATGCAGCTCTATGTCAATCTACCCGCTTGTTTTAGAACGTGAAATAGCTCCGGATTAAGTTAATCGATAAGTTCTGCTTTTGCCCCGCTAAATTAGTTCAATTTATTTTTACAACACGACAGCGTCAGCACCGCTCCCCGCGGGCACTAAAGCGGAAAAACCGGTAATTTCGGGTGCAACAAGCACAGTTAAAACTATGTTTTAAAACTAATTCCCGACTGGTGATGGGGGCCGCGTCGATGGCCCGCAAGCATTTACAATGTTTTCGTCGGTCGTATTTTTTGGTGCGGTTTACGGTCGGGGAATATGAAAAGTTTTGAGAGGCTCTCCTGGAAAGGCGTAAACGCGGTTTACGATGCGTCTTCAACTCGAATGCGCCACATATTCGCCGGTTCTGTTGAATTTCCGCACTGCTACAACCGCATTACATGTGCTTATACCTGACCATGAAAATTTTAAACACAAGCTCGAACTAAAAAGCTCGACTAGTGCTCTTCAGTGGTGAGAAACGGGAAACATAACACCGCAACCCGACGCTTTTGTGAGAAATATTCGAGGTTTTCGGTTAAACCGAGATGTTTTTATACTTTTAACAATGCAATTCGACTACAAGTACTGCGACCAGCTGCAAAAACTCTCGCAGTCCCGCGACAACAAAGGGACGATCTTATAAATTCTCGATTAAATTTTGGATACGAGCACCAATGAACACAAATTCCTAGAGTCGGTCCAATAAAGGACGGTGCAGCCACGTTAGGAGGCCATAAACGAACGTATTATCCATGTAAGGCGGAATAGCCGTTGCACAATTAATTGTTTCATTTTGGGAAACAATTCCCGCTCCTCATTCAATTAAGAGCGGCGAGTGCGGGGTGTGGGGACGAGGGGGCCGCCCGCTCATGAGACGGACGTATTAATAGCGCCTGCAATATTGATATACTCGTATCGTATCCTACGTACCGCTTCGAATACGATATTGTTTGTTAGCGAATTCGATTTGTGTCGATCATAAATCTTGCACCTTATGTTGAGTTTGTAACTGATTGAATCTCACCACGCACGGAAGAAACTTGTACACGTTGCTCTGCAATTTTAAGATTTAGTCGTTCACAGCTCCATTAGTCGTCGCTGAATGAATAATAAATACAGGCGCGCGCCACCGGAGCCGCTCAGGTGATGCCGAAGCGGGACTCAATTAGCAAAAACATACAGAATTAAGAGAGACAAACATGTCGGGCGGGACACATGACTAGGCGCCCTCCTCAATCCGAATTTTATATTGCGCCATTCATTATGCATTATGTTTGTCAAGAAAATTACTGTGGACTTTTAATATAACTTTCTGAGTCGCACAAACGTAACGTAGCTATAAATTGGAGTTGGTGAACAAGTCGGCGGGAAGTCGCGCCTTACTTAACCTTGACGATTAGTGCCCGCCCCGCCCGCGACGAGCCGAGCCGTCAAACAAATTTAATTTGGTGCCAAATTAATGCGGATCATTGAACGTATTATGGCTGCGGATTAAATTGAGTTATATGCTCGTTAATTACCGTAGATTGGTACCGTTGTACGTTTCAAATGATGCGACTCATATGTGGGGCTCTCAGGGAAATTGTCGGTTCTCTTCCACCCTTTTCCTTGAGTGGAGTATTTAATTTAAAAGATAGGAGCGTCGCGGGGAGGCTTTCAAATCAGCGTGTTGGCGGAAGATTCGAAAGCAATCTGTTAGATTGGTTCATTACGGCCTCCATTAGTGGAGTAATGAGTCGCGATGCACGCGGAGGAGGCCGGGGCACACCGGCGGCGGCGCGACGCGACGTGACGACGTTATTTGGGACATTTTTAACTGCTTTTTTTCTAGTACATTATATTCCCAAGCAAAACTTCTAATAAATTTTATCTTTAATATTTCACAGTCATAACACAAAAACAAAGGAGGAAAATAAAAACTTTTTTTTACATCAATTTGGAAAAACCCAAAAACCATCAATTTCTGGTTTGTGTTGTCGATCATAAAACTATAAGGATCACGCGTTTAGGGCACCGGAATACGCAATTAGTGCACGCAAATCTTCCAGCTCCATTTATCAAAACAGATTCAAGAATCAGTGTCTGAGTCCGTCTAAAGTTCCCGGACATCTGGCAGCCGGGCCAGGGCCGGTTGTAGTCGGCCGCCCGTCTGCACAGGCATGGCGTTTAAGGCGAAAATTAGCTGCAGCTTGGTGCGAGGATTTCGAGTATGAATGCAGGTCGTGTCCATTAGCCTAATTGGACGGGGTTGCGGATAGGCAACCTACCCTTCCACCCTTTGTCATCACGTCACTCTACTAACTACTCCACAACTACTACTAATTAACTAACACTACAGCGCATTCATCAAAACTCAGATTTAGCTAAGAAATTAATAGAGAAAAGCAACTTCGACTTGAAACCCGACTAATGAGAAACCTTAACTTGCGCTAATTCTCGTGGCGTTACGACAAAAGGTGAGGGGCGGCTGCTCCTAATTAAATGGTAAACTTTCATGAGCCCTCCCGCGCTAATTAATGTGCGGAGCTCGCTCGGACGCCTCGCCCGCCCGCGCCCGGCTTCACTCGCCACTTCGCCGTGCGCTGCACTCTAACCATCGACTCACAATTAATTAGACAAACGACACTCCATTTAATCCATACTGATTCTCTCCACCAACTATTCATTCCCATAGCGAATTTTAATCAAAAAACTTTCTAAAAGCAGAACGTTTTCAACTAGAAGAACTTTCATACTTCGCTCTTCAGCATCGATACGGACACGGCAATCCTTTTAGTAAGCGCTAAAAACTATAGCAGGAGAAGTCAAGCCACGAGTCGCGGCCGGCACCTGCCCGCACAGCTCCGCGCCCGCGGGACTGCGACCCGCTAAACGTATTGTCGTGTACCACTCCTGATATGGTCGAAACTAAATCCCAACTACTTAATTGAAAACCGTAATAGAGATCCAAATACACGGTAACCCTTTTGATCGGGATATTGGAGGTGTGACGTTCCAAATTAATTGGCATTGTCTTGCCCCTCGTAGCTGACAAGAACCCGATCCACTCATTTCAATTTGGCCTAATTTCAACTTGGGAAGTATAATGACTTTTGTTCGAGAGATTATTATAATTCGGCACGAAAATAAAACCTGAATTAATTCAAATCACTCTTAATAATAACGTCTGTGCTAGAGCCATAGCATCTTCTGGGAGCCCGAAGAATACGGCGAAATGTCCCAAGTTTCTTCAAGCAATCAAGGCTTAATACCGTAGTGAAGTTTCAAGTTGGGAAATTATAGGGCGCGGGGAGAGACGCGGCGGGGCGCGGGGCGGACGTCCGCCGCGTGTCATCTCGTAACATCAAAAATGCATTTAAATTCCGCGCAATAAAAAACAGCGGGCGGGAAGTTTCACAGCGGCCCGGGGATTGAAGACGCCTGCTGCCTCCAACCCGTGCGCTCCACCACACTTTGCAATATACTACTACCCTTTATTTTGCGACCCATATTTGTTTAAAAATGGTTGGAAAAATGTGTAGTTAAAGAACAAGAGTTGAGAGACGGTGGGAGCTGGGAGCGGGTTGTTAGTGCAGCCAATTGGCTCATTGTGTCGAGGACGGCTGCGAGCACTCGATAGATTGTCGGAGCCCTCCGTCTTGTTGTTTAACTTTTAACGGAGTTAGCGGGAATAAGGTTAACTGTTTAGTTGGCGCAATTGCAGGTTAAGATAAACTGGAAGAAAATAAAAGAAGGGGTATAATGGATATAATAAAATAAGTGTCAGATTTTGAGGGAGGTTTTCGATTGTTATAATTATTGTCCCGCGGGCGATTGCTTCATTTTCTGAGTTTCCCTCGCCCCTCACGTTACCGTGGCTACTGTAATGCGAGCTTTATGCGATAATTAGCCGACCACCGACAAATTACGCCACCACCATTCGCCAGGAAAACTTTTATTAAAAACAAATTTAGCGGTAAAATATTAAACTATATTCATATACAGATATAGCGATAGTCATAGAACATTATTAATGGTGCACGAAGTGTTTAATGTAACCAGGCAATAGTAAACAATTACAAACCAACAAATGAGAGCTAATACGGCGCTTTATCAAACGCGGGAGCGCGACAATTTAACAGGAAATTAACGTCGGCGACACAAACCGCGGATGTCATTTCGCAAATAGTTGGACCAATTTATCAGTTCCGAGAGCCGTTCGGAAATAATCGTAATCGAAGCGAGCTCCGCGAACAATATGGGCCGATGTCGGCCTCTCTAATTGGCCCTTACCTGGAGCGCACTCGAGAATGATAAAGCCCCCATTAGCCGCCCTATTATTTACCTACTCGTCATTAGCGTAGACTTCATTAGAATAACGAGATAACGGAGCTCCCCTCGAGTACTCGCCGACCAGTATTTTTGGTGTTTTTGAGCAAAACTCGGGGAATTTCCACCGGCTAGCATCAAGTGCCGAAGGAGGAAGTATGAGCTAATTATTTCCGAGTGTTTTATTCCAAGTACCTACTGACCAGGGGAGAGGGCGCGCTAATAATGATCTGCGAAAAGCAATGGCTTAGACCACCGGGGCTGCCGCGCGCATATGTGTTATTAAGATCGATATCGAGGGTAGGAAAAATTGATGTTGCAACGAGCCCTCGGTGTTCGACAAAAAACATACCGAATTTATTGTTAATTATAAAAGTCCGGCGTGGAGCATTAACGCGGAGATGCGACGCCGCGATAGCCGCGCGCCTATTTATTTATTATTTAGATATCGGCCGGCGCGGTCACGACTCCATATTGTTTCGCTGTAATGGCATTAATGACCTCGGTTTAAAGTTGAAGTGTTAATTTGATTTAAAATTATGTCCGTGATTACAATCTTCACGTTCAACTTTTGCCCTGAAGCTTTAATTACGGCGGTGATCCCCGATGGAGTCAGGCGATAGAACAGCTTCAACTCTTTAACACGTTCTATATACGACCGAACCGCAAGTAAAAACATTTCGTCTATGTGCAATTCGGCTTCATCCACTTACACGTTACTGAAGTGGACTTTTAAATTGATTTCATTTATTTCTTTGCCGCCCCATAATTTTATAGAGCAAGCTTTAGTCAATAGTGACAAATTATGCAAACTGCTGACAATAATCATGTAAATAAGGCTATCAAAGTTAGTACCTGTTGAAGGTATGTAATTATTTTAGAAGGAAATAAAATTTTATGACCGCTGGGTACTTGTTTACAGCTTTTGAACTTTCAATTTTAAGTCTGGAATATATGGTTTTTAATGACAGGCACCACTTAGTGTTTTCTTGTAACATTTCAAGATAATTACCATTTATTTATAGTTTCACTATTTAAATGCAGTTGGTAAACAGAAAATAAAGAAATAATACAGCATATAACGTATACTTTCAGAGTTTTTAAGTAAAAACGTCAAACCCCACTTTTGCTGCAGCTTGCAAATTATTATGGAAAAGTACACAATTTGTTTTTTTCAAAAAGAGAAATTTCCCAACACCCGATTATCGTCAAAGAATCTGTGTGAAATGGAACGGGTAGTCCATACGTTTTCGATGGCGGGAAAATACGGACGGGCCTCGTAAACGTCACGTTAATTAGCAACCTCTAATGGGGAGTTATGGCACTAATGAGCGACTTGTACCAGACGTATTTATTACTCTCGCGCAACTCCGCAAGTAAAAGACGGTCACTTCGACGCGACGCACAAGATAAATAACTAAACTTAAACACATTTTCCTCCCAGTTTTGATGAGGTTTGGGGTGTCTAATTGCGCTAATGACAGCCTCATATGAGACTTCAAAAAACACTAGTCTGTGATAAGCCATAAAACAGGTCAAGGCCTATATGGACTGAATTGGACTGTCACTGCATACCAATGAAGTTAGTTCCGAAGTCTGGTGTCTGTCACGCTCTATTTAATTGGAGGGATTGGAAAGCGCATGTAAATTTTTTTTTTTAATTATTTCGTTAGTGATTTGCTAGCAACCTCGCAATACCTGATCCTACAGTAATATTGATACAAAAAGTAGCCATCTTAAAGGAAACAAGATTTTTGTATGATAAAATATTTATTTCAAATCGGACCACACATAAAAACATAGCTTCTGTTGTTTAGCCAGAAACCAGATTATGTTGATATTTTTTATTATTATTTAGTACTAGCTTTCCGCCCGCGTGGACTACAGTTTATATCGTGCCCAACTGTGGGGTAAAAGGCTCTAATCTATCTCTGTACCAAATTTCATCAAAATCGGTTCAGTAGTTTAGGCGTGAAACACGGACAGACAGACAGAGTTACTTTCGCATTTATAATATTAGTATGGACTAGCATTCCACCCGGGACTTCGTTCCCGTGGGAATTCGGGAAAATTATGTGCATGTGTCCATCGGGGATAATGTAGCTTTCTATAATGGTAAAAGAATTTCCAGATGATCAGAGCCCCGATTCTGTAACTTCAGTTGTCTGTCGATGGAATGGAGGCCATTTTATCTGTTCAGGTGGCGAAATTTTGAACTATTTAATTTTCATATACTTGCTGATAACCACCCCGACCAGCAGCGCCGCCGCGAACCGAACGTAAAGTTGCAATACCTAGCAACTGAAAATTCAGATGCGGTGGCGCCACCAGTCAAAGCAGCCCTTGTTGAATTTACAGATAGCAAAAATTATCTTTACTGTGGAGTATGTATTAAGAGAACGAACTAAACTATGAGTGAGTTGACTGGTTAATTAGATTTCACTCGTTCATTTTTTCTAGTGAATTTGTGCAAATTAATTCCTCCCGCCGCTTAGAAGAATTGCTACTTAACAATAACTGTCTGTTTCCACTGTTTAATTTTGTAAAGAACACTATTAAGAACTTATAAAATGTGAAATTAAATCAAGTGGTCTAATATAAAATAGGACTTGGCTTAAAGGACTCGTATCCAGGCCATAAATCTTCAAAAAAAAAAAAAAAATCTCTTGTTCTTCGACTTCAATGATGGACGTGTATTAGCTTCCCAGTGTCAAATAATATATTAATTGATTTAAATGTGACTACTTCGTTTCCTTTGCTCATAGCCTAATTCCCATAGGTTATGGGCCCAGGATGCTCTGTGTGATTTTCGAATATAATATAATATAAAAAAATATGTGTTGTGAAAATATGTGAAAATTTTTGACGTCTATGTTCTTGCTTTGAACAGTTCAAAATTTGATTTTTTGACAGTTCTGTGTCATTGTAAAAATTGTTGTGATATAAAATTTCTATAAAATGGAAAATATAAAATCTAAAAGAAATATAAAAGCTTTTAACGGTGAGAAGTACAGCGTTTGGAAATTCCGAATACGCGTGTTACTAACCGAAATTGATGTAATAAAAGTTATTGATCAAGACCCGGTAACATTGGACGAGGAATGGGAGAAGTGCAATAGAATTGCGAAAAGTACTATTGTAGAGTATCTATCAGATTCATTTCTCGGTTTTGCATGTGAAGGTAGCACGGCGAAGGAAATTTTTAAGAGTTTAGATGCTCTTTATGAACGTAAGAGCATGGCAACGCAATTGGCGATTAGAAAGAAGCTTTTAACTTTAAAGTTGCAAGGAGATACAGCACTGCTTAAACATTTTGCTATTTATGACGACTTGCTCACTGAATTGCTAGCAGCTGGAGCAAAATTAGAAGAGACTGATAAAGTAGCACATTTGCTGCTGACACTGCCTACGAGTTACGATGGGGTTGTAACGGCGATTGAAACATTGTCCGAAGACAACTTAACTTTAGCGTTCGTAAAAACAAGATTGTTAGATCATGAAGTAAAGTTAAAAAACGAGTCTTCTGATACTAGTGCAAAAGTTCTTCAAGTTAAGCAATATCCGGAGACACATAAAACATAAAATCGTAAAAGGAAGTCTGATAATGCACAAAAACTAACTCACAACCATAATAATAAAAAAAATATAAAAATTTACAAAATATAAAATGTCATCACTGTGGACGCAGGGGACACATGAGGAACGATTGCTATTTTTTCAAAAGGATGAATAATCAGCTTAAAAATTCAGACAGGACTTTACAGGCGGTTGAGACAAACCAACAGTCAACGTCAAATGATTTTTCTGGATTTGTTTTTATGACCAGTGACGGTGACTACCAAGTTAATGGTCACGAAAACAAAATTACTTTTTTGCTGGATTCAGGTGCTTCCGACCATATAGTAAACAGGGAAGATCTTTTTAGTAATTTCACTTCTTTAACAACACCATTAAAAATTTCTGTCGCTAAAAATGGTGAATTTATTTCAGCCACAAAGAAAGGTTCCATATATTTAACCAGTAATATGGGCATTAAAGGAACACTGGAGGATGTTTTGTTCTGCCGTGAGGTTCCTTATAACCTCCTATCTGTTTCCAAGATGCAGCGTGCTGGATTCACAATCATTTTCGGACAAGAGGGTGCCCAAATATGTAAAGATGGTAAAACTATTATGCAAGGTACGTCTTTAAATAACTTAACTGCTGTTGATTTGGTGGCGTCTGTAAATATTTGTCGATCTATTTCCCAAATAAGCAATGGTAGTGCTAAAAGTTATGAGTTGTGGCATCAACGTTTAGGTCATATTAGTAAACAAAAATTTTTGGAATTAAAAAGTAAACAAATGGTTGAGGATTTGAGTCAAATTGAGTTAGTTATACCAAATGACAGTCTTTGTGAACCATGCATACAAGGGAAGCAGTGTCGACTTCCGTTTAACCGAGCTAAAGATAAAAGCTATATTAACCGACCTCTATATGTTGTTCATTCAGATGTATGTGGCCCTATCACTCCTTCTACTATTGACTACAAAAATTATTTTGTGACGTTTACTGATGAGTTTACGCATTATTGTGTAACGTATTTAATTACGTATAAATCGGATGTATTTAATGTCTTTAAAGATTTTGTTGCAAAAAGTGAAGCTAAATTTAACTTAAAGTTAGTTACGTTGTATTGTGATAACGGTGGAGAGTATTTATCCACTGAAATGAAAACGTTTTGTGTTGAGAAAGGAATCACTTATCATTTGACAGTTCCAAGAACTCCGCAATTAAATGGTGTTTCTGAAAGAGTGAATAGGACGATAACTGAAAAAGCTCGTGCCATGTTAAACGGTGCTAAGTTAGAAAAAGTTTTCTGGGGTGAAGCAGTATTGACTGCTGTTCATTTAATTAATATATCACCCACTAAGGCTTTAGGATCGTCAAAAACACCATACGAGCTGTGGCACGGTAAAAAACCTCAATTAAAATATTTAAAGGTTTTCGGTTCCACTGTTTATGTACATAATAAAACCTGTAAAAATAAATTCGATGATAAGTCATGGAAAGGTATTCTTGTGGGCTATGAACCAAACGGTTACAAAGTTTGGAACCCAGAAATCAGTAAATTTGTTGTTGTTAGAGATGTCATAATTGAAGAGACTAATTTTATTGAATCCAGGCCTGTGTTTAAGCCTGAAGAGAATATGCGAAATTCTCGTGACAAAACTGATAATGACAGTTGGTCTAAATCAGTGTCGTTAAAGTCTCGGAGTGATAAAACTGATGAACAAGAATATCCTGAAAAGTTGTGTAAGAAAAACCATGACAAAGCAATCGAATCTGAACAAATAGGTGATTTCAAGTCAAATAAAAATCTGGAAAAGTCAGATAACAGTCTTGAGCTTAGAAGGAGTGACAGGATTAAAGGTCGTGATCCTATTTCTTATAGAGAGACCGATGATTATCTGATGTGTGTTGATTCAGTTTGTAACATACCGACTTCTTTTGAAGAAATTAAAAATCGGGCTGATAGGTCTAAATGGGAGGAAGCCATAAATAGCGAATTGATGTCTTTAACTCAAAATAAAACATGGACAATAGTGCCAAAACCTGATAACCAAAATATCGTAGATTGCAAATGGATTTTTACGATAAAACATGATGAGTTTGGGAAACCTTATCGATATAAGGCGCGTTTAGTTGCCAGAGGGTTTAGTCAAGAATATCTTACTGACTATAATGAAACTTTTGCGCCAGTCGCCAGGATTTCTAGTTTTAGATTTATCATTTGTTTTGCAAATCAGTTTAACTTATTAATTAACCATATGGATGTAAAAACTGCCTTTCTAAATGGTTACTTAAAAGAAGAAATCTATATGAGGATACCCGAGGGCGTAAAAAATAAAGGTGATAACGTTTGTAAATTAAATAAGGCATTGTACGGACTTAAACAAGCAGCTCGCTGTTGGTTCGAAACGTTTGAAAAATGTTTGAAAGAAAAAGGTTTCCAGAACTCTTCTGTTGATAGGTGTATTTATGTGTTAGATAAAGGAGATGTGACTAAGAATATTTACTTAGTTCTTTATGTTGATGATTTAGTAATTGCATGCGCTGATATCCACACGATGGATAATTTTAAAATCTATTTAATGTCTAAATTCGAAATGAAAGATTTAAAAGAGATAAAACATTTTCTTGGTATTAAAATATCTCGAAACGATGACGTAATAACGCTAGACCAAAGTGTATACATAAAAAATGTTTTGAACAAATTTAAAATGCACGATTGTAATTCAGTTAGTACTCCTTTGGAGAGTAAACTGAACTATGAAGCGTTAAACTCGGACGATAAATGCAGTGCACCTTGCAGAAATGTAATAGGGTGTTTAATGTATATAATGTTATGTACTCGTCCTGATTTAAGTACTAGTGTCAATATTTTAAGCAGATACACAAACAAAAATAATAAAGAGTTATGGCAATGTTTAAAAAGGGTGCTCAGATTTGTAAAAGGAACCGTGGATTTAAAATTAACTTATAAACGATGTGATTACCAAAATATATTGTGTGGGTATGTAGATTCTGATTGGGGTGGTAGTGATACGAGAGACAGAAAAAGTACAACTGGATATTTATTCCAAATGTTTGATGAATGTACTATAACATGGGGTACAAAGAGGCAAACTTCGGTGGCGACCTCATCTACGGAAGCCGAGTACATGGCATTGTACGAAGCTGTTCGCGAAGCTTTGTGGCTTAAGTCTCTAGCGACCAGTATCCATGTTGCAATATCAAAACCGATAATTATTTATGAGGATAACAACGGTTGTATAAGTATCGCGAATAATCCCACAAATCATAAAAGAACTAAACACATCGACATAAAATATCATTTTTCTCGAGAACAAATTGAGAAAAATATAATAAAGTTAATATATGTTCCTACAGGTATGCAGTTGGCGGATGCGCTTACGAAACCCTTGCCAGTTGTCGCATTTAAACAATTCTCAGAAAAAGTGGGTTTACATTTGTAACTCATTAATTTATTATGTTTAAGTATTATTGATTTTGTTTTGTTTTTAATGAGTGGGTTACATGTTATGTTAAAATGCAAATGCAATGTTTTGTTTGGTTATATGTTGAGATACAATTGAAGTGGCCTGGTAAGGTTTTTCTGGGTTTTTCCTTACCTTTTTACAACAAATGTTGGGTCATAATGTATTTAACTCCCAGCACACACTCGGAAGTTATGCATGTCCTAATTAGGTAATTAGTATTATAATTTATTGTGTATAAAGATAAAGTACCGATTAATTTTTGAGGGGGCGTGTTGAATTTACAGATAGCAAAAATTATCTTTACTGTGGAGTATGTATTAAGAGAACGAACTAAACTATGAGTGAGTTGACTGGTTAATTAGATTTCACTCGTTCATTTTTTCTCTTGTTCTTCGACTTCAATGATGGACGTGTATTAGCTTCCCAGTGTCAAATAATATATTAATTGATTTAAATGTGACTACTTCGTTTCCTTTGCTCATAGCCTAATTCCCATAGCCCTCATTAGATGTGAGAAATTTGGATAGTTCTCAATTTCGCCACCTGAACGGCTGAAATAGCGACCATTCCATCGACACACAACTGAAGTTACAGAATCTGGGCTCTGCAATTTTGCAACTTGAGTCGCCAGGAATGGGCCTTTTATAACTTGAACGGAATCGAAAACGGCACGGAAAATTTGTATTACCATTGCCGCCTATGTTCCTGGCGACACTAGTGACATTAGGAACAAATGGGCAATGGTAATACTTTTCTATGAAATTCCGTTCGAATCGTAAAAAAGTCCATTAGATAACAATCGCAACCAATACCCGAAACAGCTAAGACATCGAACGGTACTCAATCTCAACCCGTTAGATTTAGATAAGTGTGATTCGATGTAATACAAAACCGCGGGAAAGAACAAAGCGCGCATTACGCCTACACAAAGGAGGGTGCAAAAAGACGTTAATAATATTCGTCAAAGCACTCTGGTTACATTAAATCAATTTGCCCTTTCCGCGCCGTAAGTAGCGAACGGTGTAATTGATAAGTTGAAACCCTTGTACTGAGAGGCTAGAGTTCGGCAGTGCCAATGCCGAGCGCTACATCTCTTTCTCTTTCAGGCATTGGATATATGGGTTTGCTTTGTTTTGTTTATTTTTTACATATTGTTCACTTCACGCTTTTTCTCTTGAGGGGTAGACAGGTAGAGGATGACCATCACATGGTAAGATGGGAGACAATAGGCATGGATGAGGTAAAAGAAGAACAAATACAAGAGCTTAACATAAAGGATATAATAGGGTTTGCTAAAGCTTCGGGTAGGTTCAAAGAGGTGGAACTGTCAGTGCAGAGGTAAAACTCATGCGCTGTTGTGGGGAACTGGGTGAAATGGTCCCAAATGAGTGGACTGATCACCCGCCTGTGCCTGACGGGCGTCCCCTCCATAGATAGATAGATCACTTTTGATGCTGCTAATGATATGTTGCATCCTTTGTCGAGAGGCTAGAGTTTGTGTATTATATACCCAACTTTGTCTCTATCTGCTTGATTTATTGTTTCTTATTCTCTTATGAAAAAATGCTAAGTCTATTCCAACAAATGTCAGAAGCGTTGTGACCCTATTTTTAACCCCCGACGCAAAAAGAGGGGTGTTATAAGTTTGACCGCTATGTGTGTGTGTCTGTGTGTCTGTGTGTCTGTGTGTCTGTGTGTCTGTGTGTCTGTCTGTGGCACCGTAGCTCTCAAACGGGTGAACCGATTTGGATGCGGTTTTTTTTATTTACAAGCAGGGTTTTTGGCGATGGTTCTTAGATACGTTTTATCAAAATCGGTTCAGCCGTTTCAAGGTCATCAGCTCTTTTGTTAGCTGCGGTAGGGTTCTTAGACTCTTAATGTGTATTTACTTTACTTTCAAACATACATGTGACCTAAAACTTGAAATACTCATGTATGCTTAATAACTATGCAGGGTTATGGAACTCTTGGTCTGATGCTGCAGCCAGGATATCCAGAACACTAGCACACTCTTAAAAAAATTATAGCAGATATGTCGTGTTTGGACTCGTTTTGTTCAGTATTTGATTCTGCATACAATGCAATGGTGGCAACACGGTGAGCTGATGCTGCGGCCAGGATATCCAGAACACTAGCACATCCTTGAAAAAATAATAGCAGATATGTCGTGTTTGGACTCGTTTTGATCAGTATTTGATTCTGCATACAATGCAATGGTGGCAACACCGTGAGCTGATGCTGCGGCCAGGATATCCAGCACACTAGTACACTCTTAATTATTTTGAAAATAAGTTAAAAATTTTGAAATAAAAATTAAATTAAAAATTTAAAAAACCCCCCCCGCAAAAAAGTAAAGCGGACATTTAAAAAGTAAAAAATAATACCTTTCGTTGAGCCATCAAATTCATTTCAGAAATACCTATATATATATTTTAATTATCGAAATCGATGGATGGCACGATAGGGTTTGCTTATTAAAATGGCGCTATAATGTCGCGTCGGGGTACCGCTTTAGTGAATCAGACCCTTCATTTGATTGACTATTCACTGATTCACTAAAGCGGTACCCCGACGCGACATTATAGCGCCATTTTAATGAGCAAACCCTATCATGCCATCCATCGATTTCGATAATTAAAATATATATATAGGTATTTCTGAAATGAATTTGATGGCTCAACGAAAGGTATTATTTTTTACTTTTTAAATGTCCGCTTTACTTTTTTGCGGGGGGGGTTTTTTAATCTACTATAAAGTATATTTAGATAATTAATAAAAATAGGTTCATATATCCTACTATGAACCTATTTTTTAACCCCCGACGCAAAAAGAGGGGTGTTATAAGTTTGACCGCTATGTGTGTGTGTGTGTGTGTGTGTGTCTGTGTGTCTGTCTGTGGCACCGTAGCTCTCAAACGGGTGAACCGATTTGGATGCGTTTTTTTTTATTTACAAGCAGGTTTTTTGGCGATGGTTCTTAGATACGTTTTATCAAAATCGGTTCAGCCGTTTCAAGGTCATCAGCTCTTTTGTTAGCTGCGGTAGGGTTCTTAGACTCTTAATGTGTATTTACTTTACTTTCAAACATACATGTGACCTAAAACTTGAAACACTCATGTATGCTTAATAACTATGCAGGATTATGGAACTCTTGGTCTGATGCTGCAGCCAGGATATCCAGAACACTAGCACACTCTTAAAAAAATAATAGCAGATATGTCGTGTTTGGACTCGTTTTGTTCAGTATTTGATTCTGCATACAATGCAATGGTGGCAACACGGTGAGCTGATGCTGCGGCCAGGATATCCAGAACACTAGCACATCCTTGAAAAAATAATAGCAGATATGTCGTGTTTGGACTTGTTTTGTTCAGTATTTGATTCTGCATACAATGCAATGGTGGCAACACGGCGAGCTGATGCTGCGGCCAGGATATCCAGAACACTAGCACATCCTTGAAATAAGTTAAAAATTTTGAAATAAAAATTAAATTAAAAATTTAAAAAACCCCCCCCGCAAAAAAGTAAAGCGGACATTTAAAAAGTAAAAAATAATACCTTTCGTTGAGCCATCAAATTCATTTCAGAAATACCTATATATATTTTAATTATCGAAATCGATGGATGGCACGATAGGGTTTGCTCATTAAAATGGCGCTATAATGTCGCGTCGGGGTACCGCTTTAGTGAATCAGACCCAATCAAATGAAGGGTCAATCAAATGAAGGGTCTGATTCACTAAAGCGGTACCCCGACGCGACATTATAGCGCCATTTTAATGAGCAAACCCTATCGTGCCATCCATCGATTTCGATAATTAAAATATATATAGGTATTTCTGAAATGAATTTGATGGCTCAACGAAAGGTATTATTTTTTACTTTTTAAATGTCCGCTTTACTTTTTTGCGGGGGGGTAATTTTAAATTTTTAATTTATAACCTATTGTTGTAATTAAAATATGAATAAAGAAGTTCTTTTAAAAATATTTATATATAGTGTTAGAATATGATGGTAGCGTATTTCCATAATACATTACCATCATGTTTAGAAAACATCACATAACAATAACGTAGATTATTATTGTGACTAGGTATGATAGTAGTGGTTTATAATGTTAATCGATAACACACTTCTTATGAGCCTAAACTAAACTATACTGGGTGAAAAAGAACCTCCTAGCTATATTAAAAATCCTGAACCAGTATCACTCAAAGAACACATTTATGAAAAAAATAAATATATAAATATATTTTTTCAATGGGAATAGTTCATTTTTTGCCTAAACGTAGACATTACTCCTACACCAGGCATGCGAGGGGTGCGGGTAGCGCTCGGGGGGTGCGCCCGAGTGGTGTCTACGTTTAGGAAAAAAAAAATCCCCCTTCCCAAAAAAAAAAAAAGTGTTGTAAGTGATACTGGTTCAGGATTTTCAATAAAGCTAGGAGGTTCTTTTTCAACCTGTATAGTAACGAATTTTTTTTATACTGCTCCTCTTCTTGAGAGAGACTGTCATTATTTGAATATTCTTCGTTTGTTCCAATTGTTGTGGTCGCTTTTTCCCTCAGGGCTTCTATTCTACTATTCTATTCCACGCGGTTGATTCAGAACTAATCGAAACCTCATACATGAACGGATAAAATAGTGACCATCGTCATTCGACCGCTATTGAGCCGCCTTTGATAGTGTAATAGTCGCCCTGAATGCTATGAAAACACTATTGGGTTACGAAGACTAAATTCAATCTAATGACGACTTTTTAAGTCAATTACGAGATACTAAAAAAAATTGAATTGATGAAAATCCAAAAAATATTAAGTCACTTTAAATTAGTTAGCAAAAATTATGGCTGTCATTCAGTCCACGAAACTGAACAACTTTGCCCAAAGAGCATAGGGCGAAAAATGAAAAAAAAAATCGCGTCTCCATTCAACGTGTACGATCAGCTGATTTGGTTTTGTATGGGATGTCGAAATCCTTTTGAGAAGTAATATAGGCTCCTTGGGGAAAGTTATTCAGTTTCATGGGAGTATCACCCTCTAAAGATCGCTAAATAATTTAAAGTCACCCCATATTAACAAAATTGTGTCAACCCGTCTGTTGTTCCGGAACGATTTTGTCGTCATCAGCCCATATACGTCCCCACCGAGGGGCACGGGCCTCCCTTCAAAACATGAAGGGGTTTTAGGCCATAGTCCACCATGCTGGCCCAATGCGGGTTGGTGGACCGCTCGTCTTTTCCTTTACTGTTAAGCAAGTGATAATTATAAATCCGAACATAAATACGAAAAGACGAATTTAGTGGTACAGGCCCGCACCAGGATTTGAACCCGCGACCTTCCGATCACAAGTCTGGCTCATTACCAACTGGGCTATCACTGCTTCTGAACGATTTAGTAAAGTAATATAAGACGTCTATAAAATAATTATCCCTAGCGTGCTATATTTGTAAAAACCGGTATCCTTAAAGGTGGTGAATCTGTCAAATAACTTTTCCAATTAACCTATATGAATTCCCCTTTTGAATGTTCATAATACATAACGCGGTCTAGGGATATTGCACGATTTTTCATACAAAAGAAGTCTGTTTGAGAAGTACTCGAGATACATGGAGGGCTATAATTTTCAGACGAGCAAGTGCTAAACCTGAATTTTCAATTTTAATCAATAAATTTTGTTTTACTTGAAATTTGTGAAAACGTGACGGAAACGAAAACGAAAATGCACTTTTTGCCTGCTTTTTGTATGAAAATAGTCGAATTTACGCTATTTTTTTTTTCATTTTCGTCACGTTTTCACAAATTTCAAATAAAACAAAATTCATTGATCTTATTAAAATTATAGCACTCCATCTATCTGGAGTATGCTTTTGTAGCTTCTCAAACAGACCTCGTTTGTATGAAAAATCGTGCAATATCCCTAGACCGCGTTGAGTGTATATTTTAGGCAATCAGCTGATCAACGTATTATCAGATTTTTCATAAATGTATTTTGCAGTATTTCTTTTGGGCAAAGTTGTTCAGTTATGTGAACAACATAAAACACTAGGAGGATAAGGGTGTTCACATAATCATTCTGTAGTATTGTCATTGGCCAACATCAGCTGTTACGTGTGCCTAGGAAGCTGTTGGTTGCAGTGAAAGCGAAAGCAGCAGAACTCGCAAAAACCGGCTGAAACCAATTATAGTAAGCTCCATACATACAGCTCATTGCTTGCCGGCTATTATTATTAAATGGATACAGAAGTCACTGTTTACTAATGTTTAATAAAATTACAAGGTGGGGATAGCGATGGACTGTCAGTTTATTCGTTTGTGGATCCCAATAATTTCCTTCAATAAGTTGATCCGTATTTTTAGCGAATGATATGCTTTTATTTTTAGAAATCGGATTTTCTGGATAAGCTCGCACCGTAATATAATTAACACGAATGAACTGATTTCGATGTCTTTTTTGTTTGAAAGCTGACATAATCGAAATTTTTTTTCCTTAATTTTAGCTATAGTGGTAAAGGGTTCGAGGCTCAGTTTCCACCGCTTAGCGACTATGTAAGCGTGAAGATATAATGTTGAACACAATGCTTGATAAGAACCATTGTTTTCTTTCCTACATCGGTCCCTGCAGTTTAGTAATGTTATCAATATTTAATCACACGTATTTACTGAGGGGCATAGAGTAGAGTGCACCGGAACAGATCGTACGACAATATCCTAATTCACTCGCGCGAATGTAATCCATTAGTCCTCCCCCTTCTCTGTTCCTCTACCTTATAGGGCTGCCTCTAACATACTTCTTCTAGTTCCTTATTACAGCACACGACTCATACTCTGACTGATCTATAAGTACTTAAGTAGCAGTCGTCTTTGTCATTTTGGTAGTGAGAGAAAGAGACAATCAATATTTAAGTATAGTTCAAGACTTGAGTCTCCTTCTGTAATACAGGCCTTACTCATAAATGACAGTTCTATGTCAATTCGTTGGTATACTAATCGTATACATGTTTTTCAAGATTGCCTGGTAAATAATAAATTTGAAGCATGAAAATTCTTTAAACAATTATTAAGTACTATTAAAATGTAATTTAGCGACTAGAAAATGTATTTGTCCATGTCTAGCGAAAAAATTAAATAAATAAACGATATACAATCAAAGGCCCACACTAAGGGTTTCCCTTGTGTCGTGGGTCCCTTGGAGCATACACACGGACACCCATGACCCGAGAACAAACATCTGCTATTTACACAAATGTCTGATAAACGCTATACACGCAAAGGCCCACACTAAGGGTTTCCCTTGTGTCGTGGGTCCCTTGGAGCATACACACGAACACCCACGACTCGAGAACAAACATCTGCTTTTTACACCAAAGACTGCCGAGACCGGGAATCGAACACAGGACCTGTCAATCAAGAGGCAGCATCACTAACATTCGACCAAACCGACCGTTCTATGCGTATAATCGTTTACAGGTTTTATGAAGATTGTCTGGTAAATAGTGAACTTGAAGTATGAACATTCTACTGTTTATTAAGTATCTACCTACTATTAAAATGTAAGCGACTAGAAAATTATTTTATCATAGTTTAGCAAAATAAGTGCAATTTTTCTGATGCGATATCCAGCATTATACAGGTGATAATCAGCGCATCCCCGTACTATGAATAAATCTAATATAAATATTTATAAGACCTGCATTCGATCTAAACGCATCTTTTTCCTTCTTTCTATGAAACAATAACTATAACTCATACTATTTATATGCGACTTCAAGGTCAAATGTAGAGTTTGTTGTACAGTCTGTTCCCTCAATTAAGTATTCTAGTATGCTAGTGATAGGGTTCAAATTAGAATGAACTTGGCACTTTAATTTGGGGCATTGAGTCTACATAAACTTCTCGTAGGCAACCCTAATCCTCCCCCCTCCCCCGCGACGTCTGTCATTCATAAACCCCCATATCATTTGTATTGGCACATGTTTCATATGACTAATGGAGCCATCTTAAATATAAATAACGCAAATTGCACTTTACGCTTTTTAAATGTGGAATGAAGTACTGAAGGTGCGTGAATTTAATGGACATAGAAATTGAAAAGGATGGCAGTCGTAATAAGAAAAAAGGAAATAAAGATAAGTAAGTATTCGTACTATGGGCATAATAGTTATATGAGGTCTATAACGGCGGAGATGCAGGAAATATAAATTAACCAAGTTCAAGAACATTTTTTTGTACACCTAGCCCCTTATTTTTTTACTGAAAGTTTCACGTTTATAAGTATATTATTTTAATTCCTTATACCTTAACTGTTTTTAGTTTATAACATTTTAAAACAATTTTACTTTTCATTGTTTGTATTTGTTAACTGTGACATTAATCAAGTACGTCACATGATGTTCTGCCTATCCTAATAGACATACAGCTAGCATTTACGACGACGGTTTATTGCACCTAAGAAGTGAACGAAAATTGAGTCTATAAAATTGGGGAAAAAAAGCGTAGTCTATACTAACAAAAGAGGAAAGATTTGATTGTTTGTTTGCATTGAATAGGCTCCAAAACTACTGGACCGATTTAAACAATTCTTTCACCATTAGAAAGCTACATTATCCCCGATGGACATAGGCTACATAATTTTCCCGAATTCCCACGGGAAAGAAGTCCCAGGCGGAATGCTAGTTCTCTATAAATCTAAACATTCTTCCGCATAATTTCTTCACTCAATTGCAGAAACGTTCATTAAACTTAAAGCTTCTTTAAATGTAAGCCCGTCCTTGTTTACGTCTACAAGACAGAAAGTGACAGTATGATATTTAAAGTGGCATTAAAGTTAATGGACTTTTCAGCAACTAGTTGTCAAAAGCCTACAAATATTTCTCACACGTGGTACATACCTAATCTGGCTCATACATGTACTACGGATCTTGTTTCCTGCCTTCTATATTACCCTGAGAAAGTTAATAAAAAAGGCATGTATTTTAGGAGTAATTAAATTAAAGTTAACGAGTAATAAAATTACGAGGCGAATGAATCACGAGCGAAAGACGGCTCCGGCAGGGCCGCAGTTAGGGTTGTGTTGTACGTAATATTGAAAGGGTTGTGAAGGATCTAGGAATATAAGTCAGAGCCCATCTTTGGGCACCTTGAATAATGAAACTACCATTAATCTGCAATCGTACCTCAGATTTTATAGGGTTCGGCAGATTAGGTTTTTGAAGTATAGCGACCGCCCCAGTCTTCAGTCTATTTAAAACCTCAAAAATAAAAATTTTTATTTTTAAAAATAACATTTGTTATTTTCAAAAATAACATTTGTAATTTTTGAGTAGACCCATGCCTATTCCATCAAGAATAAAATGTAAGCAATGCAACCTATCTCGAAAATGACCTTTATTTATTTATTTTGTACACCAACAGCACACACACATTAAACATGCAATTATTTAACACATATATGTGGATGGCAAATTGCAATATTGGCACATGGCAGGTACACAGTAATAAGTAAGACATTAAATTAAAATCGTAGAAAAAAAAACAAATATAAAAATTAAAGTTTTTTTAGTGAACCTTCATTAATATTGCATTTAAATACAAAGTCATCGCCCCTATAGGCCCGGCCGGCGGCCGCCTAGTTGGTTTCTTCATTACCGAATTAGAGGTTACGTCAATCAACAGGAAGATTTTACCACTTCCGATATTTACAACACTTTTTTGGCTGGATGAACCGAAATAAGTTTATTTATTATTAGAAGACGCCCGGGACTTCATTCCCGTGGGAATTTCGTAAAATATTTCCTTATACCTTACTTTCGTTATAGAAAGAACCTTTGTACCAAACAGCTGTGGGCATTGATGACTCAATTTTATATATGTCACCGGAAAATAATAAGAATCGTAAGTTGATCAACTTTCGAGTTAGTTTATCAACTATCGGGAAATCATACACGGAAGTTTAAATGTATTATTTAACGTATACATTTCCGGTAATTAATCAATTTTCAGTGTCTCGCGGTAAAATGATCCAACGAACGCGATGTGTACGCTGATTGGTTGAAAACTCGAGGTGTTCGCTGATTGGTTGAATGTCTCACTTAGAACTGCGGCAAGTAGGTTTGTTAGTAGCTGAACTCAACCAACCCGTTTAAGGTTGGTTGGGTTAGGTTAGGTGAGAACTGCGACCCTCAACGCACGAGCCGAGCGAGCGTAGCAAGCGTGCCGCGGCAGCGGCCAGCGAAGTGCCAGAAACGACTCGCCTGTGGTTGCCTTAAGAGGTTGTCGCATCGATCAATCAGAGAATAGTGTATTATATTACGGATGTCAGTTTAACGTAAAAATGTAAACTGAGCAGCGATTGGTCCATTTGTGTATGATTTGACGTGTGGCAAAATCGTTAGTTGATAAATTTACAGCCAGGCAGCGTAAGTTGATCAAGAAGCTAACATTTTTTGCGTTAAATAATACATTTCAACTGCCGTGTATGATTTGCCGATAGTTGATAAAATACCTTGAAAATTGATCAACTTACGATTCTTTTTAATTTCCGGCGACGTATACATAGACATATAGATTTATAACGTTATTTTCGTACCCCAAATGAACGGGGCGAAACGCTAGCAAGAAAAAAGAAAAGATTATTTATGAAAACAAAGAAAAATTTTACAACTTTAGAAAATATTCTAAACAAAAAACTTCTTTTTTGTTTAGAATATTTTCTAAAGTTGTAAAAATTTTTTCACATTACTTATGGATTAGCAGATGGCGTTCCAAGACCCATAGGATAAGGCAGAATAATAATCATGAAGAGTAAATTAAAAGGGTCTATACAAAATATTTAAAAAATCACCCTATCCAATTTACCATTACATTAAAAGGTGCAGCTTGTATTTAACTGACAATGAGTCTTCGATTTTCTTGATTAGACTTTGATTATTTACTCTACAAATTTCATTTCGTATATAGGAATAAACACGAAAACATTTCACTTAACTTTCTACTCGCTTATCTATTTCCCTTCCGAGGTTTAATACACTTAAGTACATACATACAGCTAGCGTATACGCAACGTTTTCAGAAAAATTAAAGAAAGTAATCAGCGGAATTACTTGAGCTACTAAAATATGTATTCGTCATAAAAGTATGCGCTGACTTCTGTCGAGAATAAATATTCATTAAGACGGATCGCCTAGCGTTTTAGCGGGATTAAATGCTATTAACCCACGGGTCGCTATGCTCTCAGCTAAATCAATCGAATACATACGTAGATGTATCTGTGGGTTTGTTTGTTCACTATATGTATTATTGTAGATTATTTATTTCTATGCAGTTGGTTTAAACAATGATTAGAGATTACTATCGAATCCTATTTCGGAATTCTGTTGACATTTATGTAGAGTTGCAGGTAAAGTTTTCTTATATTTTTAATTTATTGAGAGATTCTTTAAATTTGTTTTCATACAACACATTTCATCTGCTTACCACACTATCAACGCCGGTTTTAATCAGGTTAACTGGAGATCAGCGCCACACAACGAGCGTCGCCTCGAGTCTATTAGGACCGTAAATGGCGATCAATTTTCATCGTTAGCGATCAATAAAGTTATTAATTCGACGGTGTTGCCATTAAGTAAACATATGACACGGGACGCACGGTAAACTGTATTTCCCCTCGCTATATCGGTATAATGGAATATGTTATGCTACATAGTTTTCGTATAAAAATTTAGTATTATGATAGGGAAATTTTTTGATAAAAACAGTTGTTGCTAGAATTTTTTTTAAATGGAAAATTTAGAGTCAAACAAAGATCCACGCAGGAAGTCTTCTTGATACTCGATTCGATAGCAACTTTAAAGCTTTTCTTTAACTGATTTAATTCAAATAGTCCAATGATCAACCACTCCAGATGCCGTGCCAACCCTGACGTGTGAAGATAACTTTTATATAAAACATAACGCTAAAAGTTGTCTAGCGAACTAGTAAATTGGAATTAACAACATTAATACACTCAAAAGTGTTCAAGAAGACTAATGACAATTACTTCACAAAAGAACTTGAACGCAATTTAAAATTTGTATCTCAAACACGAAGTAACAGTAAAACTAAATTGGCCACTCGAAACTAGTGGGAGCGAGTTTAAAACTGCGCCCTTAGCGGGGAGGGACGTTTTAATTACGGCGTTTAAGTAAAAGCGACGCGAGCTGCATTACACGGATTCAGCCACCAAAAGCCTCCACTTAGCTAATGAAACATGTTCGTGTATAGTGTTTTAAGCGGCGCAGAGAGGCCTGGGGCCGAGTATTGTGCCCCGCGGAGCCAGCCAGCGGATTCGGCCGCCTCGTCTCGGCAAATCCTCATTTACTTGCATTATTTTAATGGAGCCATTGTGGCCGGATGTCCTTTGTCGCGTGCGGATGCAGATCCGGTACTCTGCGAAATATGCCGCTGCATAAGTGCATCACTGGCCCAAATTGCGCTTCCAACTCAAATTAAATGTCGGCCGTTACAGATGTTACAATTTAGACAAATTCAAAGCGGTCTGCATCCAGATGCCTATCTAGGTTTATTGTCCTCGTAAGATCTATAAAATAGAGGCAAGTAAGAAAAACAACGTATCCATTTAACTAATTAACTAGGGCGAAGTCGTTCCGAGGCCACGGTTCGTCCGCAGAGAAATCCCTCGGACCTCTAATAACTGGCTTCTCTAATAAGCTAAGAGGTTGTCTTACTCGTATAAAAATGCAATCGGCGGAGCGAAGGCCCGTTCGCCGCTGCCGTCGTTCAAACTTTTCAAATTTTCCACCAGCAGCCCCAGCCCTAGCGTGGTATTAATTTTAAATTAGAGGCTGAAACGTAAATTGTCCCCACATGTGAACGGCTAGCGTTAATTAAAGTTTTGTCTCCCTTTATACATTTTTTATTCTAAAATATGCTAATGGTGTTAGTTCTTCAACGGAAAAAGATAGATGAATTAGATCATACAAATAAATATCACAAATAATTTGTATTGTACTGAGAAACCTTTGTACTGAAAATAGCCTCCGTATCCACTTAACAGCAAGTGTGTTGAAGAAACAAAAAAAAATAAATGATGTCTATGTCTATGTCTAAGTATCCACTTTAACTACAGATAGATTAGTTACTTACATTGTCTGTGAATTAGTTTGAAACAGCTTATATCGTGCCCAACTGTGGGATAAAATGTAGCCTAAGTCCTTTCCCAGGCTCTAAATCTATCTCTGTACCAAATTACATCAAAATCGGTTCAGTAATTTAGGCGTGAAAGACGGACAGACATACAGACCGAGTTACTTTCGCATTTATAAAATTATATATATTATTTATTAATAAAACAATTGTCACATTGTATTCGAAATATTGAACATAAAAAAAGAACACACAAATAATATGAATAAACTTAACATAGAACAAATCCACACAATTCAATACAGCTATTACAAACATTTAAAATTCTTCAACCGAGTATTAGTAAGGAAGTAAGGATTTTAGCGGTTGTGTTACATTTTTATAAAGCTGAATCAAAATCAAAATGCTATTTTGATACACGTAAATGCGTAGTGAATTAGAATAGTAGAAGTAAGTACAAGGTCCAAAGAGCTTAGCTTGATCTAGCTGTACGCATAGAGCTACGTCGATGTTAGACAATCGTACCACGTAATAGCGTGATCCGAGCGAATGCAGGCCTTATTGTCACGACTTGATTAATTTCTAAACCTCCTGACGCTTTAACTACCTTCGTAATAACTAAACTAGACACGAACCCATGCAATGAATAAATTAAACACTAATTTCTTGACATACTTCCACTGAGCGGATTGCCTTGTCCCTGCTGTAGTTAATGTTCTACTTTTTAAATTATAAGTAACTGTAGATTTTATTAGATAATTTTACAACAAGTTTTGAGCAAATTAAACAATATATTAGATGTGTTGAAATATAAATTCCCTATCAGGGTAAGCAGAGGCAGGTCTGTGAGTTATTTGACGCTAAAATTATGGGAATAACTGTATTAATTAACTAATGGGTACATAATTACAAGACTATGAGTAATGACTGTCAACTTTTCGCTTTTCGAACCCTTGTCAATCATAAATAATTCTTATAGTATTCTTGGAAAGAGAATTTTAGGAAGCTGGGACAGTCTAGGTTTTCTTTCCCTTCCGTCCAGAGGAAATTGTATTTATGCACCGCCCGCGTGGACTACAGATTATATCGTGCCCAGCTGTGGGATAAAATGTAACCCATGTCTTTTCCCAAGGTCTAGTCTATCTATTTACCAAATTTCATCAAAATCGGTTCAGTAGTTTAGCCGTGAAAGCTTAACAGACAGAGTTTCTTTCGCAATATAATATTAGTAGGGATAGGGGACCGTTCATTCAGTTTGTCACAAATTGTTTTCTTCGATTGTATTGTCACATTATGCATTAGGTACCTTATTCTCCCTCTATGATTGTGACGAAATAACATAGTCCGAACGTTTGATAACAGAACAATCTAGCAGTAGCCATCGAGCTATTGGAATTACAATATATACCCTTTTTCCCAGTTCACCAGTATTTGCTACGGGTTTGATTAAAACTACGCCAGACATACAAATTCCAATTTCGTTTCAGAGGGAGTTGTTTAAATGTAGTTGCCTATACTATGTGAATCTTTTAAGAACGTTAAAAGTCAAAATTGAGTTCTTTTTGTACTCTTTTTTTCATACTAATGTAAAAATATATTTAAAACGAGGTAAGTGTGTATAAATTTACAAGGTAAGAGTTCAAGAAATATAAAGAAGGTCACCCTTGGTTACGCTTATTATAAAAACAAAACCGGCCAAGTGCGAGTCGGACTCGCGCACGAAGGGTTCCGTACCATTATCTATAAAAACAAACAAATAAAATCACGTTTTTTGTATTGGAACCCCCTTTAATATTTATTTTATTCTGTTTTTAAGTATTTATTGTTATAGCAGCAACGGAAATACATCATCTGTGAAAATTTCAACTGGCTAACTATCACGATTCATGAGACACAGCCTAGTGACCATTATCTATAAAAACGACCAAAAAAATCACGTTTTTTGTATGGGAGCCCCCTTAAATATTTATTCTATTCTGGTGTTTAGTATTTGTTGTTATAGCGGCAACAGAAATACATCATCTGTGAAAATTTCAGCTGTCTAACTATCACGGTTCATGAGATACAGCCCGGTGACACACGGACGGACGGACGGACGGAGACGGACGGACAGCGGAGCCTTAGTAATAGGGTCCCGTTTTTACCTTTTGGGTACGGAACCCTAAAAAATTACTTACATGATATTCATACGTTTGAAATCTTTATGCATTATAAAGTATTTTGTAACACAAATGAAAAATAATCTGTACACTACACGAAGCACCAAAATACGCATAAATTATTTTTTACCTAGTCGGTCGAGACGGTAATTAGTCTAGTGATTAGTGGTGAGAGCAGCTGATCGTTTGCAGCACGCAACAGTAGCGGGTTCGATGCCCGGCTCGATCTCACGAAGGGCACGCTCGAGCACCGAAATGTACAAACAACAGCACGTATTGTTATACAATTGCACTGCAAAAACTGTCATTATTATAGTAGGGGTAAGGGTGACGAGTGAAACGGTCGTAGCCTGTACTAGCACTCACTCTTCATACACAATAATTAAGGGTAAACAACTTTAATAGAGCAGTGCAATTATGATGGATGATCTGATCATAGTTGAAAATCAAACATATGTATTTCCGTGCTTGGAAAGGCAAGTCAGTAATAGGTCTGTCGTAAAACCAAACCAATGGGGATTCGCGGTCTAAGGTCCGTAATACAAAACGCGACTCAGACTCTGATCTACATATACTTAAGAAGTTTTGATAGTGAGAGAAAGAGACTCAGCTAACAAAAAGGTAGGTAAACAAAGCCACTAAAATGATTAAATGTGCAGTCCGATGAGCTGCCGTGTGTACGCACCAATGTAAACAAACCCTTGAAAGTTAAACGGGTGAAAGTAGTTTTCAAAATATGAGTGATTATAATAATAACAGAGTCTGATGTTTGCTTAAAGTTTTGAATATAATGTCTGTATTTATAACCAGTGGTTAGAATGGTTGCATTCGTATTAAGTTGGAGTTCGCATGTTTTGCGCAGCGAATGACCTCGAGTCGCGTGTTCTCTCTAAGGCCGATTGAATAAATAGACAATAGATATCAGTCATCAATCAAAATGGCTAAGAATAAGGCTTGCTTTACTATCTAATCGGTACAAATAGACTTGTGGAAGGATAAAATATTCATGGAAATCTACCTAAAACTATGATGGTTGCAGCTATTCAACTAATAAATAAAATTACAATGGTGGCTATTTTATCCGATCAGGTGGCGAAATTGATAACGTATCGAAATGTATCGATAAGGTATCGAAATTTCATACATGCTGTCATCAAGTGTATGAAGTTTCGATAGTTTTCAATTTCGCCACTTGAACGGAAAATATGGTCAACTATCAGCATCGCCTTTCCACTGCCATTAAGATGCCATTATTAGCGAAATAGCCGGGCTGCTCATTTGGTAAGGTATAAAAATGTCTGTGTTTATTATTTGTTTGTTTTTCCGTCACGTCGCAAATTCGCTAACTTATGGATATGATTCCCACAAATGCATTTGCAGTTGGAGACTTAAGGTGACAAAGACTTTTCCACGTGTACAAAGTTACGAACTGAAAGCTAGACTAGAGCTTGGCATCTGTTCATTTATTTGGCCTTTGTAAAGTGGAAAGAAGATGCTTTCAAATTAGTACTCTCAAAGAGAATGTTTAAGTATGTTTGTTATACGCTGACGTTAAGAATAAGTTATTAAGTTTCCATTTCCACGTAATAGACAGACTTCACAAGTTTGATAAAGAGTTGAAAGATCTGAGCTGTCCAGTGCAGAGCTAGATGGAGATCAGAGGCGCCGGACCTCGCCCGCAGCCAGCCCTTTGTAAAGAGGTTCGCAAAGCAAGTGCCAACCACTTTGATGTTGAGCCCGCCAGGTAATTTGGAAAAACGTTATTTAATTAACTTTCGACAAGTCGGCGTAATCGTGTTACAAAGCCGCCGGGTGAACGGTCAAGTCTTTGAGCGGCGAGCGAGGGGTGCGCCCGACTTGATTTTTACGCCAAACATACGCGCCATAAAGCCGCTGTCATTTGCAGGTGCTTTTCAATTAACATTGCGCCTTTGACCACCGCTATCCGCACAAAGTAATAGCAACTACTCTTTGTTATTAGCTGTGCAGTTAATAAAGGGCTGCCGGTATCGAAAACGCCTTTGATGCCTTAATAAATATGTTCCAAATAAATATAACACAATAGAACGGGACCCAAGAAGAATGAGTTCATTTCCGTGGGACTTACCTCCGCCATACGAACTACTGGTATGTACTTATTCGGCATATGTTCCTGAACACAAAAAGTGCAGTAGTCACTTTCTAAGGGTATGGAGGGGGTAGCTATGACGTAACAAAGATGGCGGCTGGGCCTATTTTATTTACGCTATATTTAGATAACTACTGGGCAGATTTACTTAAATAGGGTCTCAAATGAAAGATAATTTAATATACATTGTTTGTTTTGAAGATATATTAGCGTAAACTTAGTAACAAAATAAATATTTTCAAAAAACGACATTTTGTAAAATTTAACTTTTTTTACTGTGTGAAAAGAACAGAAACCGTTAAGATTACGGTAATTAAGCTTATTATAAAAAATAGCTACACTTATCAGCATTCTAATGAACCTAAAAACGTTTAAATTGAGCTATAAACAACGGAACTGCAGTCGTCTAAGTGAGCGTGGGTAGCGCCGAACTGACTACGGTACTTGGATTTTGGTACGAATAATCTTGAAAATAACGTGACGAAACGAGTAGAATCACAGCAAAATGAAAAAGTATTATGAACAGGCATAATTTTTTTTAGCAGACATCATTTTTTTTGTCAAAAAATTATCTTCATTATTTTTACGAACTATTTTCAAAAATTCTCGTAACAAAAATAACTCTTCGTATCATATCGAAATAAAACTCTTCATACTTGCACGTACTTGCGTTATATTTCAAAACAAAGGACTCAATGGTACTGGTCTGTACTGATGGACATGAGAGTGTAATGTAAACGTACGCACTCGAGGCAGAGGCAGGTACGAGAGTGTACAGCCGCCGTTATATTTTTTACATCGGCAACACTGAGATTCATTCCGAAGAATCCCTGCACCGTGCTGAGCCGTGAACTTTGGCACTTGTCGCTTCATTCATTTGAAATCATTTGGTCAGGCCCATGACACTGTTAGTACTAATAGCTGCGAAATGGCGCTGCTATCGCCTTTTAAAACTAAGAAAATTGTTGATGTTTGATATGGGTTCCTTTAAAAAAAGTTCTTTAGCTTCATGATAAAGAGAATTATTGTGACTATAATTAATAGCATTGTGTACCTATCTGTAAGAATTCTTTGGTAAATTTGTTATGTTCTGTTTTAGCAAATAAATGAGTAAATAAAAATAAATATGAGGAGCCCTAAATTTTGCTAGTTTAAAAGCATTAATAAAGCTTTTTTTATTTGAATCTTTGGCCCATTTTAATAAATCATACATGAGTTGAAACAGACTCTTGAGTAGCTGTTGCCTTTATGTTGTTGCTACGTAACAGCTACTAGGTTGGTACCCTCTAAGTTTAATTTTTTGTCTGTTCTTGGAGGATGATTGCACTTTAAACAGACATAGATAAAAATTCAAATGCAATCTAAATAAAAATGCAAAGCATCTCCTTTTCAAGATAACTAGATTATGTAATATGACATGCTATGGTTAAAGTTACATTACACGAATCAAATGTTTTTGACCCTGATTGATTTTTAAGATACATAGTTTCATTAAATAATAAATATACGTACCGGCCCTTCCAGTCACCAAAGTCATTTCTGGGGTATCATCCTCATCCTCATTTTGCTCTCGAAAATAATTAAGAATAAACAAATAAATAAACGCTACACACTCTAAGGCCCACACTAAGGTTTTCCCTTGTGTCATGGGTCCCTTGAAACACACATAAAGACAAATACAAACACCCATCACCCGAGAACAAACAAATAAATCTTTGACATGCTGCTGGGTAGTAATAACTAACATTACTTAAATACTTAAAAGCAGTAGGTACAGTTTTAAAGTACAGTGGGTAATAAATATGCCTATTCATAGCTACCCCCTTTTTTAAAGTATCTTTGATACGTCATAGCTACCCCCTCCATACCCTTAGAAAGTGACTACCGCACTTTTTGTATTCAGGAAAACGTGCCATATAAGTAGATACCAGTAGTTCGTATGGCGGAGGTGAGTCCCACGAAAATCGTTATTTGAAGACTTTTTTACGAATGGGTCCCGCTCTAGAAGAAGAAGTTCGTTCTCTTAATACATACTTCATAGTAAAAATAGATTTGCTATCCATAAATCCAATATAGTGTTTTTTTATACTTATTTGTTGGTGCAAACGCAAAGTTCAATCTGTACAAATAAAAAAAGTATACTGTAGCCAAAAACAAGCCGTAACACTTTAATTGGCCCCATTTGTAAGATTTTAAGTAATTAAAAAGAAGAAAAAAATCAGTAAATATGAGTGACAGGTTACTGAGCCACCTGCACCGGTCGCACGCGCACCTGCCGAGGAATGCCGATCAGATTTGTACAGTTGATAGCACTTCAAACTTGACACTATAGACTTTTTTCGCTCTTCTACACTAATCTATACTAATATCGACGCAAATATTATAAAGAGGAAAGATTTGTATTTTTGTATGTTACGAATAAACTTAAAAACTACTGCACTGATTTCAAAAATTCTTTCATCATTAAGATGCTACATTATCCCTGAGTAACAAAGGCTACATAATTTTCCCGCTTTCCCACGGGAACGAAGTACCGAGCGGAAACTAATATCGTATAAGCTTAAGAGATTAAGGCCCGTATTACAGAACGCGACTCAGATTCTGATCTATACTTGAGTTACCGTAGTGTTTGTCATTTTGATAAGTGAGAGGAAGAGACAATCAATACTTAAGTATAGATCAAGACTTGAGTCTCCTTCTGTAATACGGGCCTTAATCGTACTTGTTGTTCAAAGTGCAGATTTGAATCTTTTTTATTTTTTATTTGAATCTTTGGCCCATTTTAATAAATCATACATGAGTTGAAACAGACTCTTGAGTAGCTGTTGCCTTTATGTTGTTGCTACGTAACAGCTACTAGGTTGGTACCCTCTAAGTTTAATTTTTTGTCTGTTCTTGGAGGATGATTGCACTTTAAACAGACAGATAAAAATTCAAATGCAATCTAAATAAAAATGCAAAGCATCTCCTTTTCAAGATAACTAGATTATGTAATATGACATGCTATGGTTAAAGTTACATTACACGAATCAAATGTTTTTGACCCTGATTGATTTTTAAGATACATAGTTTCATTAAATAATAAATATACGTACCAGCCCTTCCAGTCACCAAAGTCATTTCTGGGGTATCATCCTCATCCTCATTTTGCTCTCGAAAATAATTAAGAATAAACAAATAAATAAACGCTACACACTCTAAGGCCCACACTAAGGTTTTCCCTTGTGTCATGGGTCCCTTGAAACACACATAAAGACAAATACAAACACCCATCACCCGAGAACAAACAAATAAATCTTTGACATGCTGCTGGGTAGTAATAACTAACATTACTTAAATACTTAAAAGCAGTAGGTACAGTTTTAAAGTACAGTGGGTAATAAATATGCCTATTGGGTTTCTTCATGGGACAGACTGTCAGCCGACTCAACCTGCACTAGGAATAAATCTGTATTGCAGTGGTAAGACATCTAGTCAGTTCACGAGAGGCAAGGTTATGGTACTTATAGTTGAGTTGTTGTACAACTGAATAGGTACTTCTCTAAAGGCTCAACCAATTTCCAGAACTAGTAAATAAAAGTGAATAGATAGATTCTCAAATATAGACCCATATGTATTGCCACAATTCCGTCATATCATGTAGCGCAGAACACTTCACTTTATATAAATGGCAATCAGCCATTTTGTGAAAAAATTGTGGATAAGAACTTTTTTGAGTGACTCCCAGGTGACACCTTTAACACTCTCATGTTTTCAAAATGGTTCAATGATAATTAATGGAAAAGTAATAGAAAAAATAAAATTTTTCAATGACTATCAACGTCTGACCTTTTTGGCAGGAGCTGTCAGGCAACTTGAAAGACTACTATAATTATTGATTTTTTATCTTTTTTGGTGATCCCAGTGTCATTACACGGTTACACATTACTCTCTCTGCTCTTTGTAGTTGACCCACGTCATGGAACGTTTTGAATTTGAAAATTAAAGTAATAGTTATAGTGTGTCCAATTAAGAATAATACGTAACAGATTTTATGGACTTACCTACTTTACTCAGTGGTTCACCCAGAGCAATTCCGTTTTCAGTGAAGAGACATGTGTAAGAAAAGCGAATTCTCTTGCCTTCTTCATCGAATTGGGTTTTATCAAAATGTTTTTGACAAACGCGTTGTTTCAAATTGCTCTTCAGAGAGTTCAAGGAGTATAGGATTCGTTGGCGCGACAAAAGACATATCCACAAACTTCTTAGATAACTGTTTCTCGGGAAACAAAACGACCGTAGCGTTTCACCTGTTGCAGTGCAACCACCAACACAACACTTAAGCGTTTCCATGTTAAAGCAGGTTGCAAAAATAGCCTTAGATGAAAAAATCGTCGACGGAGGAGGATTTGTGACAAGGATCTCAACTTCAAACTCAACATAAAATACACGAGCACTTAACTCGAGCTCGCAAGGGTTCATAGAATTACTCTTGAACGATATAATTGTATATAAAAATCACTGTTCGCCGACCATCGGCTAAAAGAAAAAATCTTCAGCCGATACCTTGTTGTGCCGACAGCTCAATTCGCCGAAAGGACGTTCTAAATATTATTTTTTTGCCGATGGCACGATTTGCAGATAAGCCGGTTCACTGAAAGCTCGACTGGGTGAATTAGCTATTTATCGATAAAAAGAATTGCAGAAAGCACTGTTCATATTTTCATTTACTAATACTTACTACGCCATTTGTTGGAACATAAGGTTTAGTTTTTTTTAGAATAAAAAGTAGCTTTTTTATTAATCTAGAGCAGCATATTCCATCAAAATCAGTCCGTTAGTTTTAGGCATAGAATAAATAAGTTGTAATTCACATTTGTTTGTTTAGATTTATTATAAAGTAGTCATGAAAAAACTAATATAATTTTCAAAACAAATGTATTTATTTTAGATATAAAATTGTTACCAAATGTTGTTGATAGTTTTGACACTCGATTTTTTTTTCACCTACCTACAAAATAAATAACAAAATTTTATATGGAATCAAAGCTAAATGGTAATAATACGGGTTACACATGGCAAAAGATGCTTATGACAATCATAAAATAAAATAAATATATATGCATTTTAGTCATTTCCGCGACGAAAACTTATAATAAGTACTGCATTTATTTAGCAATGCACTTCAGTAAACGCCTGTGCGAACCATGAGAGCAATCATACATAATACCGTACTTGTACTTGCTCAGTGACAAGACGCCATTATGACAGTTTGAGGTTATCTTGACATACAGCATGACGTCACAAGATGGCGAATTATAGGCGATAGCAGCGCCATTTCGCAGCTATTAGTACTAACAGTGTCATGGGCCTGACCAAATGATTTCAAATGAATGAAGCGACAAGTGCCAAAGTTCACGGCGCAGCACGGTGCAGGGATTCCTCGGAATGAATCTCAGTGTTGTCGATGTAAAAAATATAACGGCGGCTGTACACTCTCGCACGTCATCGACCTGCCTCTGCCTCGAGTACGTATGTTTACACTCTCATGTCCATCAGTACAGACCAGTACCATTGAGTCCTTTGTTTTGAAATATAATGCAAGTACGTGCAAGTATGAAGAGTTTTATTTCGATATGATACGAAGCGTTATTTTTGTTACGAGAATTTTTGAAAATAGTTCGTAAAAATAATGAAGATAATTTTTTGACAAAAAAAATGATGTCTGTTAAAAAAAATTATGCCTGTTCATAATACTTTTTCATTTTGCTGTGATTCTACTCGTTGTATCTCGTTATTTTCAAGATTATTCGTACCAAAATCCAAGTACCGTAGTCAGTTCGGCGCTACCCACGCTCACTTAGACGGCTGCAGTTCCGTTGTTTACAGCTCGATTTAAACGTTTATAGGTTCATTAGAATGCTGATAAGTGTAGCTATTTTTTATAATAAGCTAAATTACCGTAACCATAATGGTTTATGTTCTTTTCACACAGTAAAAAAAAGTTTAATTTTACAAAATGTCGTTTTTTGAAAATATTTATTTTGTTACTAGCTTTACACTAATGCATCTTTGAAATAAAATAATGTATTTTAAATTATCTTTCATTTGAGACCCTATTTAAGTAAATCTACCCAGTAGTTATCTAAATATAGCGTAAATAAAATAGGACCGGCCGCCATCTTTGATACGTCATAGCTACCCCCTCCATACCCTTAGAAAGTGACTACCGCACTTTTTGTATTCAGGAAAACGTGCCATATAAGTAGATACCAGTAGTTCGTATGGCGGAGGTGAGTCCCACGAAAATCGTTATTTGAAGACTTTTTTACGAATGGGTCCCGCTCTACAATGTCAAAGTGTATGTTTTGCGACACGTGTTGACTGTGCACAAGTTGTTATTTGCTGCAGAGACTGAGCTGGACAATAGTTTTATGAGTTTCCGAAATGAGTTGGGGTGTTTAAAGTTTGGGATCGGTTAGTGCATTTTGTGAGCGAGCGCCGTAAGCAAGTCCACTGCCAGAGACGAACGCCCGCGGCGCCGGCTGTGTCCTCTCTACGAGATAATTAACTCTGTGAACTACCTACAACAAGTACAATTAGAAATTTGCTTTAAAGCGCTAATAAATATCATTAACACTGGTTGGGAGAGAGTGTACGTGTAACTTTAGGAGTTTTCGGTTTGTTGGTCAGTTTGACGTGAAGGGGAGCTCCTGTGTGCAAAGAGTAGTATATTATGATACAGTGTCCAAAGTTGGCGCATTCCGAGTGAGTGACTCGCTCATATAAACAAAGCGGTCTTTGTGTGGTGTTCATTGAACAGCTTAATTGCGTTTCTTCGCCACTTCTCTTTGCGGTATTCGCACGTCTCATAATCGGATTAATTCTTTAAACTCTCCCGAGAGGAAAAATACCGGCAGTCGCGTAAAAGTACGCAAAGGCAGAGTTTGGTGAGGTGGAAAAATATTGATTGCAGACATTTCTGTTAACTAGCAAGAATTTGGAAAAGGATTTGTTTTTTTTTTCGATTTTTTCATTATAAATACTACGTTTTTACTAGCTCTTTACCAATTTGCTAACTATTCGATAAAATTTTGAGCTCTTTCCTGTATTTAACAACGACTAAGAGATATCTACTAGGCAGGCACTTAAGAGGAAATATTTTCAAAGTTGATTTAAATTTTGATAATTGGGGAGATTTTTAAGAAAATTGCACTTTAATTGATGATGGCAGTAGAGCATTTTTTGAAGATATAACTCTCAAAATAATACCTCCTTGTAGAAAAATAAACAAGGTTTCTATTGTAAAGTAAAATTGTCGAGAAGGCATAAATACGGAACAGGTAGGCAGACCCCTCGCTGGTCTGTTTCGCTTATGATTCCTGAATTTTTAACGTCCCTGAAAGGACCTGCAATTCGTGCAATGGTAGTATTGTGCAGCATGCGAAATGGGAGGCGTATTTCTAAGGTAAGGAACGGTCAATGAATACGTAAATGTAAGTAGTTTCTATTTTTTTTACTCATTTAAAACTAAGGTCTGAATTACAGAACGCGACTCAGACTCTGACCTATACTTGAGTAGTAGTCGTATTTGTCATTTTGATAGTTAGAGAAAGGGACAATCAATACTTAAGTATAGATTAAAACTTGAGTCTCCCACTGTAATACGGGCCTAGAACTGCATCCATGCTGGACTGGCAGTGAAAGACAAATTTAAAATGTGCCAGGCTGCCAACTCTTCCCAGGCATTCTGTAAGAGTCAGTAACTGAGATGTGAGGATGTTATTGTATTGTGGGCGTGATCCATCTAATAACCCTCAGAATGTATATCAGTCGTGGTGTCAGAGTGGTCTAAGACCCATGTCTTATCCCATGTTTATGCCTATCCCGACAGTTAATATAAGGCATGAGTGTATGTACGAGTATGTATGTAATTAAAAGTTGGGATGAAATTCCCAGGAGAGATCAAGACATGATCAGAGATATGCTCAGAGGATACTCATGAAAAACAGTTTTAAAACATACACGATTGCAGGTAAAGAAAATATAGAAAGGTAAGGACAGGAAGAGTTTCTTAATAGTTTATTTTTCACGAAAATATATGCAAACTTAGTCGTCTGCCTAATCTAATTGGGATTATTCTTCGGTGTAAAGTTGCAATTTTTTACTTATTTCTTTTAAATAAATATGTAGCATTCCTCTGTTCTACTTCTGTTAATCTTGATCTATGTGAATACTGAGCACGGCACCTCTGAATACAAACACACGGCAGCACATCAGGGTATACATGTTGACCATGACGTCACCCTTATCTCGTTCGTAATAGCGCCGGCTTTCTTAGTCTTCTTCTTATCGTGTAGGTATAGTCAAGTTTGTGGCGAACTTGGCTAACCCTGGTGTCAGTTTTCAAACCGCACAATGGCCTCTGACTTGGTTTTAACGACTGTAGTCAATCGACAACAGCCGGGACCGCCAGCTTAACGTGCCCTCCGAAGCACGGAAACGCTCGTGATAAATTGCCACTTTGGTCACCCATCAGGTTCCCTGCCTCTGTGCACGTTGCTTAACCTCACTGATCGGTTGAGATCAGCGAGAGCCACTGGGCTACGAGCGCTTTCTTACTGCAAATGGGTAACCTGGCGTGCTGCTGTCCGTAGTCCGTACATAATTTCAAAAGACAGAAACAGACCACACTGAAAAAAATCGAGCCAATCAAGTATGACATTTTGCTTGTTAGAAAAATATATGACTGAATCATACAAGAAAATATAAAAAACGAAAATTGACGGTTCTTTGTCACAACAAAGCTAAAATGATTGATGGTATATCAAATTGAATGTGTTGAATTTAATAAGTTTACTTTGTTAATGTCGAACTTGTCGAGACATGTTCATTTTGTGATCATTTACCAAGTTAGATCAATCAAGTTGCTTCATCAGTCCTACACATCACAATCAGTTGATCTAAATAAGATTTTTATTGACTGAAATATTAAAGCTTATTTATTTCAAATACAACAAATTTATTGATAGAATCATTTTATAATTCATTCATTCATTTAACTTTATAACAACAAACGCGCGCTTGATAATTTGAAAGATGTCAGTTGACAGTTCAATCATGCCGATGTTCGCGCGAGTTCAACTGTTCAAGTCCAAGCGTGTTTAGTTTACTTTGTTCTCGGCTATCGTGCGTGTCACATCGCGAGATATTTCTTTTTGATTATTATATATTACAGTGACTGTGTGTGATAGAAACTTTGTTGTATTGTGTATACCTAGTGTTACTAGAACGATGGATGAGGTTTTAGATTTGCTCACGGCCTGGGGGCTCCCGGAGCTGGGGCCTCTTTTCGTAAGTAAGTACTTACCTACATACATATTTTCTGTTCCTAGAGTTGCGTTGCTACCCACACGTGAACTTGTTGTTAATTTTAGATGCTGCTAATACAACAATTCTATAAAAATGAAGTACTTAATGTACGGCCGGTTTGGTCGAGTGGTAGTGATGCTGCTTCTTGATTGGCGGTGGGTTCGATCCCCAGTCGGGGCAAATATTTGTGTAAAAAGCAGATGTTTGTTTTCGGGCCATGGGTGTTTGTGTTTGTCTTTATGTGTGTTCCAAGGGACCCACGACACAAGGGAAAACCTTAGTGTGGGCCTTTGAGTGTGTAGCGTTTATTTATTTATTTTATTTATATCAGTAATGTAGGTACGTAAAGGAACATTTTAGCAAATCAAAATTACCTACCTACTTGTGCTTCGCCCTCATAGTAAATCTCTCGCTCTGTCCGTCCTGTTCTGTATGATGTGCAATAAAGTATATTGTATTGTAAGTATGATAAATAAACACAAGTGTAAAGTGATCAATGATTTTAGAATTTGTGACGGTAAATATGTGATGTGAGTCCAACCAAGGTCCAACCCTTTTACTATGGTCCAACTCATATTTGGCTATTTGACATTCTATTTATTAGTATTTTTTCTGCTAATATTACAGAAACCCAAATAAACATTCAAGCTCTAGCAGCGCTTACAACTGAAGACTTGAGGAAAATAATTCCTCAATTGGGGCCTAAGAGCCCTTTTTGTTCGGTGTTGGAAGGCGTGGGCTGCTGATTTTGCGGGTTCAAGCACAACCGACACAACCAATGAAGACATAGATTTGTCAAATATTTCTATTGTAAGTATTTAAAGCTCTTCTTCTTCTTATCGTGTAGGTATAGTCAAGTATGAGGCAAACTTGGCTAACCCTGGTGTCAGAGTTTTCAAACCGCACGATGGCCTCTGACTTGGTTTTAACGACTGAAGTCAATCGACAACAGCCAGGACCGACAGCTTAACGTGCCCTCCGAAGCATGGAAACGCTCGTGGTAAATTGCCTATTTTGGTCACCCATCAGGTTCCCTGTCTCTGTGTGCATTGCTTAACCTCACTGATCGGTTGAGATCAGCGAGAGCCATTGGGTTACGAGCGCTTCAGTATTAAAGCTTACTGTAGGTACCTATCTCCTAAAAAAGGCCACTTTTTGCAAAAATCAAGCTAAAAATAAAAAGTGTACTTATTGTTTTAGATTTACTGAAATAAACAGGCTTAACAAATACCTATATATAAGATTTAATTTCTGAATGAAAACAGATCACAACTTAAATTTCTATTCATATTTTTTTTATTGATTGTGCTAGTTTGGTTTGAACCAAGAAAAAGCACATACTTATGTATTTAATTTACCCTATAGATTGTCAGAGTAAGGTGTTCAATGAATGCTAGCTAGTTGATTAGGTATATATGATTAATTCTGATGGACATATTTCAGGACCTTCCAGTACTGATTGATGAATATCTGCCAACACATGATACAAGTCTCGTAAGAGCAGAGAAAACGCAGCAGACTTCACCAACAAAATATACCTACTAGTGTAAGGAACAATTTGATTAATGTAAAACAGAGTTGGAGATCGTGTTATTGTTAGTGTAATTATTGAATAAAAACAATTTATAATCACTCCTGCAATTATTATTTTTTAGAAATTATCATCCCTAAAATTAATTCCCTATATCTTTCCTGATAGTCCCAATAATAATACTTAATAGCTTTAAGCAAGATACCTGAATAATTTAACAATATTAATATTTTTACATAGTCAATTGAGTTTATTACATTAAATAAATGCTTCTTAGATATTATTAATTATCTTAATTCAAATATTGAAAAAACTTCATAGAACAAAATAAGTTGATATTTGATTCTAATGTCAAACAAAATCAAATGAATCAAGTTACCAATTTATAGTAATCAAGTTCTTTATTTGCAGAATACAATTACTTTATAAAGTTAAGCATAGCCATTACTAAAACTACAAAAATACTTGATAACCATTACCGTGTTCGTTATAAATTCAATCAAAACAAATGAGAGATCTGATAACCAAACTTAATTGAATTGATTATTTCTTTGTGTTATTATATCAAGACAACTTGTCTGTTTCTCAATCAACCTAACTTTATTTCCATAATCATATTACTTTATGCGCTCGTGAACAAACAAGTTCCTTGATAGCTACAAACGCTTTTTTTATCAAATTTATCAAGTTTTTTTTTCAGTGCATTATTAGCGATCCATTTCACTTAATTTCCAATCAACTATGTAATCCTATCAAAGTGTGCACCCTGCAAACGTAATGGACAACAAACAAAGTAAAGCGTCGACCACATCACACCATATGGCGCAGTGAGTAAGGGCGTCACCACACTTGCCCGTCAAAGTCACGCTCGCCTGAGGTAGCTATTACAGTATTACTATAATTAATTAACGTATTTCATAATCAAGCGCGGTCACGAAGCGAGTTAATAACGCCAGTAAAGGTCAGGAAACAGCCTCAGTGCTTCTAGCGAGGTTTATATTGAAACTAAGGTGTAATTAAACGCGTATTTTATGTCTAAGCTCAACGATAAAATTTTATAGAAGAAAAATATATACTTTTACACATTTATGTAATTTTTCCGCACATTGAATAAAAAAATCGAGATACTTGATCGTTAAATTAATTTAATTATGAAGTGTTATATGTAGGCTATAGCAGGGGTTCCCAAACTGTGCGCCGTGGAAAGTTTAGAGGGGCGCCGTGAGGTGATCCTCTTTGGCATACTCCTGGCAACTACAGCACCTAAATTACGATTTTATGATGCGTAGATCAGCATGAAGAAGAAAAAAAAATACTACGGTAATATTCAGGACATAAACTAGATAAGTAGTTTGCTGAAAACATGATTCAGCACTTTTGGTTCGATAGAAAAAGCTCACAAAGTCACCTCTAAATACCCAATATTTGTATCTTTTAAGCTGTAAAAACCATAGTAAAATGCATACAGGAACTTGAATTTGCGATAAAATGTTCGTGATTGAACACTCTCGGTAAGTATTTAACGCATTTTTCGATTTAAGCTGTCACCTATCCATAAATCTCATTTTTCTAATTTTCGAACATGTTTTTACGCACGCACGCTTTCATAGTCTGTAAACTTCGTGTATCGACACTGTTCGCACTGCCGGCCCAGGCCTGTTGAGAGACGGAGATGGCACTATTCCTATGTGTGCTGCCTTTATCGGGTGCTGTAGTCGCCTTAAGTATTGACAGGTACAAAACTACAAAATAAACAATGCCACGCTTTGAGTAGATGTGTGGAGGTCACCAAGCTCACCCATCATATTGACTAGGCAGCTGCTACTGTATTTTATTTCAGTTTTTCTTAACTCTCTCTCTTGGTTTGATTTAATGTAGTGTTCTAATAAATAAAAAACTCAGCTTCATATTGTTAATGTTTTAATTGTTGTGCCATTCTACGTAATTAGTATCATTGTGCCTATTTCTTTCATCTGTACCTATTTAGACAATCTAGTTAGGTCAGAGCGCCAAAACAAAATTCTGAACTTGCAAGTGCGTCGCGGACGGAAAAAGATTGGAAACCCCTGGGCTATAGTTTGGTTGCAGTAATAAAGAAACAAAAGCATTAAAAGGCAAAAAAAGACTTCCCTTGTACAAATCACGAGAAACTTTGTCGTTCCCGCATAGGACCTTTATAGTCACCAAAAAGGTATCTTCAAGTTACTGCTTAAATAATCTGTTAAAGACTTCCAAGGCAAATGATGAAGAAATTGTTTGTTGTATTTGACAAAAAAAAACTACTTATCAGAATATCGATTACACAGTGTAGTAGTATACAGGGCTTTAGGTATCTCTCTTTCAACCTCTCGGGTGGTTAATCAGTCCATGAAACCGAATAAACATAGGTCAAAATACGAAAAAAAAATTTGAGTTCCCATACAAAATGCGAAGTATATGTGATGACTGATGAAGTTTTGAAGTGACTCAAAATATTTTTTTCGTATTTTGACCTATGTTCCTTGGGAAAGTTGTTCAGTTTCATGGACTGATTAACCACCCGAGTGGTTGAAAGAGATAAAAAAACAGGAGTTTAAAAAAAATATTTTATACCTAAAGCCCTGTATAAAATATTAAAAAAAAAAACTCCTGGAAACCGAAACCGAAAGCTGCCATGTATAGGTACAAAAAAAAAACAATATTACGTGTAGGTTAATTAATATTCATGACTAAGTATTTATGACTTGTATGTATGATTAGCCATTTACCGCATCCACACTTTGCTTAACATCATTCTATCACGCGTATACCCTTAAAAAGGTATCGCTTTCACTTACTTTAAAAACAATTTAATATTTTCCATTATCGTAAGAGTTACATCATTCTTACCATTAGCATAATAAAAATAATGTAATCAATTGGAAATGATAAGAATCTATTTATTAGCGAGAGTTGCTTATATGTATAGCTAATATTAACTATTAAACTAAGCAATTTATATAGGGATCAATTTATCAAACTAGTTTTGTTATATCTACTTATATGATTAAGCAATTAATTTCTGATGATTGCGTTTGATCTATGGTTCTAATTGTTTTTGTGGTTAGGTTATATTATATAACTTACATTAAGGTTAATATAGTCATATTGGGTAACATATTACAAATTTAGATAAATAATTAGTTAAAATTGAGTTATTGCGCAAGTGCACCGACCCTGCGATTAGTCTTCTTTCGTTTCTCTCAAGGGTTAGCTGAAAGAAATCCCTCTAAGGGATAATCTCGCCGTTTTACATTTAGTTTTCTTTGTATCCATCTCTTTTGTTTTATACTTCTGATTATGTGCAAAGTGTTTACATACATATTATAATATTTATAACATAGTGTGTTTTCAAGTTATGTCATAAATCAAATTTCACAGGGTCTATATTTTTTTTATGAATGACTAAAATGAGTTCCTATACACTGTACCTATGTATGAAAAAATGGTAAAATCGTGTTACAGCAGTCTCAGTAATTAGTACTAACCTCCTCAAAGTCCCTGTGCGAGTGATGCGCATGGGGCAAGGCGAGCGCGTGCGCCGGCGCTGGGGGCGGCGCGGGCGCGGGTAGCGGCGCTCATTCCCGCGAGCGCCGCGGACGACCCACCTTGCCCTTGCGCACCGGCGCGCCCGGCGCCCCACTCGCGCTCTTCATTAGTTTCTGCCAGTCCTGCTCGCATACTAGCGACCCCGCCAACATGTAATACCTGTTGATCGTATTTACCGTTGGTAACATGACATTGTCTTCTTCTTCTTATCGTGTAGGTATTATCAAGTGTGTGGCGAACTTTGCTAACCCTGGTGTCAGAGTTTTTAAACCGCCAAATGGCCTCGGACTTGGTTTTAACGACTGTAGTCAATCGAAAAGAGTCGGGACCGGCGGCTTAACTTAACGTGCCCTCCGAAGCACGGAAACGTTCGTGAGAAATTGCTACTTTGGTCACCCATCAGATTCCATTGCCTCTAAGGACGTTACTTAACCTCACTGATCGGTTGAGATCAGCGAGCGCCACTAGGCTACATGAAATTGTTAAAACGAAAAAAACACGTTTGAGGGTATTATAGGTATGGCTGATAATAACCTATTGTAAATTAATTTTATTGACTTCCTATAATTATTGACTTATTGACTTCTATGAAAAAAACCATCATAATTGGTAAATGTTGGGAAAATGAGCGGAAACTAAAATTTTTATAGCTCTATACCTGTAGCGCTTGTAGCCTAGTGGCGTTCGCTGATCAGAAACGATTAGTGAGGTTGAAGTGAGATAAAGTGGCGCTTTATCACTAGCGTTCCCGTGCTTCGGAGGGCACGTTAAGCTATCGATTTACTACAGTCAGATACCAAGAAACCTCTGACACCAAGGTTAGTCAAGTTCTCCACATATGACCTACACCAGTGTTTTTCAAACTGTGGGTCGCGACCCCCAGGGGGGTCGTGAAGCCTTACTCGGGGGGTCGCAGGTAAAAGAAAAAGACAAAAATTTGTCAATCTTACACTAAACTAAGGCAATTTCAGTGAAAAGGCTGTGCCTGTATAATGATGCCTCCCGTCGCCTTCCGCGTCTACCCTGTGTCAAACTCTTTTATTATGGGTTTTAAAATCTCCGAAGTAGTACATAGATTTAGCCTAAAAGGGTCTTAGGGACCTTAGGGGGTCGCCAGACCTTTATATGATCCAAAGGGGTCGCGAATTCAAAAAGATTGAAAAACCCTGACCTACACGAACCTGGAAAAGGCTTCTACCAAGCGTCTCTAATTGCTGGTTTTTACTATAAGTATAAGCATTTGGACGCAGCCAATAGATGGAAATTAGCATTACCTAGGTATGGAAACCCTAAAATTCCTGTGGGCAAAAAGCTAGTCTAGATTTAAGATACCGTTAAAACTCTCCCGCCTTACCTATCACCTTGCATTAGGTGTGAGCCACACTTGGAGCAAGCGAAGCACTTTATGTGGAAAACGTGTAAGGGTTGTTGTGGCGCGTTCGTTCTCATGACGAACTCACTCGCCGGTATCGCCTGCCCGCACGCTGCGCACGCGCCGCCCGTGCCGAACATTCTGAAACAATAGAGAAAAGTTACAGTTAAAAAGCATGTTAAATTTTGTTTTTAGGGTTCCGTACCTCAAAAGGAAAAAACGGAACCCTTATAGGATCACTTTGTTGTCCGTCTGTCCGTCCGTCCGTCCGTCTGTCAAGACCCTTTTTCTCAGGAACGCGTGGAGGTATGAAGCTGAAATTTATATCAATTACTCAGGTCTACTGTCCCTTGAAACTGTGAAAAAATCAAACTTCTAAGCCAACGCAATCAAAAGATACAGCCGTTTATGCCGCAAATTTTCGACACTTGCAAGGGAATCAAAACCTACAGGGTGCTTCCCGTGAACTCAGAATCTTGAAATTTGGTACGAAGCAACGTCTTATAGCATAGATAAAGAAAAAATTACGAAAATCATAAATTTTTAGTTACATCACATAATATATTTTTTTTTAATAATTTTAAACTTACTACCCATTTCCTCATAAACGCGTAGAGGTATTAAATTGAAATTCATACCAAATACTCAGGTCTATAATACCTTTAAGCTGTAACAAAATCAAACTTCTATGTCAACGCAATCAAAAGAAACAGCAATTTAAGCTGCATATTTTGAAACTCGCAAGTACTTGCAAGGGAATCAAAACCTAAAGGGTACTTCCAGTCGACCTAGAATCTTGAAATTTGGCATGAAGCAACGTTTTATAGCACACATAAAGGAAAAATTCCGAAAACCTTAAATTTTTAGTTACATTACAAAATATATATTTTTTTATAAATATAAACTTATTACTTTTTTCCTCATGAACGCGTAGAGCTATCAAGTTGAAATTCATATCAAATACTTAGATCTAATTGCCTTTAACCTGTGAAAAAAAAAATTCTAAGTCAACGCAAAAACGCAAAACTTAGTAAATAAATAACTTTAATAAAAGAACTTTCGCAAGTCTGCTGCAAGGCTAGTATAAGTGTTTCAGTTATATTATAGATAAATGATATGGGTAAATATAAAATAAAGGATTACTTAAACGATAAAGAGATCTTTGTCTTAAATTTATGCTCCTCCATCTTTCCCCATTGTAATGTTATGAATTTCATTTTGCAATAAAAATACCATAGTTATGACTCGATTGTCGTAATGAACGAACTTTGTAAACCTTGCAGGTTTGTACGGAACCCTCGGTGCGCGAGTCCGACTCGCACTTGGCCGGTTTTTTTTAAATAGAACGAGGATTTTTTAAAATACGCTTTACATGAAAATTTTTTTAGCTAATGAAAAATGATGATATAGACTCTGATAAACTCCGTTTTTACTTTGGGATATAATGTCGATACTTATTTTTTTATTTTTCGGTTTATTTTTTACAGATCGGATAGTGAATTCCGATGACGGTCATATTTCATTGACAAATCGTATTGACATAATTATTTTTGTAAACATTACGTAGACATACTTTATTTTACAGATTTTTTCGTGTTCGACATACACACTATGGAGGTAACTTGAAAATAAAAAGTAAAAAATTCGAGAGTTGCGCTTTCAGACGAACGTCACTTTCAAGTTTCTTATATTTTCTGATACCGGTAAGAAATGAAACAATGATCGATCGGCGACGTCTGTCTGATAAGCCGATTGATTGTATACTTAAAAAAGTCTAATTGTCTTCTTGTTAAAGCAGGCTTGAAAAATCATGAGGCATTTAATTGTTCACTCGCCGCTAATAAAAAAATCAAATCTATACTCTCCAAGCTTCTACTGCTTTACAGAGTTTTACTTTTTTGTTATATTTTTATTTTGTTGTTTAATACTTAATAAAAGTCAATTTAACAACAAGGCTATTAAGCAGGTACTACATAGGCTCTTTATTTCTCTTACAGTAAGATTTACGTTGAATAGATATACCGATAGAAACACTTTATAGCACAAAATATTTCTAACTCTACGTTAATGGGTAAATAATATGCTTCTTTATAGAAGCAGGCTGAGTACGATAGTGAAAGCGCCGCAACAACACCGCGGTCCTATGTCAAAATGTCAATATTGACAACGCCATAGGGCGAGCAAGCCTTTGCGCGGGACCCTCGCGCAATCAAAGTGAAGTTTCAGCGTGAGCCGAGCGCGAGTTTGTCGTTATCGTGCTAGAGCTGCTGAATTCACTAAACAAGGATTTAAACACTGATTACCTGCGTTAGGGTATACTATTCTTACATTATTTTTGGTAAGACCTTATGGCTCCCATGAGCTAAGATTTTGTCATTAAAAAACAAAACTAACAACTTGTATCATAGACAACAACATTTTTACTAGTTCTTAAGTGTCGTGTTCTAATCCATCGCGATTACAGTTACTACTCGTTAAACTTTGATAAATGGTTAATAAAGCAAACATAACGACATAATGACATCGACAGACGATAAATCAACTCGAGTACTTGTGTATACTTCATAGAGGCGTATTATAATTCTATTTTATATTTATGAAGGACACAATGTCAGGGAAGTATGACGAATTTCTTTGTCTGGGGCGAGGTACCTACTGCGATTTTGTTTCACTTATTAAAGCTTCGTAAATGTCAAGGAGGGATTTTGACGCCAAAGTTTTTGTTTTAGTCGAGTTCCCTATTGGCTCAGACGCTCTTTATATCAGAAAGAACATAGGAAACGGCGGAATGAAATACCGCAATACATTTAATGTCGTGGTGAGATTTTTCAGTAAGGCAGTTTGATTTATTTGTTATGTCCATCAAAATTTGGCCATTTTTTGAGGATCAAAAGAGAGTGTTAGAAAACCAAAAAGCAAGCTCTTTAATTTAAGGAAAATAATCTCGCTTATCGTTATCAATTATCATCGTTGGAAAAAATAACATGAAAACAGCAAATGGAATCTCACTCTGTCCTAGAAACTTCCTGAAAGATTTATTTCACACGTTCTGCAATATTTATGCCTTTTACCTCGCAGCGAAAATTTAATAAAACAAAAATCTTAGCACTTAAGTAGTTTGTAATTTATTAGCACATTAAATTTCAAAAGCTATTAAGTTTAACGCGAATGACACATTAAAAGTAGTATTTTAATGAAATTTAATTAAGCGGCTGCGCGATAAGATTATTTTAACTACATTAAGGTTGCGATGATAATTATGATAATGTCAACATCGTATTGTACTTTAATCATTAAAAAAAATTATGAAGCAATACCTGCCGCCGCAGCCGAGACCCCACAAGCTTTTGAGAGTCTCATTACAGCTAGAACGATTGCTCGCAGTAATGTTATACTAATAATACATTTCAATCGGTTTATAGCCGCATTTATTGGTTAATGACTCATTATTGCGGTCGCTATTAGCTTTGGTCGACGAAGCCGCCATTATTCGCAAAGGTACATTAATAAATATAATAAATGTAAGCAATAATATTCTGCAAGCAATCAATATTTAATTACCTTCTCGTCTTGGGGTGCGGACGGAAAGGTTTCAAAGATAAATTTTGTCAGTTTTATAAGATAAATTCATCTCAATCACTCGAAGCAAATAGGATTTCATTTCATTTACTCCGGTAAGAGCGTTTTCAATTAAGGAGCGCCGACAAACAGTATCGGTATATGACGGTAAAATTAATTAAACCAAGCCAAGACAAACATGTACGAATCTATTTGTGTTGGCCGTCTCGGAGTTCCGCTACACCGGCGCCATACCATGCTAAATAAAAATACCTGGATGTACTTTTCCAGGTATTTTTATTTGGCAAAAATTTGGATATGCCGAGATTAGAAAAAAAACTATTGCCCCTCGCCTCGGTACGATTCATCGATACCTTCATTTGCGATGGCGATGTTGTGTAACTGGATTTACGTTGTCACTACATTTTGATTTACTTGCAACTTGTGTAGATAATTAAATGTATAGAAGTTCATTAATTACGAAACGTAACTGTATTTAATTATCTCTTAGTAATTCAACCGAAAATATATACCCAAATGAACTTTCCTAAATCCCAAGGGTCGCTGACAAAGCAGTTAGTTTAGTACTTTTCGGGGCATCATGTGATTCGAGTCCATTAAGAATTTGTAGTCGGGTGAGAACTTTAAGGTATCCTTTCATGGCGATATATTAATTAAGGAATGTGTGTTTAGCAGGAGTTTAATAAAATGAGGAGTGGGAAGTTGGGCCGTCTCGTTTCGTGTATATCGTCGAACTTTATTTGCCTTCGTTACGTGTAAAATTGAATACGTCGTGAATCCTCATTAATTTAAGATGAAGACTGTATCTTGTCGCGTTATTTTATTCATTAAAGGAACGTCTCGAGGCGTTGGCTGTGTACGTGTCGACTTCGGATTGTTGTATAAGGAACATAATTTAAAACCTCTTCACGAGATCATTAGAGCGCTGGGACCTCACCTGGCGCCCCTCTCATCTATCGTCCAAATTTGTCAAAGAGTACGACACACTGCATACGTAAGGACTCTTTAAAATTTATAACCCCTTACGTAATCTGACGAGGTGTTATGATGATGTGTTTATGTGCTAATAAGATGTAAGCTTATTCTGTAGTAGAGACGAATAGTTTTATTCGTTGTATAAGCTTTAATTGTTCGTTCGAAAGAAAACACATATGGGAATTATTTGCATTGTTTCCTTTTAAATTTTTAACGTAACTTTATGGGGTGATTTTACCCAAGAAACTGAACAACTTTCGCTAAGGAACCTGTATGAGCTCCTCAAAAAGAGATTTTGACTTCTCATACAAAATCATCTGATCTAACAAGTTGTATGAAGAGGCATCATTTTTTTTCATATTTCGCGTTTTGTTTCTTAGGAAAAGTGGTTCAGTTTCATGGATTCATTTAAATTAATTTTCGCTGATAATTTAAAGTCACCCAATATAGTAACATCGTATGCAAAAACTTACCTATTGGAGTTAATTGATACAACATTTTTCTAGAGGTTTCCTATTCACTTGTGGTTTCCACATATTATTTTTCATAGGTATTTTAGGAAGAGAATTTAATAATAATAAAGTATAACTACTAGTAACAAGTACCTGCGTCAGCAAGTGATTGTTTTAATCCTCGTGTTGTTAAACTTTTATACCTGAGAGAATTTTCCAGCTTTATCCTCTTGTTGGATGAGGAAGACTACTTAACGGTATTAAACTTGGTTCCGTTCGTGCGAAATCCTTTTAAAACTTTACCAAACTAATATCAGAACGATAAAAGGAGCTTTGTATAATATGAAAATTGCTGTGAAAAGTAATAAGTAGTTCGAGATTTGGGGATGAGGGAGGGGGGAAGAAGGGGGTGAAGGAGGGTGATCGGTCCCGGAGACGAATGGCTCTCAATATCGCCGAGATGCGTCCGGAAACGGGATATCTAACTTGTTGCTTCGGAATCCTACAGGCGCAAGGATAATAATGTCCTACAAATTGCTTGGCCATCTCTTAGCATTCAAAAGCTTATTGTTGTTATAAGAATGCCCTCAATCACGTTTTTTCATTTTACGGAAGGTACTATTGTGACGGGTCCCAAGGCGAAGCATAAATGCAATGTTTTGCGATGGACTACCAGGATTCATATCTTAAAATAACTATTTGATTGGAGACCCCATATATCCTTTCATCGACACTACAGGATACCTGGTACTTCGTTTCCTTGGGAATTTCGTGAAAGCTTATAAAATTGACCTTTGTGCAAAATTTCATCTTTCTAGGTCGAAGGGTTTCGGCTGGACGTTAATGCAGTGAGTGTGCATTTTTGTATATTAAGATAGAGTTGCAGATTTGGAAATAACTAGCCTTGGGACTAAATGGGATATTACTATAAGCTTACAATAAGTGAAGCTTCGTATCCATAGTATAGTTGGTTTGGAATAGAATAAACGTATCTTTCCATAAGCAGGCGCGACGGTAGACAGTCCGTCGCCTCGAGAATGCGAGTAGCATGCCAATGAGACCCGCGATATGAAACACATATTGACTTAATAGCGTATGCACGTGTCATTTATCGAACAAAACTCATTGATAAGCAGGTTTATAGTTAGAGTTAACCACACAGGATAGATAAATTAAGACACGTCTAGTCTTTTATCCATCTTTTGCTCATGCTTAAGCTCCTGACTTTTCGACTTATAAAAATAAACGCGCTTTGAAATTAGCAATGGTCGAAATAATCTTTAAGTGTGCTAGTTTTGGTAACCCTAGTAGACTATACGCTACGCCTTACGGAATTTATTTGTCTTGTTTGAAGCTGTGGTATGACCAGCTTATTAACGTAGTAAATTTAATATAGGCTGAGTCAACAGGCAGTAATATGTAGTGTTTACAGACACGAACGTCTTATCTTAAATTTTTTGGTAAATAAATTCTTTGCATGGTGGTTTTTTTTGTAGAAAATGGGTTTGTTCTTGACCACAATCTAGCCCACAGGCGAAGATGTGCTCGAGGATGTAGCAAACTCACCCCCAAGATGCCTGTGCACTCCAAATTTAAAGAGATTCGGGTTGTATGAGCCCAGAAATACAGACGGAGGTAGAGAATTCCATGCCTTAGCGGGTGCGGTGCGTCTGGACGAGGCAGGCGTAATGAATTCGAATTGTTCGAGTTACATTGATTTATTACCTGTGAAGTTCTTTTTCAAATCAATTCAATATATTATCTAGGTTAAATATATGCAGCGTCGGTAGACAGTGTGTCTCGTCGGCGCGAGCGCGGCTCGGTTTGAATCATTAGCGAATTCTTGGCTTGTCGTCACCACACGCCACTAACGAGTTCGCGCTAACGACGTGCTAACTTGATACACCCTTACATGCATTGTGATTATGTCATTATGACGTTTATTAACTACGTCATGCCGGCAAATTTGTTCCCTTCAAAAGCTTTGTTACATAATAAAATCTCAGATGTCGACTGTTCTTTACCTTTTTACAATGTTCTCTATGAATTGACTACCTCGTTGTAGTATTCATCTTATTAATGACTAAATAAGGAACTTTTGTGATTTTTAAATCTAAATGATCAATTTAAATACTTGGGAATGTGCATTTTATAAAAATAAAGCTTAATGGATAAATAAATTACCGCGCGCCGAGAATCATACACAACTATATCCGGGAACAATCTCCTATTCAAATTTGACGTAGTAAAACAACAGAGCGCTGGAGTAAGTTCCATAAACTCGTTCCAAACTCCCCTCTACACACTCTATTGGCGATTTTTAATTAAGTCTGTAGCGCGCAAACGAGCAAAGTAACACCATCAATTCATTATCCTAAACTCGGGCTCGATTGTTCCTCGCTCGCTACTTACGCAAACTTTCATTTTAATCAAGCGTTTAATTAAAAATTATCCGAGAAAAACAAAATAAGCCCGTTAGGGCGGTCTGAAACTAATTAAGGCGCATGCGATGAGCCCGTGAGCGGCCGACAACAGGCCGTGAGGTGAGGTGAGCGTCCTTTAATTAAACGCCTTGTTCCGCTCCAGTAGCCGCCAGCGACGCCCGCGCCGCCACTCGCCAACTATTAGGAAACTAGTGCGGAAAAACACGCCAATTTCAGCGGAGGGCTGGACGACACCGCTTCCAGCACTGATAACGTTGCCATCTGTCGTGTTGGCACATTCGTTACATTACTCATTGTATCTGCAGAAGGAAGGAGACCATTTGCAGAAGAATCTTTTCACGGTCGAACATTAATGTAGAGCAAAGTCTTATATCTATTGGTATTATCTTTCACGGCGTATGTACTACTGTACTTTATAGTCTACTTAAATCGAGACCTCAAACTAGGGTAGTTTAATTTAAATTACTAGAAACTTCGGATAATATTTCTAAAAACTACTAATTTAAAAATAAATCCCTGTAATCTGCCTCTAACTCGTTATGACTGGATTTGTAAAAGCAAGATTCAGCGAGCTAAGTTTTCTAATTAACGTTTATGTCAATATCAATTAACTTGCCCTAAGAATTAATTATCTTGGCATTACGGCTCCCAAATTTATTACTAAACTTTCACTAATCAATCTTGAGAAGTAGCCTCAGATCTTCTCGGTCAGTACCAAACCTAATTATTGTTATAAATAAGTCATAAGTAATAGCTGCAAACTAAAAATGAAAATGTTGTTTTTTCTGGCGTGAGGGACTTAAAAGGGTGTTCTTTCTTCTAAACTAAACAACGGAACACGATTACATTACAGGGAAAAGACGTTTTCCCTTCTTGGAAAAAATAAATCAGCTTTCCAGTTAAGTTTAAAATTGTCCTATCGTATTATGAGTGATTTCAATTTGTTTATATATAAATCGAATTCGAATTAGCAAATATTCCATTTTGACACATTATTTAAAAAACATTGAAATGTTTTCAATATATAATATTCTAAAAAATCCATGACAACATAATTTTTTCGCTGTTTTATTAAAAAGGTTCCTTATTAAAGACCCGCATTAGCAGTAATTCAAAAAGTACGATTGCTTTTTACGATCGCTCAAGGCCCGCATATATCATCGAAGAACTCGATAAGCCCATTAAAGTTTTAATAAGCTTGAAATAAAATATGTCAGCTCGAATATTGAAATATAGACCATTGTATTAATTAGTTCAATTACCTGTAATACGAATAAATAATGATTTATTAGTGGGGGCATTTGTCAAGCCGCACTCGCACGATGAGCTAATCGACTATCACCGCTAATTGCCCCCGCTCCCCCCTCGGGTCGGGCTCACCGCTCCGGTTACCCCAACCCCCCGCCGCTAACTAATTAGATAAGTTTGCAACTTGACTGTACTTCTGGTGCTCCGCGCTCTGCCGGTAAGCATCAATCTTTTTAATTAAACATTTTTGACACCGCAGCGATTAGCCATCGAACCCATTTCTATGCTAATACTCAGAATAGTTTTAATTTAAATGCAAAACGACGAGCGAATATAGCCATATCGCCCATAACTTTACGTGGTAACGTGTACTGTAGGTTTTCACGACTTAATTAAGTGTAATTTATGGAAAACTGTTTTAATAAATATTGAGATTTAAAATAATGTTTTGAAAGCTGAGAACTCATTATCGTAATTAATTGATTATTGGATAGTTCCCTGTAATGCTAACGTTTTATCTGACGTATCTTATGATAAAATTAAGTTTTTGGTATTATAAATTGATTCATTACGATCTACAAACTATAAAAACTCTCCAAACCGGTCGTATCTATTTAAAATTGATGACTATCGATGATAAAAACTATTTTATCTACTCAAATGTTTATTTTACACCTTTATACAACTTAAAAAAAAATGAGGAGGTAATTTCTTGAAGAAGATGCCTTATCAGTCGCTACGAGAATCGACGTGGTCCATTATAGACAAGAGGTGGACAATAAATCAGGTGGTACAATGGCACATTGTCTGTCACTCAGGCTGATTAAATAAATATAAATAAATAGGTGGCGTTGGAGCCGCGAGATTTTATCGCCTATCTCGCGACATTAGTCGACTCTTGCGCCGAAATAACTGGTTTTTGCTTACTTAGTAGAATAGAATTACAGTCTCTCTTTCCAGCTTGTGTTACTAGTAAAAAGAGAGGTTCTTTAAACTTGAGTAACGAAACCTCAGGGGGTCGCATTATTGGCATTAATAGACGTTAAGGTGACAATTAATGTTCTTTTATTGTGTTAAAATACGTAGGGAATAAAATAAATACTGTAAATAGCATTAAAAGCAGAGTTATAAAAAAGTTTATAGCATTAAAAGTTGAAAATGGTACCACCCATTGGAATTGAGAAGCTCCTCCTTTTTTGAAGTATGATTAAAATGGATGAGGGGCATGAGGAGTTGCATTCACATTGGCATTCCATCACTGACGTCCCGTTGGGGCTTGTTATTATTATGGAAGGGAGGGATTCAATGGACTAATACTAGTAAAATTATAAACTGCCTAATACTAGTAAGTAACTTGACTTGGTAAGATTATAAACTGCCCCATATTTTTTTTCACATTGACGGACTGTTTTATAATGTTAATGCGACCTAACTTAAGGCGACTACAGCACCTAAATTACGATTTTATGATGCGTAGATAAACATGACGCACTGCATTAAATCGAAGAAAAAAAATACTACGGTAATATTCAGGACATAAACTAGATAAGTAGTTTGCTGAAAACATGATTCAGCACTTTTGGTTCGATAGAAAAAGCTCACAAAGTGACCTCTAAATACCAATATTGTGTATCTTTCAAGCTGTAAAAACGATAGTAAAATGCACACAGGAACTTGAATTTGCTATCAAAATGTTCGTGATTGAACACTCTCGATAGGTATTTAACGCATTTTTCGATTTAGGCTGTTACCTTTCCATAAATCTAATTTTTCTAACTTTCGAACATGTTTTTACGCCCGCACGCTTTCATAGTCCGAAAACTTCGTGTATCGACACTGTTCGCACTGCCGGCCCAGGCCTGTTGAGAGACGGAGATGGCACTATTCCTACGTGTGCTGCCTTTATCGGGTGCTGTAGTCGCCTTAACCGAACCTAAAAAAACCTAACCTATTTAATGCTGGCGGCACTTAAATTTTACTAGGCAAATTGTAATATCGCAGGAGATTATAATTTCACAAATGAAATTGTAATATTACGGTTTTTACGATTTTCCGTTGACATATACATACATAATGGAGATAAGTTTAATGACTAATAGTAACCGAAACTTTAGCATGATAATCAGCCTGTGTAGCTTAACAATTTTGAATTGCATATTTAAAAAATATATTAAACTTAGCCCTTGCAACAATCAATTTAACTTTGTAATTTTTGTCACAATATGTATCTTGTTAATGGAAAGTAAATTTCCTAGAAAACAATACGATTTTATGTGTAAGTATTTCCTAGAAAAACACAGTAGAACTAATTAATTAGACTCGATTTTAATCTAATAGAGGATGACCTATTCTCCATAATGTATGTAGACGATGTTATTATAGGAACATGAAAACAATAGCCTGTTAATTACTCGTAGCTAACGTTAAGACATTTTCAAAACGTTATGATTTTGCATTATGATGAATACACGACGAATGATTTGTTAGACGTGTTAGTTAAACATACATTAGTACTACTTATTGTGCTTCTATTTTCTTAATGTCTCTCGGCAAATAGTGTCTTTCTCGTTCTTGTCTTTGGAAATCGACTTACTTATTCGAAATACGACATTTTCCAAACCACAATAAGAAAATAAAAGCACTGTTGACATATTTTAAGACAAGCGTTGCATTTGCATTAGTTCTCAACAGGTGGATTTGAATTTACTTCAGAAAAAGTTTGAATTAAGTACTAAAAATCATCTAGTTTATAATAATGATCTAAATATACATAAAATGTAATATGTAGTTTTAGGTCAAAGTTAGGATAGAACCCACTGATTTAGGGTAAAAGGGCCAGTAATTGGACGGGCCGGATGCAAGTCGCAGGTGCTCTGTGCGTGCGCCCTCTCGCGGCGGTCGCAGGAAATGAGAGCCAATTTGAATTTCTTCCGCGGCGAATCGATTAATTGGAAGTTCCAATTTAGAACATTTTTAATCCCGAAAATTCGCCCCATGAATTTCTCACGAAAGACAAATCGTTCACACTATAAAGTGACACAATTATCGTCTATCTAGAATGCGACGCACGCAGAGATATTTAAAACTACATAGTTGGGGAAAGATAGTGCTAACGCTTTTGAATTATCTACTCTCGGGATCTTTTTCCAAGAAATACTTATTTCAACTTAAAGCACTTCTACACGTAGAGTTCTATTAAATTCCTCGAAAAACTTTTAATAAGTTCAGAGACCTCTTAGGAATAACACTTTCGAGAAACTGGCGCACAAGTCTTACTATGAGTTGTGAATATTTTAAATTAGTGTTCTTATTCTATTTGTGGTCCAATTATTTGTTAAAAACAGACTTGCCGTGTTCGGAAATAAAGTAATTATTAGAAAACAATCCGGTAAGGTAGGGTGTCGGTGCGGGGTTTGCGGGGGGAGGAAGGAAGGGTGCCTAATTAGGGAGTGGGGGCGAAGGTAATGAGCCGCGATCGCCGCTCCGATATAACGAAGGCTATTTACGCGGTGGTCGCTCTGAAAATTGCGAGGTTTTGTTTTAAAAGCGGTTACCGTTTGAGTTTCGCGATTAAGGAGTTTAATTAGACAGTGTTGTTTACAACCTCATTACGGTAGGTAACGTCGGAGGAAAATAGCCTCAGATATCGGCCGATAATTTATGAAGTTGAAAAATGAGTTTCTTGTCGTTAAGTAGATTCTTTTGTAGATTATAAGTAAACAATCGGCGGTGCGCTTATGAATAAACATGAACACAATTTTCCTACTTTGCTTATTTCGAACTTTTGTGGACCTTATTGCATTAAGTTAAAGCCGTTAAAATTGGAGATGGAAACAAAATATTATGAAACCTGGCCTTGATTTGTTTTATTTATTGTCAATGTCTTTCAAAATAGCTATTATCGAAGCCATTGTATTAAATTTTTAATGGTGTTTGATAATGTGTGAATAACAATGCAATTATACAAAAATAGCATGAGTTGTAGAGTGAAGTAAACATGAAACTGTAACGTTATTTACTAGCTTCCCGCCCGGGACTTCGATCCCGTAGAAATTTTAGGAATGAATGAAATATACATATAAACTTTCCTTTTGAATTACTCCGTCCATTGGTGAAAAACATACGAAAATCTGTTCGGTAGTTTTTGAGTTTATCACGTTCAGACAGACTGACAGATGCGGCAGGGGACTTTGTTTAATAAATGATACGATAATAATGTGGCTAATTAATGCGAATATAATAAATGTATATCAAATGCCACAAACTAAACAAGTAATTATCATCGGCCGCATTGCCGCAAGGGATTGTCTTTCTTCTAAGCTGACGTGAGATTCGATCACAAAACATTACATAGAATATACAGTGAATAACCAAAAGTCAAAAATAGCAAATTCAGTTGGAAAGAATAAAATATATATTTTTTTTTTGTGAATTTTAATGTATTACAAGGGACTATACCCCCGACAAAAAGGGGGGTGTTATATTTTTGCCGTATGTCTCTGTTTGTTTGTCTGTGGCATCGTAGCTATATTTTGTCAAAATTGGTTCAGCCGTTTAAAAGATATAAACGATGGATATCTGGCGTGATATTTTTTTTTACATTTTTGAGATTTGATTAAGAATTTATAAAGAATAAATGAATATGCATACTTTTTTCTGCACTTCTAAACATTGGAAAGAAAAATTAGAGATTTTTAGGGTTAACGTCCCAATTGTATTCACCCCGTTTAGATTCCCTATTGCTTGGTTTTGTGAGTATTGTAATCGGATCCGAAGCCGACATCATTAACGTATCGACGAGTCGCTGCAGTTATTCGCTAATGTGACAACAACAGAGAAAGCCCGCCACAAATGAGGGACCATCTTTTGGGGGCCCCGGACACACTGAGGACTTTTTACCAAGTTTTTACTTTTATAAGTTTGAGTGAGAAGGTTGTCCTCAATGTAAATTAGTACAGAGTGTATAAAAAAGAGGTATAAGGGATGATTAATAAATAGGCAAGATTTTACAGGGAAACAATTTTTAACCCCCAACGAAAAAAGAGGTGTTATTGGTTCAGCCATTTAAAAGTTATTATGTGTTATGATTATAATATATAAGTTATGGATATATATTTATATTCATATAATATATGAGTTATGAATGTCAGGGGTGGTAAAAAATTAATAATTTTAGAGTTATAAAATAAGGTAGGTACCGATTTTTTTTCGATTTACAAAAAATATGAGATTTCGCATGTGGCGAGGTTATTATAAGCTTATTAGACAGGGTAACGTTACCTACACAATATTTAATACTTACATACAATGCGGAGGAATTCTTTATTCAAAAAAAGGTTCAGATATTTTTTGCTTTGTTTTTACGATTGCAGTCTTATGAGATAAGAACTCCCCGTGAATGGAAGTAAGCGAGGGTGGATTTTGCCCAGCAGTAAGATAACACAGGGTGGACTATTATTGGCTACTATATTCAGCGGCATTCCAAGCTTCAGCAGTACACTGAATCGTTTTATAATAATAGGAAATTGTTGCTATATTTGCTGGTTTGTCGTCATTGTATCCACAGCCGAAGCGGGGGTGTATTCTAATCGCACGTTAGCGTGTCCCGTTTTTGCTAACGAACGGTTGCGTTAAGGCGACGAGACGTCGTCGGCTCCCGGCCGGCGACGGGGAATGTCGCCTCATTAAAAGTTGCGACCTGGGCCCCGATTCTGTAACTTTAGTTGTGTGTCGATGGAATGGAGGCCATTTTATCTGTTCAGGGCGAAATTAAGAACTATTTAGTTTTCATATACTTGCTGACAACCACCCCGACCAGCAGCGCCACCGCCAACCGAACGGAAAGTTGCGAACTACCTAGCAACTGGAAATTCAGTTTGCGGTGGCGCCACCAGTCAAAGCAGCCGTCATTAGAGGTATGAAATTTGGATAATTCTCAATTTCGCCACCTGAATTGATAAAATGGCGACCATTCCATCGACACACAACTTAAGTTACAGAATCGGGGCTCTTATCAAAGACCTGACTTCATACTACAACTGAAATTGATAGATTTCGTGTCGTATGTAGAAAAGATGGTAGCGTGTAAAGTTTTACTTGAAAACAATTTTACTTCCACTTAAAATTTATGTTGAACTAGCTTCTCGCGTGGGACTTCGTTCCCGTGAGAATTCGGGAAAATTATGTACCCTATGTCCATCCCGGGTAATGTAGGATTCTAATGGTGAAAGAATTTTTCGAATCGGTCCAGTAGTTTCGGAGCCTATTCGATGCAAACAAACAAACAAACAATCAAATCTTTCCTCTTTATAATATGTGTATGGATATAGAAGACTAACTGATCTAGCCGACTTCGTTACACAAAGTTTCAACAACTCACAAAGTTTCAACTTAAGAAACATAGCAAAATCAAATTAAGGCCCAGACGAAATCTTAAAAAAATAAATTTGAACAGCCAGGTACACTGGTACACGTAAGTTGGTCCATATTAGTGCTGCTATTATTATTAAGCAGCATCCCTCGCGTGCTGCGGTCTCGGTCGGTATCGCCCCACCTGCCCCACTCGAATTAGTAAACAAACGTCTTTACGAGCGGTTTTACGAGTCCCGCGATATTTCGGTCTCGCGCACGCTCTTTTACGACATAATGAATTTGTTGATGAACTAGGTATTAGAAAGTTTGGAAATAGACGTCTGGTGACCGCCTCGCTATGGACACAAGGAGGCGTCTTACTGCAGGAAACGCTTTACGAGTATTATCTTCATTTCATGGGCTGTTAACTGGTTAAGACCGTATATAAACGAACTAACGGGCTGCAGTCATTTCGCATATCTCCGCTTATGAATGAGAGATAAGTTTATAATGTCTTAATGAGTATGAGTTTATACGAAAATGTATACTGAAAAATGAAAAACTTAAAATCTTAGTTAATTACTGAATTTGCAAAAAACTAACGGGTTTTTTAAATTTTATCAAGATGTTTACATACTGTGAAATTTATGTCTCTATTACTTTTAAAACCTACAGCTACAACATTTTTCAAAATAGTTTGTTGGTGAAATTAAGCAAAAGCTGAAAACAGGCAAAAAGTTGTTTCAATTTATTGTTGTTTACAGAAACAGAATGAGACTCATAAAAATAAATGTAGTTTCGTATTAATACTATCAGCCCTTTGAAAACCGTAATTTGCAACAACTGTAAAGCTATTTTAAATTTTATTACGGTTCAAGTTATTGCCGTTTAAGTATGAAGACAAGAAAATCACAAAGTAGAATAACAACCGTTTTACCGTTTAACGTGGTTTAACTCTATTGATTTAACCGATTCAAGTTCGTAAACTGCTTCAAATTGTACGTTTTAGTATAACAGACATCATTTAATATAGATAAAGACGGATTAAATATATTATGACGAGTTAAGTTCGCTTTGGCATGTAATTAACGCATCTTCGATAAGTTAAGCATAAATTTACATATCGTAGTACATCCCGGTTATTAATAGTGAAGAGAAGCACCTTAGTTATGGCGAGGTTAACACATGAGGTTAATTAAGATCAGAACGCGACCTATAACTAACTAACTCAGACTTGAGAGTTTGCAGAGTGCTTCCCCTTAATTGATACGATTTCTGCGTCGTACCAAGCACTTGCGTTATTTGGTCTACATTTTAATTAAACACTCTGTTTATTAAAGTTCTGTAAGCCATGTGAATTTAAAATCACAAAGGCTGAAAAGAAAATCCTATAGATTATAGAACAAAAATACAAAAAACAAATATGCAAAAGAATCAACAGCTGCCAACAAAATTTGTGAAATCCCAATACTATCTTCCAAAAATATGAGCCGTGATATGACAAGTGGAAGCCGCGTCCGACTGAATCTCCGCCAGTAAACATTATTAAAAATTCCTTTCACAGCGGTGGTGGCTATCGAATAATGATTTGTGTACGTCACGCCAGCGCTCGCTGTCATACTTGCGCCAAATTTTCACCCGAGGGCGATTTTTTTAACCATTTTTTGACGGCCAGCCGGACGGCGGGCACTGCGTTTATTTATTAACAAAATTCGTTCGTCTGTCTAACACATATGATTTGTATCTAAAACTGACTTTATAACAATGGGTGAGGGTGCAAGATTGTAGGTGAAGTTTCGATGTCGTTGGGCCATGTGTCCACTGGCAGCTACCGTTTACGGCGCGCCGCGCGGTCCGCGCTCCACCCATATCAATTTCGAATAGGTCCGAATAGGTTTCCTATTTGGTCGGCAGCGCGGCAGATTGCGTTTGTATGTAAAACTGTTACCCTAAATTAAACGCTTTAATAATAGAATAGAGATAAAAAATTCTCCCTGTTGACACTATTTCATTGATCTGTGAATATGAAGTTGGCCGGTTTTTGAGGAGGTTTTATGCTACAGTCATAATCATAATCACGTGACGTGTCTGTCACGTGACCCTGATCGAAAACCCGTAAGGCGGAGGGTTGCTTAATAAATATAGGAAACTAGCTGATGCCCGCAACTTCGTTTGCGTGTAATTTTTTTTTTGTACAGAGTACACAGATTGAAAACATCTATCTTACGTGATTTAGATTTTTACATACAAAAGTTTTTTCCCGCTAACTCCCGTTCCCGTGGGAATTTTGCAATATCCTGTTGCAACTAAGCTTTAAGTTTACTAAGGTACCGTACCTGCATGCCAAATTTCAAGCGTCTAACTTAAGCGGTTTAGATTTTTCATACAAAAGGATTTTCCCACTAATTCCCGTTCCCGTGGGAATTTCGGGAATTCCTTCCTTAGTGCACCTCTACGGTACCTAAGCTACGTCCCTTCCAAATTTCAAGTGCCTACGTTTAGCCGTTTAGGCTGTGCGTTGATATGTCAGTCAGTCAGTCAGTTTCCCCTTTTATATATTTAGATTAAAACTGCAAAAGTCAAGATGTCACGGAGGGGTGTTTGATAAATATAGGAGATTAAAACTGCAAAAGTCAAGTGTCATCCGGTGTCAGCATGGAAAAAAATAAATTAAATATTAATGCACAATGTTAATGTTCAAGTTTTCACTTCTGCCGGCACTCCCGGAGTGCAACCCGTTGTTTTTTTTTCATATTTCGACGTATGTTCCTTAGGGAATGTTGTTCAGTTTCGCGGGCTGTTACGTCCTTAATTCGCTCACTAATTAAAGTCACCCAATATACTTACTTGAGGGGCTCTCAAAAAGCAATTTGAATGCTCATGTGGGAGAACCCGATGCTTCCACATTGGAAAATACATTCCTTATAATAATTATGTTACGACTTTTCTTGGTTAAGACTCCAAAAGCATAAGAAAATGAACGAACCGACATGAAAAAAGGTATGAAAATGTTGTTTCCCAAAGAAGTAGTTCAACGTTCTCTCATTGGTGGTTAATTAGCGCAACCATTAAATGTAATAAAGTTAGAGTATTACGGAATGAGTTCCATCATTCAGCTCGGCTCGGAGCGAACGGGAGCGTCATCAATTACAAACTAATGCCAATTAGCGATAGTGCAGTTACAAATCAAATCGAGCCCGTCCATGTGCGATATCGTGCGCGGTGAAAATCACGACGGCATTGACAGTGTAAACATACCTTTATTACTTTTTATTAATCTTTTGTTTAAAAGCTAGTAATATATACGATTACAGATCCTGACTAACTAACTCATCAGCGCCCAGCCCTTAGATCTGAAATTTGGCCCAAAAATTCATTTTACAACATACAACGAATAAGGAAGGATTTTACGAAATCCCACGCGCACGTTATCTAATAAAGAAATATGTAATACTAATCCTTACTAAGTAATATTATAAATGCGAAAGTAACTCTGTCTGTCAGTAATTTTGATGAAATTTGGTACAGAGATAGATTAGAGCCTGGGAAGGCTACATTTTATCCCACAGTTGGGCGCGATATAACCTGTAGTCCACGCGGGCGGAGCCGCGGGCGGAAAGCTAGTTCATTACATATGTGTGTGTACAAAGATTCATATGCGACACCAGTATGTTATAACATCATATCATATTTTGTTATTTTTCTACGCTGGAAGCTAAATGTAATTAGCGTTGCGGAGCTGCGAACTAATCAGGTGGCGAGCTAATATAGTCATGACGGGCTCGTTAGTTGAGAGACACAGGGTATTAATTAACTTCACATAGACCCCCCCCCTGCCTCTCCCAAATTGCTTCTAGAAGCCCTATAGCAAGTATTTGACTGTAGAAACATAATCCATCATAAAAACGAATCACTGCTAGGTTGCGTCATTAGAATAATAATGACTAAAAAATAACGTAAGTGTTTCATTTTCAAGACAAAAAAGCATCTTCTTAATATAGAAGGAAATTTTAATTTTATATCCCCGACATTTTAGATATGTCTAAGTTAATCTGTGTGTCGATGAATATCGGAGTTTATATATTTTTTTTTAATTTTAGAGTTATCAAAACAGTAGTATTCATAAATTAATGTGATCATAATTACAACTATTTATCATTCTGAAAGAGTTTCAGCTCAGGAAGAATCCACTACCCTACAATGCAAAGAGTAAGACATTTTTTCATGATTTCGAAGTTGTCAAGTGAATAAAGCAATAAAATGCTCTAGTTCTAAATTCTCAAATCAAAATACTACAACGTCTAATCCAAGCTACTGTGTAACGAACTGTATGTGTATATCTACATACAACTAAAAACACAGACTGTTCCATCACAGGGTATCGAATCTCGATTAAGAACCCTAGACTTTACCATCAATTTATGTAACAAAAGCCCCACATTCAGTTCTCAAGCATCGGCTTTCTGAGAGAACATGACTTGTGCACTACGACGTTTGACAAAACATGGCCGTCGACAAACATGTCGCACGACGTCCTCGCCAAATTGATGACACGACAAATATCGCAATATCTCGATGATAACAAATTGATACTACTGAAATGAGGAGTATAGGGATAATTGAGAAATACATAGAGTACATAATTTGACGGCCGGTTTGGTCGAGTGGTAGTGGCCCTGCCTCTCGATCGACGGGTCCTGGATTCGAATCCCAGTCGGGGCAAATATTTGTGTAAAAAGCAGATGTTTGTTCTCGGGTCATGGGTGTTTGTGTCTGTCTTTATGTGTGTTCCGAGGGACCCACGACACAAAGGAAAACCTTAATGTGGGCCTTTGAGTGTATGGCGTTTTTTTTTCAACGAAAACTAACTAATTTATACCAATAAAAAGTTGTTTACAATAAAACATTTATTTAGATAGATAGATTTGCTAACGCGATAAACATCTTTTGGTGTGCTGTGGTGACAAATTTATTAAATTTATAAGTCGACAAACCGACATGCAGCCTATGATTTTTTGTGTATTCCTTACAAGTTTCTGTGTATCATATTTTTCTTTAACTTTCAAATTACACTTAAGGGTCAAGCCTTTTTTTTTATTATTGAGAGCTTTTTAAGGGCTAATCAATTTTTGTCGTAAATTGCTAAAGACGCTTGATTTTCAGTCAGATAGAATTAAAAACACACAAGCAGTTTCTAACGCTGATATATCAAATGGTGAATATCACCGTAAAGCAATGATTTACCGTGTACTACGCGTTGAAGGCACACGCGTCGCTCGCAGACCACTAAATTGCTCCTGACAAATGTGCCCCACTGTCTGCCCGACGAGCTATCCTGTTGGTAGGGTTGCTGGTTTCGCAACTAATATATCAAACTAATTAATAACTTTCGTCAATTAACTTAACTCACTTTTTTTCTATGTCGTCTGAAACCAGTGACACTTTTGATCGGACACGTGAAAGAAATTATACTAACACTTCAGGTTGCCACATGCGAGAAATCTGTACATACAAACGCTCACGCCTATATACCTATCGGGGTAGGCAGAGCGTCCGTGGTTTAACGACCACTTGATGCCACGTTTGAAATAAATTCTGATGGTTATTAGATAAAACATAATATACAATAGTGAGAGGTTATAAGCCTTTCGCCCATAAAACAGCGAAATCCCTCTCGTCCCACTTAATGACTTTTACAGTATGCCTGGGAAGAGTTGGCAGCTGGCACGTTCTAAGTTTTTTCTTTCACTCCCGGACCAGCGGAAAGATGCACTCGGTGCTGTTACGATGGGCATTGTTTTGCACGGCCTTGCACGTTCGTGTTAGTCGCGAGCAATAATAGACACTGTCTGAAAAAGATGGTGTCATCTTGCTTAACAAAGTATCAAGGGCCTGCTCACACTAATTAAGTATTCATTGCCACTACACTACGTTGAGAAGACAACACTACTGAATGCGGAAAAATACTCTATCAAGAATTCAACACGTGGTCGTGTTTTTCGTTGAGAATTGACAAACGGGGTCATCTAGTGTTGGAGACCCTAAGATCTATCTTTAGTTGGCCAGGCCATAAAATTAGGAAAGAAAGGACCGAGAGACCGAAAACACTGTTCTAAAATAAGTTGAAACAGAAAGATGGAGTTGGTTAAGTATTACGTACAACATTAATATACTCGTAATAGAGAGCAAAGAAGAATAGAGACACTGCTAAATAGATAAAAGCACGAAAGAAAAATAAAGATGAAGATCGATAATACAAATAAAAAACCACATTGTTGATTGCCAGCCCTAATGGTTATACTGTCTGCCTGTAATGAATATCCAGCCATCTATCCCACTAATTAGGGATTAGTGTTCACTAATAATCGTTTAATTGCTGTACTAGTATTACCATTTGATATTTATGGGGCAGGCTATAAATATTAAGACTCATCAAGAGCTCTATAAAGCGGTCTAATTCTTTTGTCGTGAAAGGCCGAATATTAGGTTTATTATTGATCTCAACAAACAGGGTACCTACGAGTATTCTATGAGTCTACTTTCGATACTTCTGGTCATCGCATGTGAGTACACTCTCTTTTGCGCTATACAGATGACAGTGACAGGTAGTGACAAGTATCAATCGTATATCGGTCATATATAGACTGACAGGATATCTAGTCAGGCAAGGGGGTTAACACGTAAGGTTATGTCGATTTTGATTGATTGCAAATAAATCAAGACCAATGACCAATTGAAATCGATATCTTCAAAGATAGCCCCCAAATAGACGAATAGGAGTACACTTTAGAGCAGAGCGCGTTTGATAGGATGAACTTTTCTTTCTTAAGCTAAATAAACGTTAAAATATAAAGATGCACATTATTTAATAACTATAATCTAACAAGTAAAACCACGGCTAGCTAACCTTCACTTAAAACAGTCAACTGAAACAGCTTCGGCAAAGTTTAGAATGCGACATTTAACGTCATTTGTAGCCAATTGCAGCGTAGAGTTTGATGTCAATAATCGGATCTCAGCCGAAGATTGGTTTGCCGGACGCCCTTTAGTTTCAACTCGTGCGGAGTTGCCGGATGGACGTTGACTGGACAGGCGGACGACAAAGAGACAAACGAAATTAATTGGGAGTGCGCCGCCGGGTAATCCAATCGCGATGCAGCAAGCCCCCTTTTGCAGAACGGGTCAACTACAGCGGAAACTTAACTCGCACTAAACTTAGCACGAAATTGCTTCCAAATGACAGTGCTTTTGGGTAAAATGTTTTCTGTTACACTACTATATGGTTTAATATAAGCTTTTGTATATTTATTCTTCTGCTTTTAATGAATCCCTGCATTCTTGATTCATGAGAGTCAAATATTGTTTTCCTACACTACAATTTTAAAATTTGTTTATTTTTTCTCAATAATCAAAACATATTCTTTACTTCAATTTTAATATAAATAGTTTAAAGTTATTGTGCAAACAAAATAAATCTTCCAAAATTAATGTTAAGGTTAAGACATTCAAAATTAGCAAATTGAATAAAAATTAATCTCAGCTTAGTTTCCAAAGCCAACATTGACTTTTAAAATACTCATCAATTTATAATTATCAAAATGACTTTGAAGTAGTTACTTAGTTGGCATTATGAGTTATTGGAAAGTCTTGGAAACCTCGAGGGTAGTGGTCCGGTGAAGCAGGTTCGTTAGGGCGTGCGGGGGTTGCGGTGTGCAGGGTTCCCACACGTCCGGATGAAAACATCCGGATTTTTCATAGGCATACTTATAAGGATTTTTTACATTTTCATTGCCTGGTTTCCAATAACTATTTGGAAATGCCTTCATAATACGATATACTTTATTTGGACACTAATCTCAAAGAACTTGACGCCGAAATTGGTAATCGTGATTTGATCAGCATGTGGTAAAAAATGTTTTACCAAAATTAAAATTATTTACTGCTTCAGCTTCAGCCAGATTATTGTTCAGTCACTGATATGCAGATGAACTGAATTTGATAATCTACAAACTGAATTTAAAAAAAAAACATTTTAAATATCGGTATTGGTGACGCGTTTATTAACTGTCTTGCCAAAGATTTAAAAAAATCCACGTATAACCTAGTTACACGTTACATAGTACGTAAATAGTAATAGTACGTTACATAGTAATAAGAATTCGTCACTTATTAAAATCATTTGAAAGTTTATTCCACTGGCATTTTTTTCAACATTGGTAACCCTAAACGCGCAGTTGGTCGCGGGACGAGGGGCGTCAATCAGGGCAATTGCTGCTCAATCGGCAATCAGCCCCCGCTAACGAGACCCACCAAATGCCAACTTCTTACATCCCGCACTTACACTACCTGGCCACAGGTGCGGTAACAACTATTTCAATGTTCGAAGTAAATGATTGATTGAGACGTTATAGCTTAAAAACTCTTTGCAATGGTTAGATCGCTGATTAGGCATATTTTTAACCCCCGACGCAAAAAGAGGGGTGTTATAAGTTTGACCGCTATGTGTGTGTGTGTGTCTGTGTGTCTGTCTGTGGCACCGTAGCTCTCAAACGGGTGAACCGATTTGGATGCGTTTTTTTTTATTTACAAGCAGGTTTTTTGGCGATGGTTCTTAGATACGTTTTATCAAAATCGGTTCAGCCGTTTCAAGGTCATCAGCTCTTTTGTTAGCTGCGGTAGGGTTCTTAGACTCTTAATGTGTATTTACTTTACTTTCAAACATACATGTGACCTAAAACTTGAAACACTCATGTATGCTTAATAACTATGCAGTATTATGGAACTCTTGGTCTGATGCTGCAGCCAGGATATCCAGAACACCAGCACACTCTTAAAAAAATAATAGCAGATATGTCGTGTTTGGACTCGTTTTGTTCAGTATTTGATTCTGCATACAATGCAATGGTGGCAACACGGTGAGCTGATGCTGCGGCCAGGATATCCAGAACACTAGCACATCCTTGAAAAAATAATAGCAGATATGTCGTGTTTGGACTCGTTTTGATCAGTATTTGATTCTACATACAATGCAATGGTGGCAACACGGTGAGCTGATGCTGCGGCCAGGATATCCAGCACACTAGTACACTCTTAATTATTTTGAAAATTAGTTAAAAATTTTGAAATAAAAATTTAAACCCCCCCCCCCGCAAAAAAGTAAAGCGGACATTTAAAAAGTAAAAAATAATACCTTTCGTAGAGCCATCAAATTCATTTCAGAAATACCTATATATATTTTAATTATCGAAATCGATGGATGGCACGATAGGGTTTGCTCATTAAAATGGCGCTATAATGTCGCGTCGGGGTACCGCTTTAGTGAATCAGTGAATAGTCAATCAAATGAAGGGTCTGACTTTGATGGCTCTACGAAAGGTATTATTTTTTACTTTTTAAATGTCCGCTTTACTTTTTTGCGGGGGGGGTTTTTTAAATTTTTAATTTAATTTTTTCATAATGAGTAAAAATACGTGACCCACTGAAAATTAAACAACTAAAGGAAACCCGGGATTTCGTTCCCGTGGGAATTCCGTAAAATCTTTTTTGGCCAACATTTGGGCCTTAGCTTTGTAGGTTCAAGGCTGGGAGTTGATGAGTCAGGACTTTCAATATTATATATTGAGATAAGCTGTAAATTTGAGTAACTCACAACGGGACGAAGTTGTCTCTAAAAATAACTGATATTTATAGACCTTTATTTTTTATTTTATTTTAACAGTTTATTGTACACAGGAAAAATCACAAATATTACAGACAAATAGAAAAACGAACACAAAAGGCACAGCTTATTTCTTTAAGAAATTTCTTCCAGCAGACCTGGGACAGTGAGAGGCGTAAAATAAATAAAGACAGACGTGCACAATTAACCACTGAAATCTAAATACTAATATAAACTACATAAAAATACAACTACACATACATATAATATATAAATAATTTATATAAATACACAGACACATATTTTATACATACATAAACAATACATATGATATTATGTTGATTATACTGAAGGGAAAGCAACAGATACATAATGTTCTTTTAATTTCTTTCTAAAAATCTTATGTTTATAGCTGTATCAAAAAAAATATTCGTATTGCTATTTTCATGACATAATCTTATCTCATAAACTCATAAGGTAGGTCAAGAGTAGATAAGTTTTTAAGCTGACTGTAAAAAAGCGAGGTATTGTTTTGCTTTTCCTCATGAAGAAAGTCACAAACAGATTACCAGTGTCATAAAAATTAAGATATTGTAGTATAAAAGGGCCTTTTTATAATACGAAAACGGCACGGCAAAATTGTATTACCTACCATCGACTCCAATGCACTAGTGATAATAGAAGCTGGGAACATAGAAGGCAATGGTACTTCAAATTCTGTCATGCCGTGCCGTGCCGTTCGAATTATAAAAAGGCCCTTATAACTTTTAAACGGCTGAACCAATTGTAATTAAATTTAGCTTTGAAACATCTCGATTAAATCAGCTTTCAAACGATGTCACAGACAGACACATCAGATACACAGATACTTACACAAATACACTCTTCAAACTTATAACATACCTTTTTTTCGGGGGTTAAAACGTCGATGTGTTAACTACACGGGTTTGAAACTAATTGAAAAATCATTTTTGAATCGATTTTTAAAGTACCTAGATTTCAAAAGTTATCCACATTATAGTAGATTATGTACGTTTTATTGCAGCAGAGTTTACTTATAAGTAAAATAAAGCGTTATTTCAGCAGAACGACTGTACTTAGTAAGGAACCGATGGCCGAGCAGGGTAATTTAGTCCGTCCGAAGCAGAAAACTCCAAGGAATTAAATTCATTCGAGAAACATTCAGGAAATTGTATCGCGCCGTAATACGTAGCTAATGTCTTCATTTCAACAATAGCTATAATAAATCATTATAAAATACGAATTAAGACGGCTTAATGTTTGTGTAACGCTTCCGCCGCTTTTGTGAGCTCACACACGAAGTGATTTCTGCGTACACAGCAATCAGTAGCACGAAACATCACCAGCTACACCAGCTTTGTTCAGCGACCGCAATCCATCATATCAGACAAAAGGTAGATAAACGTCGCGGCTGTGCGTTAATTTTATTAAGGAGTCTCAATCAGGGAAGACGTGTAAGTAAAGTGGGGCGACCGCCGCGGGAGCGATTGAGCGAATTACCCGTACCTGGAGGCGCGGGGGCCGACTCGTTAGTTGTTGTTTGCCGAGTGACGCGGGTCAATCAGCAGAGACATGCACGGAACCGCACTTCTTCGCCCCCCTCAGGGCCCTGAGCCCCCGCTGCTCGTTAGGCCGCGCCGTCTCTGTCAACTGTAGACGAGCTTTATCGAATCTACGACGCACGACCCGCGCGCCGCGGTTGGCCCACTCTTCGCTCTAGTTTGGCTCGCAACCACCGGTAAACAAGTGAAATCAGTGTAAAACGAATTTACATTTCCTTTATCACATAACGCGGAATCAACTTGTCTAATAAACAAGGTAAGGAACTAAAGGAAAACAGCGAGACGCAGATTTGTTTGTGTTCACGCCTTGAAGCTTTCGCTAAATGCTGAGATTTCGGAACTAAAACAGTTTCTTCCATGTACTTAAGATTTCTAATAGGAAACAGGGTTCCGAAAAGTATAACATATAACGCATAAAAGACTGCTCGCCAAACAATTGTGATTCGTTTGAAATTTGCTTATAGACATAGAGAGCAAAGTTCTATTTGAAACATGTAGTCCTAAGCAAAGCTGGAAAATCGAACCAAAAATAGCAGCACGTTAAAGTTCCACACCACACAAACATTAGACAGTATTTTTACGATTCAACATATTCTGAAAAAGCGGGTTGCCAAGGTCGGAGGGAAGATATAGGTGTCTAATTAGGGCGGTTTAGCTAATTAGCGAGCGGCGCTTGTAGGCAGCTGCGGTCCACGTGCGGAGCCGGGCGCCACCGCTAGTGCAGACACCTGGGAATGTCTATAGGAACTACGAATTCATTCGACGATAATTGGAAAAGACTGTCATACCGGCAGTTTAGATTTTACTACGTGATCCCTACCTAAAGCCGTTTGCTTGCGCTTTGAAAAGATAAATCCAAATAGTTTTACATTGGTTTGTTACTGTGTGTAATTTTACTGAATCAAAATTTTATGTATCATTTATTAAGTTTAGAAACTTTTATTCTAGTATTAATAGGGGATGTAGGTTTACAAAGTGTGAGTAATATTTTTTTTACTGTTAACCACCTCGTCAGTCATCTACGAGTATGATCGGACGGCAGCAACTCAGGTTACCACACGCGTGCACTCTGTGCTATTGTGAGAAGAGCGGTTTTGCAATGAAAATGGAGTAACCTGATGCGCTGGCCTCTGTACATGTGAAAATGCGAGAGAAAGTAGGAAAACTGTTTATTTCCATTACACTTGTGCATAAGGTATTTCGAGTCAAAGACAAATAAGTTTTAACCTTCGTTTACAAATTTTGGTTTATTATGTTAGCTAGCAAGTTTAAAGAGCAGTGTAAGACCTTTTTAACCGACTTCAAAAAAAGAAGGTTCTCAGTTTGACCTGTATGTATGTATGTATGTATGTATGTTTGTCTGCGATTGTCTCGCGTTTGGCTGAACCGATTTTGATGCGGTTTTCAGAAAAGTATTTGTTACATCTAGGAGAAGGTTTTAGTATTTTAACCGACTTCAAAAAAGGAGGGTTCTCAGTTTAAATTGTATGTATGTATGTACTTAAATAAAAATCAAAAATTCGCTTAAACTTTTCAAAGCTAACACTTCGTTTTATTAAACGACTCCAAAAAATGAAGAGGTTATAATTTGCACAAAAATTGGAAAAATAAAAACTTAAAAAAAAAATTGAACCAACTTCAAAAAAGCGAAAAATAAGTACAATATCATTTGATGTACTATGTAGTACCTACCTACTTAGCTGTTTGAAGTCGGTGCCAAGAAAATTAAATTTGATAGGCCACCTTCGCACCGACTTCAAACAGCTCAGTACCTAACATAGCACATAAAATGATATTGTATTTATTTTTCGCTTTTTTGAAGTTGGTTCTATTTTTTTAATAGTGACAGCTATTTTATTTCAGGAATAACTTTATATTTGCAGAACTTGGTAACTGAGTTTTCTAATTAAATGGGATGTTTTATTAGATTCAGTCAAGGCATTTATCGGTAAAGGAAAATGTCTAATTAGTACCTAACGTTAAGTACTTATGTAGAAAAAGGAAATCACACTTGTGGTAGGTTGTGTGTTGGTTCCAATTCCAATTTGAACTTTATAACGTATGGAAAAGAACTCTCCACATACATACAAAGTGAGCGTAAGGTAAACGACATTACCTATAATGCTCGGTCGTGTTTTACTATAAGATTTCAAAAGACCGAAAAGTCATTACATTAAATACGTAATTATAGTGAATGACCATAAGAGCACAAATCGACAGCATAATAAATCGCTTAACGTTTTCACCGGAGCTGTCGGCACGATCACAGAAACACATCACCGTACAGTCCGAAACACGATTATCAAAACACCTTTGACCTTGCGCTACTCCAGCTTATTACAAAACTCACAATACTAAGAGAGTTCACTTTAAACTGGTAATTTTTCTATACTCACGTTCGGTCAAACGTATATGCGACGAGGAAGAAACATATAATTACTTTAATGCACTTTTATTAACATTTAATGTTAACTGTAAATAAACCTTCCTATCTTTACCTTTTACGTCAATTAACTTTATTGCTACAATAAAAGCTTGATGAAAACCTCATACAATACTTAAAGTAATTCTCATTCGCTCGTTCCTTACGACTCTCTAAGTAGAAATTCTTTGGTCCTACATTAGCAAATGAATTGCAAATACAAAGTCTATTATTAAGAACAGAGAGCCTTTATGGTTATTCATTAGATCGCGAGGAGACATAATTTCCATAATTGTTGACATAGCCGCGGTGGAGTGTAGTCGTAAATAAACGCGCCGCGGTACGTACACTGACACACAAAAGCTCTAATTAATGAAGGAGTCGGAGTAAAAACTTTGTTACCTACGTCCTAAATTAGTCCTTAGCGTTTAACGAAGCCAATTTAGTCGGTCCCAAGATGCCGGCGATCGGTTGTGTGCAAAACTGACTGTTTTTGTGCGCGTCGCAGGTAGAAAACAGTCTGCTCGAAGCATTTTCATAACAATGCGCCCGCGGCTCTCTCCGTATGCTTTTTTGGGATCGATCCGTTTGACAAACGCGCCATTGTCATCGTTAGATGACGAACTAAAAACTATTTATCGTTAATCAATGAGAATAACGATCGGGAATTGAATAGCCCGTGTCGCCTTCACGACAGTCGTAACTGGCACTAATTGACTTCCTATTATTTTTATTTCGTAGTGGTGGTATCTTTCTCCGCTAATTAACTATGAGATTTCATAACAGTACATTTACGTGTTGTAAAATGTCTTTGAAAAAGGGGTTCATAATTAAAAGCAATATAATGTTCTTTAATTACACAGAAAATGTTGAATCATTTTGAGGTCGAATGAACGCACACTATTTTATGCTTTAACTACTTTTGTGTAATTTATGCTGGAAAATGCTTAATCTTTTTGATAGTATGGGTGGGTACTTACGTACGAATAATCAGTCAGAAATTGGAGATGAGTTCTATAGGCTGAAGCCTTTCGAGATTAGGCTACAAGTATCAAAAGCCGGTAATAGCAATAAAATAAGTAGAGCTTACCTTGTGTAGTCACTTTTGCATAAGATCATCCCGCCTTTAAAGTAGAACGATCTGCCCATGTCCGCCAGCGCTTGTCCACAGCACGTGCACTTTAAGCAGCCGTGGTGCCAGTATCTGTCTAGGGCGTGTAGAAGGAACCTCTCGACTATTTTGCCTCCGCAGCCGGCGCATTCCTTTAGTGCCGGGTTGTTGTTGTTGTGCGGGTAGTCGTGCCCGTTGGCTGCGAAGGCAGCGTCGGGCGAGGACGGGTGCGGTGAGCTTAGCTCCGCGTACCCGTGGTAGTGCGGGTTCATGCTCAGCGCGCTCGTTGCCAGCTTGACGGTTGGAGCGGGGACCGCTCGCACACACCACCACAACTACACGCCCTGAAACAATAAAACTACTATTAGACACGTAAGCAGCCATGGGAACAAACTGCTTAGCTCTAGAGTTATTTCAGATTTAGTTAAAATTGAAAATAAAGAAATGTGTAATAAGATTTTTAAAGTGATAACTTTTTTAGCGGTGTTCTTTTTGGGATGGGTAAAAATTGTCAGGACACGTGACCTGATCGAAAGAGTAGACCGCAAGGAAGTAATATATGTTCAAGTTTTCACTTCTGTCGGCACTCCAGGAGTGCAACCCGTTGTTTTTTTTTAAAGAGCACCCCTCACCTCACAGTTTATTTCCTATTATTCTCGGGGGATGACTGCAACTGTGTGAATATGCGTAGAGTCAAAAGAACGAATTAGTATGTATTGAAATCCTTTATTGTACTAATTTTAAGAGTTACTTTGACTTATTTTAAGAAATATCCTGAATGTTCTATGAAATAAAGCTGTTTTGACTTATACTTTGTAAGCAATAAAGAAGAGCATATGTTTTAAGATGCGTCTGTAAAATCTTAAATTGTTTGTTTTGATATTCCAGGCTTAAATTAAGGGTTAGTGACCTCATCGTTTGTCTGTCCAGGTCAAGAGATTACCGCAAAGTGCTTTGACCCTTTGAATTAATTTTTCTTGACAGCCTTTAGGCGGTCACAGCGGATACCGTAGGCCTGCGGGGCGCGTTTATAAAATTTTCCAATTAACAATTTCATACAATTAGGAGCGGGGTGAGGGTGTCGGGTCGGGGTGCGGAGGGGTGGTCGTAAGGAGTGCGGGGTTTACGTCAACCCGATCCAATTAGCCGGCGGCCGGCGGAGTGGCGGGACGCTCGCCGCGCGGCCTACTGTCTACGGGCCCTGTCGCCATAAAACTTAATTAAACGTTTTAAAACAAGTATTCATTAAAGAATAATCAAGCTTATGTAGTCATAAATAACCGGATTGTCCCGCGCGGAACGGGTGCCGTAATTAAGACTGCACAGAGTTGATCAAACGCACTGATTTGAAACTACCCTTCATTAAGAGCGCGGCCGGAGTGGAGCTTCCGCTGCGGTGCAGAAACTAATTAAGAATAACGGACGCTTTAAAAGCGTAATTAATTTAGATTGTAATTCTATTTCTCCGAGAGTAAAGTAGACAATTATTTTAGTAGCCCTTTCTTTTGGAGAGATTTGCTTTGTTGGATGTAATTTGCTTAATTTCCGTGTCGGACGTAATAGGAGAGCCGCCCCTTCGTTTAGGTGTTGTTGATTGCATGTATGGGAGTTATGAGTTGTTGAGATGTTTCAGCGTGTGGTGGCTGAGAGCGTGTGGAAAACCATTAGCCGTAGTCGGGCATGTCTAATGAAGGTTATAAGGGCCGATGCAAGCCGGCGGGCGGTGGCGGCGGCGGCGGGTTGCGTGTCTACTAATGAGCGCTGCGTCGCGTGCGCACCGATCGCACTTCGTTAAATCGCACCCGGAGTACGCGCTACGGAACCTGAATTAATGTCTTTGTTTTGTAAATTCGCCAACACAAGCCGAAGAAATACCGCGATTTGGGAGAGATTATTATCTCTTGTCGAACACTTTGTATTTCACCAAATAGTGATCGAGACACGCCATTTTCATGTTACGTGTGTTTTATCGCCCTAAACGATATTTAGAGAATGTATTTCCGTAGATAAGCAAAGATAAAAAGCGCATCGAATATTTTTTGTCAAAACCTAGCTGTCTCGCTTGTAGATGTAAGCTCATGAGTGAAAAAAAAGTAAACACTTAACACTCAAAGGCTCAGACCACCTAAGGTATTTCCTTATGTCCGGGTACCTTGGAACATATATAAAGACAGACACAAACACCTATGACTCAAGACCAAACATCTGCTTTTTACACAATGATTTGCCCGACTAAAATCGAACGAGGACTCGCCAACCAAAAGCCAGCGCCACTACCACTTGACCAAACCAGCCGCCGTTGCTGAGTTTTTTAAAAATAATAAGCCATTTCTGTCCTACTGCTGAGCAAAGGTCCACCGTTTGACCACCGATTTCGATCCAACGCATTTTCCCTCCAGGCGATATCAAAAGCGTCTACCTCGTCTTTCCACCGTTTCTTTAGTCGACCCCGGCCACGTTGCTGAGTAATTGATTAATTTCATATTATATCGTAAAACAGAAAACACGTTTTTTTTTAGAGCACCTAAGCACTTAAGTGTCATTCAATACAGTAACATTAGCCGACAACTTAATAATACTACCATACCTCTACATTGGAGATTAAGGCCCGTATTAGAAAAGGAGACTCAACTCTTTATCTATACTTTAGTATTGATTTTCTCTTTCTCTCACTATCAAAATTACAAAGAAGACTGCTCAGACTCTGAGTCGCGTTCTGTAAAACGGACCTTAAATTCCTTTCATGTGCTAAACATTAAAAATTAAGAAATCATGCTATCTTAACTATTATAAAAATGGTTATAAACTGAGATAACGTCGGATAGCTAGCGCCTATGCAAATGACCATTCGTCAGGTCAAATAGGTGTCGTATTCAATGCTATATATATGATGGAGTACATTTACAATTCATAGGCATAAATTACAAAAAATAATGTCAGGGTTCAAACACGGAATAGTCCATTGTGCATAATTACTGAAACTTATGTCCATTCTATCATTTAAAATCACTTTAGAAAAAAGTGAAAATTGATTTGTGTTTTAACACAATATGTTTAAAGTTGTAATTGGCGTGCTGGTGGAGGGTCGCGTAACGCGGTGCGTGTTTAGGCTTGCGGGGGAGGCCTGGGAACTTCGCAGGTGCCGTTTTCATTATTCAAGCCCCATTGATTGGATACTTTGTTGCCGTTTAAAAATCTTATTAGCAACCCGACAACAAAGCGGGGTCGCAATGAACCTCCTCCTGGTCCTCTATTTACCTGTTAAGTGTTTTTTTTTTCAATTACAGCGATGAACTGCAGGTTTGAATGCTAAAGGACTCCAAAACTGTAAGTCATCTTGTTAGTGAATGTTTTATTTCCTCGTTCTCTTTTGCTAACGCTTAAGTATTTGTCAGCGGCAATATGCACGATGATTCTACGAAATTTCTGTCAAAATAGGCTTCATTAAAACTCGCTGCCAGCGAAACGAGCGAGCGAAACTCGTCCTTTACGTGATTACCGATCCTTAAAGGTGGAATTTTAAAATTGAAAACGAATAGGCAAGCAATATTCAGTTAGTTCGGGTAGTTACGGGAAATTAAATACGTGTGATGTTTTTAAATAAAACGTATCGGTCACTTGTTTTTAAGTGCAGGGTTCCGCAAGAACAACACCCCGGCGCCCGCCCGCCGCGAATAACGTAATTAAGGCGAAACCGCCGGCGAAATTAAACGCGAAAACGGAATGAGAATGTGAGCCTAATTAGAGCCGGGGGCGGGGAAGACGTTGCACCGGGGTGCCCCGCCCCGCGCCCCGCTACACCCCCGCACAGGCCCTCCTGCATAGGGGAGAGCATGTCAAGTTACAGACAACGTCTTGACTCGTTATGCGGTGATATCGAGTCCTTAACAGCATTTGCATAAGGACAATGTTATAAAATTAAGTTGAGGGGGATAGAACTGATCGCTCGCCAGTTCCGGCGTGGGCTACGGCTAAATTTACCAGTTAACTAAACATTGTGCTGAGTAAATGTTATTTTAGTAGCCACAGCTTGTTTGAACTCTGCACTACATACAGAGTCTTCGCAATAAGTATGAAAGTTCTCGAATCGTGTTCGGAGGTACCTCGGGACGCAGTTCAGCCGGGCACAAGCATAAAACCAATTCGTTTTCTCTCGCATTCATACTAATTAAAAAAGTGCGGACAAATTGGGGCCCAGTCCTCGCCCACGGGAACATAAAATATCCATTCCATTGACGGCCCGTTCGCCATTGATTAATTTTATCCAATCGGCTGCGATTTCAACTTTTTCATTACTTAATTGTCATGCTTCATTAAGTTGAATAAAGCTTTTGGTGTCGAATATTATCTGTTTTAATATTAAATGGATGTGACAAGTAATGGTGCGTATTTGGGAAATTGAATGGATGCATTGGACGTTTTATTGTTCTATATTTGATAAAACCTTTTCTTTTAATTTTACAGGGTAATCCCGATGGCAAACTTAGCTAACATTTGAGTCATTTTTCGGCACTAAAATGTTAAAAGGTAACTTGGACTTTTTTTCCTAAAACATTTGGAAAGTCGAAACCCAAACAGCTTCTAGAAATTACAGACAATTGGAGAGACAAATCATTTATTTCCTACTCTAGGAACATTATTTGAGAAAACTTTGCCATTTTAGTGGACTAACTCAAATTAATTGATATTGTTAACTATTCAAAAGTACGCACCTAATTTAAGGAACATGAGCAATGTGAGTAATAGCACAAAATCTTTATTTCATTTTTAACAGAATGTTGTTGTTTTGAGATTAGACTAAAAGGCATTAATCAAATTTTATAACATAATCAAATTGTTCTCATTATCTCGCCATATTTATAATCTGCATTGTCTTATCTATTTCAATTAGTGTTGTCATGATTCATTTAATTATATCAGTAAATAATCAGTATCCCGAGTTTATCTTAGAGATAAATTAAGGTCGTTAATTAAATAGATACTGTCTACTTTGAAACTCATCGCAAAATATATCTAGTAACTGGTAATTCTGATATGTTCAGCCGTCTATATCTTTGCATCTATTATACTACTCAATCATTTCAGACGTTCCGCTATATCATTTTTATTAATGTGGATCATCTCTACATCCCTATTCAGTATTTTGACTGTCACATTGCGGTTTTGGATTCAACATCTTTTAGCTAGTCTCTTCAAGGGTCTAAATTGATGCGTGATGTCTAACTACTAGGCGTAAGAAAAAATGTTTTCTTCTTATAAAAGGTGTAGTTAATAAAAACAAATGTCCTCAAATTAACAAGAGTCAAACAAACATAATAGCGCCTCATAAGTAAAGTGGACCGTTTTGTCAAACACAATGGACAAGGATTTGTTACTGTGTTTAAACACTGTGACGTGACAAAAATGCGTGTTTTTCGAAATAATCGGGTTTAGCAATGATATTTTTGATACTAGATAGAGCAGTAAATGTTTCAGAGACTACAGAAGCTTCTAAATACAACTATATATAGGCTGCTTGTTTAGCTCTTTTGTGATGAAAAATCACGAAACTTATGAAAAGTATGCTAGTTTAACCCGCCGCGTGCTTGTTTACGCCGCGTGCGATACAAATCTCGTACACCATGTGTTCAAAAAGCACGCAAAGGTTTAATATGTAGCGAGCATATGATAATTCATCAGCCCATATCCACCTCCACCAAAGGGCACGAGCCTTCCTTTGAAATAGTGAAGATATACGTTTCTTTTGTTAATCGTGACTAAAGCTGCGAAATTTTTTAAAAAAATTATGAAGATGTATAACTAACAATAACAATCGCATAGTTTCACGCTGTTTCCTACAAGACGCGAAATTATCAGCACCATTTTTAGTTGTTCTATTCTAGTGAAACATATGTTGTAGTTTAATGGTTACAAGTGTCCTATTGTCTCCTACTCACGCAATTAGAGGTCATCACTACGAGAAAGACTACGAAGTTTTTTTCTTTTGCTTTTAGAAGTTTCGGTTCTTTCATCTCACACGTTTGACAAACTTTGTGAGAGTTTGTTGTTATGGTTTTTACTAATGTTCTCGTAAGACGTATACCGTAGTATACGTTTGTAAATGCAATTCACAATTTTTATTAAACTTTTGTTTTTGAAAACATATACATTATTTTTAGGTGAACTACAATACAAACAATATATGTATGTAGGTATATGACAACAAAAGGTAAACATAAACTAAGTATATATATATATACAATTTATACAGGACAATGTTAAAATGTTTTTCTAGAAACAGAACAATATAATTATGTATAGGTGAACTCTTTACCTTCGACTTAATATACTCGTAGCAACTGATCGTAATTTTTTCTTCACCAGTAATGATTCCATATCGCAAATGATTTTGAATAAGTATAGGCCTCTATGATTATTTATTTTTAGAGTAATAAAAGCTATAATTATCCGTTGTTCTGGTTGCGCTTTCGGACGAATAAGTAGAGTCACGGACAATAAAACCATGTGTCAAGATTTAATGCTGTTAAACTTTTATTACTACTAAAGTTGTCAGAAAGTTTTTAACACTCCGTGACGGGAAAGCTCTCAAAATAATACAATAAAAATTAAGAAACTGCTTGATGCTTGTATTTACATAAAGCTTAACAAGAAGTAGGTACTAATAGAGAGTCTCTGTTCATAAAGTTAAATTTTAAGCTATTGCATAAATTCTATCGCGGGCCTTGAGCGCGGGGACCGAACCCAGAAATTCCGTAACGAAAAAACCTAACGCTCCCCACTCCGACGGGCACGGAGGTGTGGCTTGAAGGCCGTGCATCGTCTAAACGTCGTTTCAGTTCGGCAGTCTTCGACACGGTGTTTGTGTGCGTGCAACAATAATAATAATAATATAATAATAATAATAATATTAATAAAATGAAGTTGCTCCGATCCGGACGAAATTCGGTATCTGGGGGGTTTGGGGGTCGATGATTCCGAATATCGGGTCACTTTTTCGATTCCACCATTTTCCAAGATGGCCGCCATACAAGGAGTGGTGCGGCGAGGCCGCAGGCCGAGCCGAACCACGACGCCACGCTGCGAGGCGAGGCCGTAGGCCGAGGCGAGCCGCGTAAAAAGCGAGGCCGAAGGCCGAGCTCCGCGTAGGTCATAGACCGGAGCGTCCCCCCCCCCAAATCCAAGATGGCCGCCATACAAGTTTAGATTCTAAAGGTGAGGCGAGGACCGAGCGTATAGGGTGAGACCGAAGGCCGAACTCCGCGTAGGGCGAAGCCCGGAGCGTCCCCCCCCCCTAATTAAAGATGGCTGCCATACAAATTTAGATTTTTATGGTGAGGCAAGGTCGCAGACCGAGCAGAACGCGCGAGCCGAAGGCCGAGCTCCGCGTAGGGCGAAGCCCGAAGCGTCACCAAGCATATTACCCGCCGACCGCCATTCGAAAATTTCATATCCGCCATCTTGGATTTTAGTTGGGGGAATCGTGACGCGAAGGGCAAAGCACGGAGTGTCTCGATTCCCCCGACCAAAAATCCAAGATGGCGGATATGAAATTTTCGGGCATACCGACATGGGTGTCGTTTAATAGGTTTTCGGGGGTTCTGATTCCGAAAATGACATCCATTTTGAAATCCAAGATGGCGGACATGTATTTTTTGTAAAAAACCGTCATGGGTGTCGTTTAATAGGTTTTCGGGGGTGCTGATTGAGAAAATAACATCCATTTTAAAATCCAAGATGGCGGCCGTAAAAAACAAAAAAATGGTAAACTTTTTTGAAATTTTTACACAGCGAGCCGAGGCCGTAGGCCGAGGCGAGCTGCGTATAAGGCGAGGCCGAAGGCCGAGCTCCGCGTAGGGCGAAGCCCGAAGCGTCACCAAGCATATTACCCGCCGACCGCCATTCGAAAATTTCATATCCGCCATCTTGGATTTTAGTTGGGGGAATCGTGACGCGAAGGGCAAAGCACGGAGTGTCTCGATTCCCCCGACCAAAAATCCAAGATGGCGGATATGAAATTTTCGGGCATACCGACATGGGTGTCGTTTAATAGGTTTTCGGGGGTTCTGATTCCGAAAATGACATCCATTTTGAAATCCAAGATGGCGGACATGTATTTTTTGTAAAAAACCGTCATGGGTATCGTTTAATAGGTTTTCGGGGGTGCTGATTGAGAAAATAACATCCATTTTAAAATCCAAGATGGCGGCCGTAAAAAACAAAAAAAATGGTAAACTTTTTTGAAATTTTTACACAGCATTTTGTATCAACTTATGCAATTATAATTAAAAGTAGAGGGATACTTTTAATTATAATTGCATAAGTTGATACAAAATGCTATGCAATAGCTTTACCGCGGCAGTCCCCGAGTGCCACACGTCTATTTTTTTTTCAGGTATTACTAAATGACACTACTTTGTTGACTTTAGATTAGCGGGTTCAAGTCCCGCTCGCATCGAATTTTTCTTCCTCTTTTTCTATTTGGTACTAGCGACATAAGTCTAGGTCAGTAGTACCATCAATGGTACAAATCGATGGTACTTCTGACCCGGCGGGCTATAGATTAACGTATCTTTCTTTGGCATACTTAATGGTATTTAAGTATCAGAGGGGGAGGGGGGGGGGGTGGTAATAGAATTGTATTTTTATTTATTAGTTAATAAATTTAAAATAGTTTTTTTAATAAATTACATTTATATAAATAGGACTATGAATATTGTAATATTTATGTCTTTTTCAACCGAATCTTTATAATTCTAGGTAGGTAAGTACCTGTATCAAACATTAACCAAACATATCACACTACTATCTCTATTTTCATCAAATTCATGTTATTTATTTTAAATCTCAATTTTGTGAGGGGGGCTATACAACAGTCTCATCATTAATAGCCTATGATATCCCATTGCAAGGAAAGCCTCTCAAATGCCCGACATGCATCAGGGTATGCAGACAAATGCATTGAGTATTCGTGATAGTCGCGAGCGCAGGGTGTAATTTTCGACCGTTCCGTTTTGCCCGCAACCCGACTTCCCGCAAGGAATGCCATCCAGGGCCGCATTACGGAAATTTTTCTACCCACCAAAGAGTATTTTAATTCTGTAGAACTAACCACGGTCATAGATAGAATCATTAAACCCATTTTATGGCTTTCCGCCCGGGACTTCGTTCCCTTGGGAATTTGGGAAAATTATGTAGCCTATGTATTAATCCAGGGTGTCGCTTCCAAACCAAACTTTATCAAAATGGGTCCAGCCGTTTGAGCGTGAAAGAGTACCTAACATCCATACATCCTCACAAACTTTCACAATTATAATATTTGTAGGATTTATACCAATTTAGTATCCATAATTAAGTTCTTTGGTCTTTATTAAATTAATTTAGACTATTTAAAGGCTTCGTATAATATATAAAGAATATCAAGTACTAAATTTAGAGAAAACAACTGTGAAAAATAAAAATGTTGGAGAAAATGTTACATCAAGTTGGATCACGAAAGTTCTATCCTGATGTCAATTTTATTGAATGAAAACAATCAGTAATTTTTATATGCAGGGTGTTCTCCAATATCATTCTTGTTTTCATCAGTATCTAACTACGGCTCTGGTTTCCACAGCGACCATGAATCATCGTTTTATTTTATTACTCTTTATGTTGGCGATATCTTGACATTGATAGAATTATGCGTTTTGCGGCTATTATGCTGGATATTAACTAATCTAGACATAATGTGAAATATGCCAGTGTAAAATTAACAAAATTTAAGTATATTGCAGCCTAATAAAATCTTGCAGGATTGTATATTTTGAAAGAAACACATAATTGCAGTCGGATTAAAAAAACTATCGTCTAAAAAACCGATGTTTTTGTTTTTAAATCTAGGTGTTCTTGTGATTATGTTTATGACTGTACACTCGTCAGAAGGGAACCGAGATTCGAAAAAAAAAACATAAAGCTTTAAGTGAGTGGGGTTTTGCAGTCTGTGAAACCCTCCTGATGGCGTTTCAATGGCAGAGCGGCGATGGTGACCATTTTATCCGTTCAGGGAGTATACCGCTGATAGTCGATGAACGATAAGTACAAACCGCAGCTCGTCAGGTAATCCATTTGCACTACGAAAGCCGGCATTATTACGAGCAAGATAAGGGCGACGTCAAGGTCAACATGCCTGATGTGCTGCCGTGTGTACATTGCGGTATTTTCACCTTCAGTTAAAATCACATTGTGAAGAAGTAACGTGTGCATACATTTTTTATATCGATGTTGACGCGTTGAAATCGGTTTCACGATCTATGGTAGCTAATCGGCCCTCATGTAAAATAATTTGAATTTTTGTATGAAATTGTATGAAATTTTGTTAGATAATTGAGATAAATTAATAAATAAACGCTACACACTCAAAGGCCCCCACTAAGGTTTTCTCTTGTGTCGTGTTTCCTTCGGAACATACATAAAGACAGACACAAACACCCATGACCCGAGAACAAACATCTGCTTTTTACACAAATATTTCCAACGACTGGGAATCGAACCCAGGACCCGTCAGCGCAGCGCCGCTACCACTCGAAACCAACCACCATTAGATCTAGCAGATCTAACGAAATTTCATACATTTAATTGACATCTGTCCAACTAACAGCTCTACCGCCAACTAAATGTTAAGCTGCTAGGTAGTTTACAACTAAACATTCAGTTGGCAGTGCCACCTGAACGGATAAATTAGGCACCATCGTCATTTCACTGCCATTTAATCGCCATTTTAAAAGAAATCTTAAGTTAAATAGAGGCTTCATCCATGTGACTAGCAGAATTGCCACCCTATCAGAAAGGCATAACTATATTTTTGTCCTTTCTCTGTAATATACATATCTTATTGAAGTAAAAACTTCATTCGTACTTTGAAGTAAGTATGGGTAAAAAATGTTAAACTCATGTCAGGACACGTGACCCTGATCGAAAATTCGTAAGACGGAGGGAGTTTTGACTTCTGCCGACACTCCCGGAGTGCAACCCGTTGTTTTTTTTTGCAGTAAAAATGGTTTCTATGTCAAAATGTTATCTATATCTAAACGACTTGACGAGTAGGTAGGTACTGTTGAGAAATGTGACAAATTGGCGAACAATGCATATCGTTATCAATATATCTGACACGTGTTACTTGATGTGCACACACTGATAACATGCTGTACTGCATTTATTGTCTCAACCAACACTCTCCAAGTGTCTCTTTCAACCTCTCGGGTGGTTAATCAGTCCATAAAACTGAACAACTTCCCCAAGGAATGCGCTATATGCTGATGAAGTTTGTATGGGAACTCCATTTTTTTTTCGTATTTTGACCTATGTTCCTTGGGAAAGTTGTTCAGTTTCATGGACTGATTAACCACCCGAGAGATTGAAAGAGAGATACCTAAAGCCCTGTATATGTTTAAGTGAAATAAAGTTCATCATCATCAGAAAGGTACTCATTTCTCTTCTAAAAAACTGGCCAAGAGCGAGCGGACTCGCGCAAGAAGGGTCCCGTACCATTATCTTTAAAACCGCAAAAAAATCACGATTCTTGTATGGGAGCCCCCTTAAGTATTTATTTTATTCAATTTTTTTGTATTTGTTGCTATAGCAGCAATAGAAAATTTCAACTGTCTTAACTATCACGGTTCATGAGATACAGCCTCAGACAGACTTTTATATTATAAAAACTGCAAAAAAAACACGTTTTTTTGTATGGGAGCCCCCTTAAATATTGATTTCATTCTGTTTCTTAGTATTTGTTGTTGAAGCGGCAACATAAATACATCATCTGTGAAAATTTCAACTGTCTAGATATAACAGGTCATAAAATATAGCCCGGTGACAGACGGACGGACGGACGGACAGCAGAGCCTTAGTAATAGGGTCCCGTTTTTACCCTTTAGGGTACGGAACCCTAAAAAGCAAAGTGCATTATTAGTGACTTTACTAGCTTTCTACCTGGACTTCGCCCCCGTGGGAATTTGGGAAAACTATTTACCTAGCTTTTATTTTATTTTTATGTCAAGCTATAATATATTACTTACTGCAAAGTTTCATCATAATCTGTCCAGTAGTTTTTGCTTGAAGGATTAACAAACATCCATCCATCCTCACAAAATTTATTAAGGAGAAGTGTCTCCAAAATGTAACTAAAAATCAGAGCAAAGGATTTAATTTTTATGAAAACTAAATATTTGTATAATTAGAAATAGTATTTAATGTTACAATTTCCGTACAATTGTGATTTTACACTTAGTGCTCAATAAGCACAACCAGCCACGTGTTAAATTTCACACGATTGGCCAATTTGGCCCATAAAGACTGATAAATAGGACAAAAATAGAGCAAAAGCTAATGTAGAACGTTCGACAGCTCAAAGTAGAGATGTTTTATCTTTGGCACAGCTAAAAGTTGTCGATTTTCAGTTCCAATCTATTTTGGATTTGCCTCATTTGCGTTGTATATAGGGCAGACCTTTCGTTACGACTGATTTTCATTATTTCGTCTGCATATTGTCGTTAAATGTAAAATATCGAATGAACTTAGTGAATAATTTAGTTTTATACTCGCAATTATCATAAAACCTCACGATTTCATGGTTGCTGGAAAAGTCCAAATCACAGCTTGATTAATAAATGATTGTGTACTGGCAACCAAATTCCAGTAAGTTTTTTAATTGGCTTATTTATTCATACGCACATGTTCGCTAAAATTATGCACGACTCAGGTCGTAAAGTGAAAAAGTACACGTACATCCTTCCATTATCTTATTTTAATACAGTAACAGTTAATTATACATTTTAATTAACATGTTTGTAATGAACGTATTTTTAATTAAAAGTAATATCGGTTTCATTCTCTAAGAGGAAATAATCGTTTCACCCTTGCATCTGGCTTTTGTAAGAAAAAATACAAAGGAAATAAAAAAATAATAATAATTTATTCATTGCTGCGGGAATTGCAGTCGTTTTGTGGTATTACAAGTTTTAATAAAAATACTGATATCACCAAAAAAGCTAGTTAAAAAAAACACAACACGCTACCCATCTAAGCAATTGAACAATTTGAACGTCCAGTCAAGTGAAGAACTATGTCCTGGAAGGTATAAAAAACAATCTCTTTATCTCATAGAAAATACAGAATTGTTTCTTGAACACGTCAAAATAGTGAACAACATTAGCATTTTTCACTTTGCGCCTATTCGCAAAGTTGCAGCAGTCTTAATCAGGAGAAGAAATCATCTTTCTTAGATAGACTGAAAGAGATCCCTCCAGGGATAAGTCCTCCTTTGCAAATGCTTACGTTTTTCCACTGGTCTGTAAAAGTTCGCAATAAAGAGTTTACATACTATGCTGGGAGGAAGGTGAAGGGAGTTAAATTAGTTAAGGTGATAAAATCAAAATCATTATTCACTAGTGATGTAATAACAACACTTCTTAACTCAAAGAATTTGTGTCTTTGCATTTTTTTAGTGTCGGTAAGTACCTAACTGTTTAAGTTAAGCGGTAAACTGATGATCCACCGTTAGTCTGCGCATGCGATGTCAACCGCAACATTAAATTCTATAACCGGACTTGGTTCACTTTTTACTTTTTGATTTTTGTAGGGTTCTCTGACAGCTCAACTCTTTGACTCTTTGTTTTCTTTTGTTCCGTTTTCGTATTACTCTTACCAAGGACAATGTTAGATATTCTTTTTTAAAATTTAACTGAGCTGCATCGAAAATAACTCTAAAATTAAAAATGTTGTATACCCCCGAAATTAGATTGCTTATAACTTTTAAACGGCTAAACCGATTTTGCTCAAATAAAGCTAAGAACCATCTCGATCAAGTCAGCTTTCAAACAAAAAACCGCATCGAAATCGGTCCATTTAAAAGCTACGATGTTACAGACAGACACACAGATACACACACGACAAACAAACTTATAACACCCCTTTTTTGTTGTGGGTTAAAAACGGAACACGTTACTTCAACGAGTTAGATAAATTATTTAAAACGCTTTTTACTTTTTAATTTTGTACAGACAAGATGTTTCTTTTATTAATGGCCGGTCATTAATTACGGTCTTTGATCAATCTGGGCGATGGCTGGAGGCAATTTTGGGAGTATAAAAGGTTCAATTATAACAAAACGTGGCTAATTTCAATCAAATAATGGTACTAATTAGCTGACATCGGTGTGGCTTTGTGCGGCCGCTTAACAAATGGCTCAATCGGTGTTGTTAATAGTGGCTCCCCGGCCTCATTATATCGCAACCAGTTCAAATCCTCAGCGGTCACGATATCGGCCTAATAGAAACGGCAAGTACACACAAGAGCAGCATAACATTGGAAATGTGATTCTACTTCTTACGCCTTCGAAATAGGAACGTTACAAAGTATTTGCTCTTGAGTATTAAGCATGTACCTATCTGCAGCTTAAGCATATCGTGAAAACAACGCGATCAAATGTCAAAAAAGTGTCGAGCCAGAGCGCGAGCAAGCCTTTGCGCGGTGCCCTCGCACCATTAAAGTGAAGTTTCACCGTCATCTGAGTGGAGTGACGCGCGAGTTTGTCACGGGCCATGCTAGCTACGCTAACTGCCGCTAAAGACAAAGCATCCTATTGAAAATATAACTTTTTATTTATGTCACGCGTGACATTTTTGCAGTGGCATGGTAGAATAGTTTGAAAGTGATATAGGCAACTTTTTCGCATGAAAAGGTAGTCTTTATAAAGAACTAATAATAAGTATAATACAGTCTTAAAACTCGGTGCTTAAATTTACGACTGTATCGTTATCAATAGTCTATGAATTTGCATTGTTAAGTGGAGCAAACTATTTTACATACAGATAAGAAAACACTTTCCGTTTCCTACTTGGTACTTGGTAACGTAAGTGGTAGGTCTCGTAAAAACACTAAAAGGAGTTTAAAAAAAATATTAGTCTAATTAAAAATTCATTCAACTGACTTTTTTTCGAAATTTGTTTTATTTTATGGAAATGAGTCACAGAAAATGTGATATTAAAATACGAGCAGGCATGTTCAATTGTTCAGTAGCTATGAAAGTGCGTATTAAAAAGTTAGTTTCAAAAATAGGTACATAAATAAAATTCCTAATAAAATTAGAGGTGCCACTTGAGGTTACTTTAAATTAGCTATTGAAACTTGAAGAGGTGACTCTCCCCATTAAACTGAACAGCTTTCTTCAGGGAACCTTCCTTGAAATATAAAAATTTTCAAAAAAAAAATTGTCGACTTCCCATATGCATACGAAGGCAAATCATCTGATCGAACAAGTTATATGGAAAGGTGAGTTTTTTTTTCATATTTCAGCCTATGTTCCTTGGGAAAAGTTGTTTAGTAGTTTCGTGGGCTGATTCACATCTTTAATTTTCGTTATATATATATATATATATATATATATAATTTAAATTAAAGTCACCCAATATAGTATTGTGGCTTTAGAGAAAACAACAATGTTTTCTAAAAGAGCATAAATAAATGACAGAAATAAAGTACATAAAATTAAAATGAAAGTGGGGCTACACACCACCGGACCAATTATTAAATCGTTAAAATCAGTACAAAACCGAAATCAAAACGAAACCGGCGCATTAGTATTCAGATGGCCTTTGATATTCATTTAATGATGTTGGATAAAAAATATTAGCCGGATGAGAAATTGGCGGTAACAAACGAGCCAATCTGCTCGGTACCTGGGTACCAGCCTCATTACGGGCTCATTAGCCTTAGCCTCTGGCCACGGTGATGTCATCCGCTCTAACAAATACAAATGCCGTGTTTTAAACTAATTAAAGTACAACACTGGTAAGCAAAGTTATACGCGGTAAGGACAGTGACTTATCCTACGGTTATGAAGTAATTTAAGTACTAAATCTCCGCACGCGGCTTCGGTCGCGTGGAATTAGGTTACATTGCACTCCTGAAGGAACTTTTCAACATTTCAGACTAAAATGTAGCCTATGTCCACCCTCGTACCTTATTGTTTATCCATATACGCATCAAAGTCCCTTGTGTAATTTACGCGTGAAAACTAAAGACAGACAGAGTTACTTTGATAGTCGGTTTGGTGGAGTTGTAGTCCATGCGACTCACTTAATCGAGTTTTTTTTTATGGTCCAATTGCATAGAAACGATGGGCAATATGATGGGTTATATTTTTTATCTGGTTGCGCATACGCAGTGACATTGATGGACACGGGCCGGATAGCGGTTGGAAAAGCAGCGGGGGTCGGCAGAGGAATGCTGAGACTGAACTATATCTGTAGTATAGGTACAGTATACCATCGAATTTAAATCGTAGCTAAAATAAATATTCGAAGCATAATACATCTGTTTAAATGCAAAAAAATTGTTACACTGCTAAACTGCCGTTGTGCAGAAAAGTATACAAAAGTAAGCATTTAAATGTTTTTACAAACTACATGTATTATTTCTCGATAATGTCATAAAATCTTTTTGCGACAAACAAGATCAAAAAATGTATGGGATTCAATAGAAAAGTCGCGTGGTCAGTCCATGTCAATTCCATACATTTCAGAACTATCAATCTTAGTAATCAATATCAGAATATGTGGCTATGTCTAGGTCTCTTGAAGTTCTTTCTTTTTTATGTTGTTCTACACGCACCTTAAACCTCCAAAACTTTGTCAATATGTAGGATAAAAATTCAGTATGGACAATGGACAGGATATGCCAGTTTCCAGTTTATACCCTTAAATAATTTAAGGGTAATGGATTACACAGTTTTTAAATTAATAAACAAGTTAACACCCGGAATTACAATCATCTTTCTGTACATTAGTAATTTTCTTCCAATCTCTAAACCTAACAATGATTTGCCGACTCTTTTTATTTTAATGTCAGAACGATGGGATAATAAGCCTTCAGATCGACAGACAGACCTACAGTCGGCCAGGTGGTCCATTGTACATTTGTAATACAATTTATGTACGGTATTTTAATTCTTGTCATTATAATAAGGGTTTTGATCGTTGAGTGACAGGCGGTAGACGTATAATGTGAGGTTTTAAGTGTTAATAATAATGTAGAGCAAAAATGACATATTTTAACCCCTCGTTAACTACCTCTACATATATTTAATAATTATAAAAATACTTTTATCAAAATATTTAATTTTACTTATCTACTACTTTATAGGATGTGAAGGACTACGCTTTCGGAAACGAAGACAAGCTCTTTATACTGGTACTAATAATTCTGAATTTAAAAAAATATATATTGTAGCAAAAAGGTTAGTGTTTAATATTTTTTTAAATTACACTTTTAATATCTGATTCTGCAGCTCAAGCACAACGTGAAAGCAAAGTGTTATAATCATCCGAGTGGCGTGATGCACGTGTTTATCACAGGCCGTGTTACAGAAATTGATTTTAAAAAAGTTCATTTAAATTCATGTATTTTTATTACGAAACAATAACGTTAAATGTTAAACTAAACGTCCTGTCTTAGTTTTCAGAAGCGTTTCCTTTTCACCTCGTATAAATAGGCAATATAAATGACACTACAGATTTAATATTTTATAAGTATTGATTTGTACTTATTGAAATAGTTTTCCCTTATTTTATACCTCTCATAAACAACTTAATATTAATAAATCGTAAACAACTTCTTGGAATAGAAAAGGAGGGTGTCGCTATACTGTGGGAGAAAGGCTAACAATCTATTACCACTAGGTATACTCATGTTCCATTTCAAAACCCTCAAAATGAATGTCAAATGTGGCGTGAAGTGGTTTCAGAACCATATGACGTTCTGCCTACCCCGAAAGGGATTATAGGCGTCAGTATAAAGATAGATAGTTAATGAAAAAAAAACAGAGTAATTAAAAAAAAAGTAAATTAAAAAAACCCATATAATAAGAAGTTGTAATGAAGCGTTATTGGTGCGTTAATAAAGCTAAATTGATTAGTGGAGGTCGACTCCCGCGCAGGTATGGACCCGCATTCCAGAGGACTCCCCTTACCCCGCACTTCTCCTCCAAAGGACGGAGCAGGACACGGGAATGTTTGTTATAAACGTTGGCAGGTTAGGGATTAATAAAAACTACGATAAAACGACGGTAAAGTAATGTTATACAAGACTAGCATTCCGCCCGGGACTTCGTTCCTGTGCGAATTCGTGAAAATTATTTGTTACTCAGGTATAACGTAGCAGTCTAATGGTGAAAGAATTGTTCAAATCGGTCCAGTAGTTTCGGAGCCTATTCAATGCCAACAAACAAACAATCAAATCTTTCCTCTTTATAATATGTTTAGAAGATATAGATTATAGTATAGATTAAAAAATTTCTTTAGACTTTTTTTGCTGGATTAGTTGATATTTAGAGCTGTGCTGAGCAATTAATATTCGACATCCACATAAACGTAGTCCCAGATTTTTTTTCATTTTATGTATATTTAAATCCTATCCCAATAAAAATGTTTTCTTTGCCGTTGCCACAAAAAAGCAAGCGTTCGTAAAAGTATAATTAAAACAAGAAAACTTTAAATGCGACCGTTGTGCTGCTTGGCGCGTTACCAAAATGTCTCGTATTTACCTGAAAACAAGAAAAAAACATTTTATTATACAACCCATTATCAAGACCCATTTATAATCATTGCCGCTTTTTAATTATAATGAAAAATATAATTAAAATAAGAGGGGTAAGCGTCTGTAACGTTAATTAAAACTTCTGTTTAATCATTTATGAGATGCGAAGACCTAGAAACTCCAAGTTTTTGCGATTATTATAATTTGTCAAGGTTGTTTTTTTTTTTACTCAAAGGGTTATTCTTCTTGTTAGCAATTAATGAATATGATCTTATCTTGGTTTTAATAATGTAAGACTTAGCAACGTACTAAGTACCATACACAGAAAAAATTGACTTGTATTTCACGAATTAAGTCTTTCGGAAAATAAATGGTAAATAATAAATTAAAGTCCTTACAAAGTTTTAGCCGCCATATTGTGGAAATACTGTAGTATAACTATTTAACTGTCATTTCAGATAAGCAGACAATATTCATAAAGTTTACGAAAAAATAATCCAGGGAGGTGAAGTAACATAGTGATTGAACCCGCACTGTAAGAAAATAATTTTCCGAAAAGCGCGCGGTCCACGAACCCTTAGGCCAGTGAGGTGTATGGTCTACGACCTAACTGATAAACAAATACAATATAGTAAGGATTAAAATACAAATAGTAAGGATTACCAGTAGAAAAGTAATAAAAACGTCTAAAGTAAAACCTTCGCGCGATTCTTACACACCCGTGTGTGCAGGATTTGTAATATCACACGCGCCGTGAACAAGCGCGCGACGGGTTAATATTACAAGGAGTGCTATTTTTTTTTAAAGAACGCTACACACTCAAAGGACCTTCGGAAAATACACAAAGATAGACACAAACATCTAATGCCATGACCCCAGAACAAATATCTGCTTTTTAAACAAATATTTGCTCCAATTGGGAATCGAATCTAGGACCCGTATATTAAGACGCAGCGCCACTATCACTTGACCAAACCGGCCGTCATTTAAATCTGAATTACAAGAGAGCCACCGTGAAATTTAGAAAGTAAATGAAGTCAATACAGCACAAGAGCGCCAAGAAGTGCGCACGCGGATCTAAAGACCAGGTGTAAATTAGCGTAAAATTAATATCAGGTCGGTTGATGTGAATATGCCGTCGAAAAAGCTTTTGGATGAACATTATAAGTCTAATAAAAATCGGAATACGTTTGTTATGGATGCGTTAGGAACTGCAAATAATAGGCAGAAACCACCACTGGCTTAGGTAAATAAAGACTGTTGTTAATATTATGTAACATCGATTCATACGTATGAATATTTTAATGTTTTATCTATTAACAGTAAAAACGTTTGGAGAGCTTTATAAACCTTGTTAATGAGAAATAAGTAGTAACAATATTTAATGTAATAAGGCAACGGCACGGACACATCAAGTCTGCGTAGACGCACAATTAACTGTAATAAAATAATTAAAACAAGCCTTACTAAATTAGAAACACGATGCATGCATATTCAGATCTCAGGGCATATTAAATTATTACAGCTTCAGGCAGTTCTTTATAAATTTAAATTACTAGAGAAAAGTTGCTGTCCTCACCCCAATAAGTCCGCGGGCATCCCTTCGTAACATTGAAAAAAAAAAAATTTGAAACACAGAACCTTTTCGTTTTTTGAAGTCGGTTAAAAAGTAATTATTATTATTTTACATTTTAAAAAATACATACTTTTTTGCGGTTATTTACTTTTTCATAATTGGGAATCCTTGAACTATTTCAACTAAACGGTAGATACAAATACGCGCACAAAAATTTAATCAATGATTGAACCCTATTTAATTATTTTAAGATTTATGTTAATTCGTTATTTACTAGTGACTCAATATATGAATATTGACATTTGACTGACCGTGAATGATAATTGATAAGTATTGTAAATAACAATCGACGTCAAACAAGACTGAATGATGTACTACAAATACAAAAAATATGAATTTGTAAAGTTGTACAGAACTGTAATTTTTTTAGCCAAGAGAGACAATTTTGGCAATTTTCTATACAGGGCTTTAGGTATCTCTCTTTCAACCTCTCGGGTGGTTAATCAGTCCATGAAACTAAAGGTCAAAATATGAAAAAAAAGAGTTCCCATACAAACTTCATCAGCATATAGCGCATTTTGTATGGGAGATCAAATTTTTGAATTTAATTTTGCGTAAATTAACTTCAAACGGGTGTAGTTTGGCTTCACCCTTATATCGCTACTCGCCGAAACTCGGTCGGTATCACACCGCGACAGCGTGTTTTAATCCCGAGCTATCTTTACTCTCGTTTGGGAAGTACTGGGATTCTTTCGACACTGCTCTCTCTCAGGCATTTTAATAAAGACAAATGTCACCTAATGAGAAGCCAACAGGTCATTAGTCACGCGATTATTGAATAAACGTCCTTGAGTTATATTTATTTCCCTCGGCTCGGCCGCGTTGAGACCATTTTATTGAGAGAGCGGGAGGTTGCGTGGGCGCATGAGTACCTACCACCCATAAATTTTAATACAGCCCGCAATAAAAATACAACTAACACATTTCCTACACTTTGATTCGACCTGTTTACACAGATCAAAGCTGCACAGAATAAAGTTTATCAAATCTTCCATCATAACTTTTTGGATTCGAAGAATTTATTACGACCCAGTTTCCGTGTGTTTATAATAACTGGTTGTAAAGCACGTGTCCAATACTGGAGTGGATCACAGGCACCGTCATAAAAGCAAGCTCGATAATAGTATGTATGATAGTCTAATGGGAGATAATGGGCGATGTGCAGGCGTGCGAACAGCTGGTAATTGCAATCCAAGTGGATGACACGTCGTCGGTAGCTAATTGAGAATTAATAAGCGGGCGGGTGTTATAAGGCGCGATCGGATCGTAAATGACTGCAGCGTAGAAATGTCGCGCGGAAAGCGGTTGTGCGCGCGACCCTTGCGTGATGGCATCCCGGCTCATGAATGAACGCATCGGACTTCCATTCAACCAGTTTGGTCGCGCACTGATTACCGCCTGCTCGCTTAATCTTATCTACAACACGGTCTCGTATCGAAACGCCACGTGAAGAGACCATCCGGCCAACCATTTGCCCCACAAAAACTGACCGTTGCCCGCCTCTGATGAGTTTCCTCTCTCCATTCACACCTTTTTACAAGTTTTTTCGTGAATGAAGTCGTGTTCGGGATAATTATTGAATTTTGACGATTCGTTACGAATATCGATGAGCCGGAAGCCTATCGGCGCGGGTGATTGCGTCGGGTGATCAAATTCCGACGTTCAGAAAGTAATTTTATGGTTTTTAAACTGAATATTTAGTTCGATCGGCAATTACGGGAGGATATCTCAATTTGAGTAGTGTTTGCTTCATCGCAGTAATGAAGTAACTTGTGCATAATAGAGTTACTCCTAACATGATCGTTGTGTGTACGCTTGTCAACGTGTCAGTTGATGAATTGATGATTAAGATACAACATGTTATAAATTATGTTATATCAGTGCACTTATCGTTGCGATAGCAATTCAGATCATGTAAACAGCAATTTCTATTGTAGCACAACACGTATGGCGACAAATCGTTGCCAATAACTGTAATTTAAAACGTCATATTAATTGTGAAGTACAAACAGCGGCTGCAGTGGATATTAGAGCGGCATTACAGAACGAATCAGTGGTAATAACGCAGGGGATCTAATTAAATTGCCGCCGATAATAATGGCACTCGGCTCCCCTCACAGACCCCTCGACATTTATTATTCCTGCCTGCAACACTGTTCTGTGCTGAACCTGGCTTGGCCGTTTACATTTACGTACCATTTAAAAAAAGATTATAATTTATGTTGAAACTAGAAAAGTGGGTAGGTAGGTAGATAATAGCGCGGAGTCATTATAAAACGCAATTGCAATTTCTTGGACATCTTTGAGACAGCTTCCTCTAGACGAGTTCAATGCTCTTGTTATTGATACAGTATCACCGGAAAAACAGAGATTGAATCGACAGGAAAACGAGATTCGATTTCCCTAATGTCGTCTCCCGGCGTGTCTACTATGTCGGATTGCAATTCACGGCAATTCAGCCCCACACCTTTATATTGTTATATCTCCATTTCATTGGTCGCGAGGGACTACATCTGGTCCCCCCGCAACCCGCTACCCGCACCCGCCCGGCTCCCCACGTCCATTAGTGTTTTGTGAATGATTTAAAAGCTCTTTCGGATAACTACTCTGTAAGTGAGTAATTTAAGTCTTACTCTTCCCGTTTTATCAGTGCTCCCTAAATTTAAGTGCGCATTAAAACATTATACGTTGGGTACTCTCGGCTTGGAGGCAGCTGTTAGCGGAGTAACTCACTTAGCTCCCGAATTAATGGATTACTTGTAATTTCCTAATTCATTCCTCTTAGGGAGAGTAAACGTTTTCTGAAGCTTGAGAAAACGTGAGTACTTCCAGGAATTTTGGTAAGAAAAAATAGTGGAATTAAGTAGATATTAGCCGTATATTGAAGATAAACGAAATTCTAGGAGAACAGAAAGATAATTTAAAACAAAACGAAGCAAGCATAAAAGTAGCAAATAATTCAAATTTTAGATGAAATTACGGGTCAAATATCCGGCGGTGCACGAACAGGGAGCGCTATAAATGTTGTAACTCGGGCGATATAGCGCGGTATAACGCACGGTATAACAGAGTGAAAGCGGAAGAAAATCCGTCATCTCCCGCTCGTAAACAATGCGCGCCGGTGTGTAGGTACATGGAAATGAGAGTTATGGTAATACATGCGGGATGGGGCGGTAATGATAAGATAACCGCACGCGGCCCGCCCGGAGATACGGCTCATGGCCCGGCCCGCGCCTGCCGCTGCCTTTTTATTTGTGAAAAATTACAAAACAAAAACAAGATTTTACACTTAGCTGTCGGGATGCATCGAAACGTCGAGTTCAACGACCCAATATAATTTGTTGCACAACTTTTTCTTTTTTTACGCACTTTTAAAATTTACAGTATTCTTCAAGTTCGTCTTCTTTTATGTATACTATCATCTGATGCACTTCAAAAGTGGTATGGTAACGCAATTAAATGCTCTGTAAGTAATCTTAATGTTTATTTCAGTAATTGCAATGAAGATAAAAATCAAAGAAGTGCAGTAGTGCGTCCGATGGAATGGGAATCCCCTTTGACTTTTGTCGCTAAATGATAGCTGTCAGCGCGTTTCGACAATAGAGCAGATTGGGGTAAATTGGCAGATGAAAATAACTTATCTATCTAAGAGTAGTTAACGAGCGCGCGGCAGGGTTCCCCCAAAGCTCCCCAATCCATCTGTTTCCCCTGCAGACTGGGTGTCGCCTGTAACTATTATTATTGTAATCCCGAAACATAATTTATGTAGTTGAATAGCCAAATAAATTATTTCTTTCTGGTATTAAAAAACAATTACATTTTTTTATTAGAGATATGTGCATATTCTATCGACCAGCGTTGGGGCCTCGGCTTCATTACATGCTGAGCTGTGTCCTTTTTGACATCGCACTACAGCACAATTATACATTGTTTTGTCGACTCCTGTATGTGTTCTTGTCTTGTGTTTTATATTGTATGTTATTTAATTTTCTTTGTGTTGTAGTGTTTTGTGTCAAATAAATGTCTTGAATCTATTTGGATGATATTATTACTTAGAAATACGACTGCGAATTATCCATTATAGGATAAATAAACATAAAATAACATTCGTCTGACCGACCAACACCATACAACAAGCATAGTCCAACATTACCTACGTCGTCGTCGGCGTCGTTCCTTTAGTAAGCGAAGCTGTTTAGATCACAGGCAGGGAAAAAAACATGTTGAATAGTAGAAAGAAGGTCAGGACCACTCCATTGTGTAGTATTTAGTACTCGTATCTTATTTCTATGTTGTTGTATTTAAAAATCTACAAACAGACGATGAGGTGCGCGGGCGCAGGTCACTATTGTTTACGCCGCGCTGCTGATGAGTGATGGCGGAAGCGGAAAGCACACGAGTCACGGACACACGTAATTTACCTAGTCACGCCGAATAAACACAGCTTTTCCAAATAACACCCTTTTATACACTTAATTTGCTTTGAAAAGAACTATGTTGAATGATGTATTTTGAATTCGGTGCACAAAGAAGAATGTTTCTAAAATAAGCAAAAGCGTTATTCGAAAATCCATTCCGAAAATCATAACCAAATGGACCCTCCAAGTCTTCAGCTTTACAATGATCGGTAAAGTGTTGGTCTAGCTGCTTTTAGAATATCACTTTTGCCTTTTTTAATCCTTACTTAGAAAGCTCACCCTAAGGTGACTATGTCAGCCTCATTTCCTAAAGAAACTCTTCAGCACATTTTCTATTCTATGAAAAATTATCTACTCTGTTTTGTTTTGTTCTCTGTTTTCCACGTTAATGGGAGGCTAATCCTACGTAACATCATCCGGTACCTATATAAGTGTTTATACTTGTGATATACTTTTCTGGCCTTTCTTCAATACCTTTTTAAATATCCTACTAAATTTACTTAAAGCATAATTATCGAAGACATAGGAGCGTACTTACATCTACGAAAATTACTAAAGGAATCTTTAAATATCCTACATACCTACACGTTTATGACAATTTCGCAAAGAAAGTGTATTCTCATCCAAAAAATCTTGTAATTACGAGTATGACTTGTATGATTCATAATCAAACAAAGCAAAGTTTCATAATCAAACAAAAAACTAATTTTTACTGGTCGTGACTATCTTCACTACTTCACATTTGTGATACAAGTGTTCCACGGCATTTGATCCCTTTCCGTGTAAAAAGCGATGGATAAGCGATATTAATCGCGACATAATCGTGTATCATAGTAGGGGTGTTAAAGAAAGATCGTGTGGTTGATAAGGTCCGTACGGAAACGCATTTTACGGCACGAAGAATAGCAGGTAATTGTTGCTGCACCCTATAAGCTCTTGTGCACTTTATGTGGTGGTAATAGAGGTCACTATCTTCCCCTTTCGGTTGTTTCTTATTGAGTTGGGTCAGCTAGCGAAACGAGAGCTCTGTCGTATAACTCCCATCTTTGTTGCTCGTGATTTCTGTACCGAATTCAAAAACGACAAGGTCCATTCAGAATTTGGCAGTTTTATAAGGATTGTTTGCGAGAAAAATGTTATACCTTATTATAATTAGGCAACTACACCTATTTGTTGGTTAGTAACCGAGTTTCAAATACGTTCGTAGTAATCTGTAATATAAATTGCTTAATTACCTTCAATTAATGGGCAGGAACTAGCGATTACGTTCATTGTCTTGTAACTAGTACCTACACCCTATAAAATTTTCAACACGTTTTTGACGGTAAAATAAGTGAGCCGTGTCGAATTGTTTTTCTTCTATGTTGATTTTTCATAAGTATAATTACAATTAGTACAAAAAAGTACCTAAGGAAAATTAGTGATGGATTTTATTTAGGTGTAAATTATTAGCGCCTTTACAAAAATAATTTTAAAGAAGTCTAAGTGCGCAAGCCATTTGATAAATGTAACATTAAATTAACATCAGCTTAATTAAAACCGAATTATTCCTATACTGTACTTTGACCTAGTGAACTCTCGTCGTCACCCGAGTTGGTAAAAATATGGGTAATTGATTGCACCAATGCGAGCTCATTTGGTTGATTGTATGGCGCTCGAAATTGCGTATTTAACGTATGGAGCGACCCTCGGGAACCGTTGCCAATTTCGCAGGCACCCTTCACCCAACTCGAGGGTCTTTCTCGTATGTTTTTATTGCATTTCTATTATTTATTTTGATAATTCTCAGTAGCTACACGCACCTTCCCTTTTGAAATCTTATAATATTCCCACATTAAACTAATAACAGCGCTTTTTTCCACAGTATACCGTTGTGTGTTATAGTTATTGTACTCATAGTTGACCTTCGTGCCATTTGCAGTAAACACGACAAGAGGTTCGTGCCTGACAGCAAAAAGTTAAAATTTTAGTAAAGGAGAACGATGCAAGCGTTGCAAAATAGTGAGGTGTAAAGGGCCGTTGGCGCATTATCACCGTGCAAATATCCCACCCTGAAGATTAGATAACCTGGAGGCGCCGCCAACGACGTGGGAACACCCGAGAATGCGTTGTAAACAACGCTTTTAATTGCAACGTTTGTGTGCAAATTACTCGTTTATATCTTCATACATCATCAGCGGAAAAATTCCGTGAATTAATTTTCGAAGATAAAATCTGAAATTCGATTTAAAATCGTTCTCCCTAATGGAGCTGCTACAAAAAATGGATGAATTTTTGAGATATGTGCATTCAATAGATTGTCACTGTTGAAATTCGAAATTTAAAGCGGCGACTAAACGTATGCGCATAATTTGATCACAGAGCGAGGGATTTGCAGCAGGAAGCGCGCACTGTCCGGGATCGCCGGTGTCTATGCAGATCTAAATTTAGAGGTAATCGCTTGTTTAATAATCTATGGACATACCAATCCTTCGCGTGAGCATTTTTTTCACTGAATAAATTGGCTTGATCACTATTTTTTCTTTAGGTTACACTTGCTCTACAATAGAAAGGTCATTCATTATTTATCTTGCTTCTGGATTAATGTTCTTCAACAACGTTTTTATATTGCATTTTAAAAAAAACATCACAACAATGAAGAATTATGTCCGTCAAAAATAACAAAATAACACACATATTCTACATTTTAGGAGCTTTGTTTTCTGATTCGTTAGCATTTGACACTCCAATTAAACAATAGACTAATTAAGTAGAATAACAGATAACATAAACAAAGCCTGAAAAGTCAGCCCATAACATTTAAGACTCAGAAGCCAGGCATTTTGCACAACAGTATTTAAAGATAACGCTTAAAGTCTCCCAGTCAATAGGTCACGGATATCGTCAGTCGTCACTGCAGTAACAGATGGCTTATTGTGTTTAGAAACCAAGATAAGGCAGGTCTTTGCTGTTTACACAAACGTTACTGTGTAAGTTCTTTTAGTTGTATTTGTTTTTACAAAGCAGTAGTTACCAAAATACTGTAAAATTAATGCTACCTATAAAACCACAAGAGAAAGGATTAAAGTTACTTATTACGTTAGTATTGAAAAAAATATGACGATGTTTTGCAATCCACTTCTGAAGAGATTTAAAAGAGTACTGTTTGGAATACTTCTGCTGCGTATACATATAATTCGGAAGAATTTTAGCACAGAAAACAAAAACTAAACTTTAATTTTATTATTATTTTTATCGGGTATACTGAAGTACAAATTCCTAACTTTACCAATGTGAAATTGTGTCAATTACTCACAATTTCAAATAAATTCTAGATTATCGATCAAAGAGGTTTTAATTAGCACACACACACACCAGACCAGCGTTAAGCTTCTTTTTAACTGATGAAAATCCGAGTTTAAAGTTACGGAACTGATAATTCATATTTAGGTACGTATACTTATTAAGGATGATTCAGCCGCAGGAGTTTAAACACCTCATTGTCTTCGCTGTTATAAAATTAATAACAGACATGACTCGTCTTTAACGGATAAATTAAATTACATCGCCCACTATTCCGAAAACAATGACTGAATATATAATGTAAATATGCTTATACATTTTATGGTTGCGATTAGTAAAGATAAAGACAATGAGGATGGAAGAAGCGGGACACAAAACTGAGAAGTTGTCGGGTAATCAATCAACGATCATCCCCCTTTCCCTCAGTCTTTGCGTAACACATAATTAATCACGATATATAATTAAAATTCCCGATGACAAGGCGCGATCACAGCAATATTCATCAACAAGCTACAATAAAAAGAATTTGGCTGCGAAGAGTTAAAAATTCTTGTAGGTTAAGAATATCGTAGTCATTTCGAGGCAGGATAAATATGAGTTTGTCGCAAAACTTTCATTTGACGTCATCAAATTAAGAAAATTAATGTTATCAACAAATAAATCAAATGATCATGATTCAAATATAAATTAATTAAATTACAAAATAATGACAAAAAAATATGTTAATTTAGAGATAGGTTGTTATCATACTCAAGTTACAATTCCACATTATTTTCGAACAAATCTTACCTAAACATATACTTTAGTTGTAAGTTCGTGACTTGATACCTTGTTCCTATGATTTACGGACAAGCACTCGATTGCTTGATCAAAGGCCAGCGATGTGTGAATTTATTGTCGAAGTAATATGTTTGTCGCGTTTTATTTATTTGACAAATACGAAAAGGGCATCATGAATCTTAGACTCGTGTTTTTATAAGAAAGATATGAACGTTTAAACTCTCAATTAGACATGTAATAAATAACACGTTAAAAACGTATGAATCAACCGACTCCAATCCAAACAATGTATATCAATAGATAACCACAAACCAAACGTCATTTAAATATAATGTGTTATGCTTTTTGTTTTTGTTGATTTTCTTTAAAAGCACTGAAGCAATTTCGATAAAAATATGTATAAGATCACCTCGGGAATATACTCTTTCGAATTCGAACAAAAAAAATGTTGAAAATCGTCAAACAATTGACGAAGTTATCATTATCACGTAACAAACATATATATATATATATATATATAAAAAGTACAGTAGAATTGAGAACCTCCCTTTTACTGAAGTCGGTAGAGATTTTCAATAAGGTTTTGAAAAAGAAGAAGTTGGAGAACTTGGAGACATAGAATTTTAGAAGAGATTTTTTAAAAATATGATATAATGGTTGATTGAGCAGTGCACAATTTCACTCTTATCGTATCACTTGCCTGTCAAGATTGATGTGCCTTGACTATACGATAATCTCTAATTTAATATAGCACAATGACAGATAAAGAGTGAAGGAGGGGCGACATTACACTTCTTCATTGCCAACAATATTGGGTCACTTTAAATTAAGAAACTAAAAAACTTTCCCCAGGGAACATGGGTCCAAATATGTAAAAAAAATTCGCCGCTCCATACAATTCAAGCGATCAGCTGATTGCCTTATAGTCGAATTTTTTTTTGAGAATGTTTTATGGTTGTTAAAGTTATTCAGTTTCATTTGGGGAAAAACACCCTCTGAACAAAAGTTTGGCTAATTCATTTAATTCACCCTACACACAACATATGTTTTAATTAAATAAAGATATGATCAGCACATTGCCATAGCTTAAAATGAACGTTAGGATACAACACTAAAATTATAAATCTTGTATAACATATGTCGCGGATTAATCGCTTACAGGTAAGTCTCAAGCGGCTGAACCAATTTTCATCAAGCATTGCTAAGAATCATCTCGATTATGTCATCTCTTTCCGTGGGTGTCGTAAAGGAAAAGATAAGGATTAAGGAAACACAATTGAGACCTGCCTCCTAGTAATTCATCCCAGGCAACGACACTTCAATTTTTTTCTGAATCTGAGGTGTCGTCTTATGGTCTCATGCGGTGTGGTAGGCTCTGTAAAGGGCCGTCTGGTTCGCGACCGCCCTCCTTCCGAAGTTTGACGCCAAACAGCTTACTGTGTTCCGTCGGTGCGTGGGAGTACCAGTGCCTTTATAGGCATTTTCTGGGTTAACTCGCTCCATCGTCGACCTCATCTTTGACCTTTATGGTCAAGATTGAGGTCAAGAGCTAACCCATCTTATAAAAAAAAAGAACACATGTCAAACTTATAACACCCCTCTTTTTATCTATTTAAGTCTTATGACACCCCTCTTTTTAGTCGAGGGTTAAAAACTACGTAGTTGTGAGCCGCTCAAACTATACGTAGAGCAGTAATTACCTAGTGACTCAGCAGTGCTTTGTTCGCCTTGCATAGGATCCGCGAACAAACTTGTTTTAATTAATTTCGTGTCTCGAACAAGCCTTCAGCTGATTGTTATCTACTTAGTTGCTGTTAGCGGTCCGGACGCCCCGATAATGAAGCAACATATTGTTCTAAAGTCAAGTTATGGTTTTAATGGCGTTTAATGTGGATTATAGTAAGTTCAAGTATCGCCGTTTTGATGTATTGTTGGCGAAATGATGACACTGTTATAATCAATATTGCTCACTATGTAATTTTCAAAATCAATTAAATTCTTTAGTAACTCTTAAATTAAAATGTTCTATTACTACTGACATTCGATTGCTTATAACTTTTAAACGGCTGAAAATTGTTGATCAAATATATAGCTAAGAACCATCTCATCATCAAGCTGACGTCAGCTTTCAAACAAAAAAAACCGCATCGAAATCGGTCCATTAATTAAGGAGCTACGATGCCACAGACAGACACACATATACACAGACATACAGATACACACGCCAAGCTTATAACACCCCTCTTTTTTGTCGGGGTTAAAAATGTTCGGCGCGAATGAGACTAAACCCCGAGGATTGAAGCGCTTGTAGCTCAGTGGCGCTCGCTGATCTCAACCGATCAATGAGGTTAAGCAACGTACACAGAGGCAGGGAACCTGATGGGTGATTAAAGTGGCAATTTATCACCAGCGTTTCCGTGCTTCGGAGGGCACGTTAAGCTGTCGGTCCCGGCTGTTGTCGATTGACTACAGTCGTTAAAACCAAGCCAGCAGTTAAACGCAGTTGGGGGGCTACCACCTAAGCGAAGCTGATGCTGGGTAAACGAATGGAACGTTGTCGATTGCTTCTTTATAAGGAGACCTTGATTAACGACATGAACTAAACACAGCAAAGTACATCATTCCATTCGTTCAATCAGCATCAGCTTCGCTTAGGTGGTACCCCCCCAGCTGCGTTCAATTGCGACTCCATCCACTTTTTTTAGCGCGATTGCCCTGCTGAGGCCATTTGGCAGTTTGAAAACTCTGATACCAGGGTTAGCCAAGCTAGCCACACACTTGACTATACTCACACGATAAGAAGAAGAAGAGGATTGGATCTCCTGGTGCTCTAACTATAACGAACTATTCGTAAGGTATCGTGCCTTCAAGTCAAGTGGCGTTTCTCATTCCTTTATACAAGCTCAATATGTCGAGCGTGTAGGTTGCAAAAACGTCAGAATCCGAATTTCACAATGTTAAACATAAACTTTGACAGGAATTGGTCTCGAACCATCAGCATCGTCCTAATGTCATACTTGTATTTTCATTTTTGTTATTTTCTGTGGTTAATAATGATAGCACCATAGCTTTCAGAATGCATTTTTACCTATTACTAAATAATGTTAAATAGTTAGCAAATGATACAATATGCAAAGCAAACGTAGTAAAAATTGTTGGATTGAAATGGGTTTGGAGCGGTGTTGTTTGGCGCGCCCGTTGTCATGGCAACCGGTGAAATATGGGCCCTGTCTTTACCTCGCCTCGCTTATTGCCGTTATTAGCTAAGGATAGCTATTAATTTCAACTCGTATTACAATACTACGTGTGCAATCGGACTTTGATATCGGTTGATCTTGATAGTGTTGCATTTTAGCATTTGCTGCACGGAATTGCTAGTTAGTTTTTGAATAAAATATGTTGTAAGTATTTTAAAACTGTCTTTCTGCATGTTATTATACAAATTTATTATTATCTTAAACGTCAGTAGGTATTTGGCACATTTATATGTTTTTGTACAGACAGCACTGCGCCAGGTCACCCATTTGCACTACAAAAGCTGGCGCTATTACGAGCGAAATAATGGCGATGTCAAGGTTAACATGTATAGCCAGATGTGCTGCCGGCTGTACTTTATTGGTTCGATATAAAACATTGATGTTATTTTTTACCAACTCCATATATTCCACTTCTACTGTTTGAAATAAAAACTGCTTGAATGCTCAACTTCTTTGCTTGACCATTATACGTGATTCGTTTATTTTATTTTAGAGTTCAAAATCACTAAACTTACTATAGTTTTTTAAATACATAATATTCATCAGTGTATAAAAAGTGTATAAAACCATGTGATAAATTAATACCATAATCTTTTTAATACCATAATTGAAAACTACTATCCTCATAATAGATGATATAAATATATAGCAACTGATAGTTGAAGCCAGTGGCATCGCTTATCTAGTGATTGTAATAGATCCGTTAATTCCTTATAATAACTTCGATGGCGATTAAGACAACACGTGCGCTATAAAGGTATAAAAGGTGGTTTTCAAAACAATAATTACAACCAATTACGAGACGAATTTCTCTCCACAATCAAATAAGATGACTGGCACAAGTGGAGTGGCCGCACGCGGAGATGAATCAAGGAAATCCTCTCTCTCTTTCATAACAAGGCAACACTTTAACAACTGTCCCTTACCCTCTCAATCTTTCCCCGAAATATTAACACTTCCGAACCCAGTCATTCATTTTGATCATCTTCAAAAATGCTGACACGGAATTTTGAATGAAAGTCAATTCTTTCAACAAAAAATCGTTCTTTTTTTAATGTATTTTCCGCGAATTTTCTCGTTTACGATTGTTTTTAACATTAACGAGCTGTTAAAAATTAAATTATAATCGCACATAATGAGTAATAACTTTAATGGTTACTTAAATGCAACATTTAAAATAAAGTTTATGCTTATTACGAAATCTTTTGTTTGCTGCCATTGTTGTTGGTTTGGCCCTTTTAGATTCAAAGCGAGTTTCTCATTCCAAGGAATTTTGTGTTACTAATTTAATGCCAGGTAAATGTCATTTGAATGTCCCTAAATTCTTTAAACAATCATTAGTTTCCGTGGCCGGGCCCGTCTTCCCCACTAGACAAATAAACTGTGGGTGACGCTGTTTATTTTTGTATAAGAGTTGAATTGCTTCTTCCCGGAATAGTGGGTAACATGGGTAATCGTTCTGTAAATAGCTTTGGTTGAATAAACACATGCATTAATAATCAAAACATGGCTTACGTGGAAAAAGATTTGATTTCCAAACTGTAGATTCACTTTATATGATTAACTGTAAATGATTGTGAAAAGCTAAATAACTCTCAGTTAAAAAAATTAAGAGATTTTACAAAAATTCGTAAATTCTGATATTGTACATGATAATAAAAATATGCACAGAAACGCGAAGAGTTCTTTTCCGCCAAACGAATATGTAGGTAGCTATAACCTGTAATCGGAACCGGTTTGGCCAATGTGGACTTACGACCAGGGAGAGGGCATGCTATATCAAAGCAGGTGTTCCACTATAAGCCTACTGCCTCAATGAGAATTCCGACTCGAGCCTTAAATGGACTGTCTGAGATTTAGTTCACTGACTAGACATAATTTAAGCAAAACAGTAAACTTATTCGGTTATTCCGAACTATTAAATGTGATTTATGCAGAATAACTGAAGAAAGGATGGAAAGTTGGATCGTTGGAAGTTTATCGCCAATGGTTTTCCTATCAGCAAGTGCTAAAGACACTTGAAGAAGATAAGTTAGGGGAGGCGTGTTTATAACGTGTGTTTAATAATTTAGCAGCGCCGGCGCGCGGTCCCTTACCGGCCTGTAAACTGAATAATGGATGCAAGAATAATATGAGCAGACTAGACAGTCTCCGTGTATTCAATACTAAAATGCATACGTCTACCTCATAAATTTGTAAGAAGCAATTTCATGATATTGAATTTTGAAGTTAGTATATTTTAATGAAAACCAGCTTATTTTAGCTATTGTTTGTTCTTGGCGCTAATCTCCTTATGACAACAATCAACTTTCACTCGTAGTGCTTGGATACCCTTCACCAAATAGATGCTTTTATAAGAGGAGCATGGGAACGAGCACCTGTCGTATTCTGCATAAAATAGCGTCTGGTCATAATACTAAATGTTTTATCTGATGCGCGTGTAGAATTCCAAACAAAAGATTGTTACCTCGTTCAGAAAAAGCTTTATCACTTATTGTTTTCATGGACAATTTATTTAACATTAAACACCTACAATTATAGATAAGAGAACTTTCTAAATTTCTATAGCACCGGTTACAACCCGCCGTATGCAAGCTTTATTTGCATAGTAAGCGAGTTGTTTAGTTGCTATTTAAATATAAGGAACTAATGTGTAGGTAGAGAGTCAGCCAAGCGGAACTGGTTATGTTGTACTCTAATGTTCTCACTAAGTAAAATACTTAATGGTTACTTCTGTATCGCTTGGCATACCACTTGTTTCTAAAATATCTTCAAGTGTAAGATAGTCATTAGTTATTCGAATGTGTACTCTTTCGTTTTGTAGATTTGCTTTTGGGTTTTTTTCCGTGTCGAACTAGGCTGAATTATATTTATTTACCGCTACCAATAAAATATATAATACAAGAAAACATATCAATTAAAATATAATCAGTTTCGTTTGCTTAACCCTTTATTTATATGATTAATGATAACATTGATCATCCAATGTTTGTTTAGAATCGATATCTAATTCGATTGGCACTTGAGAGCTAATCGGGGTTACAATACATTTTGCATATACTATCAGTGTTTGCATGAGGGTGCAGCAGAATGCATTTAATTCGTTAATAAATCAGGCTGTGGGGTGGTGCGGGTTCATTAGACAGCTCGCCGGAGCTTCCGGGGCCCGCTTCAGCCTTCTGCTTGATGCATTTCATTTGGCACATGATGGATGCATCGCTAATTTCATCTCTCGGTCACATGCACTCACTGTATTAAAAGCCAGTGACGGAAAGCCTTTATTGGATTACTTCAGGCACAGAATGTTGGCATCAACAGGCATTGTGGAGTTCCGATTTCCAAACCTATGTAATTTCATATTTTGAATTTGTTCGGATTTGGAGTCGAATTGGATTGTCATTTTATTACAATTAGCACATTATGGCAAAGAGATGAAAGATACCAAAAAAGTGTCAAATTGTTTACTGAATGGCTAAACCTAAGTGAACATTTGCTTCATTGTTTATTTCTGATTTTTAATTTGAAAATTTGAGCAAGCATTGACGTTCAGTTTTTCTACCAGTATTAAGTAATTCAATGATAACTTCATTGCATTAACATTTCCTGTCACACATTGATCTAGATATCCCACTTAATTAAGCAATATACTTCTTAAATCTTAATGGGAGTTTTTCGTGAAACAAGTAATTAATTGGCTCTCATAACTTGAGCTTATCGTTGGCATAAATTAAGGTAGATATTCGCGCGCCGGTGGCTCGGCCACGCACGTAGTGAAACTTTTAATTGCATTCAGCTCTATCACTGTCGGCGTCGTCAACAGCCAGAGTAATGAACACCCTCCGAGATTCTACTCTTTTATCATCCATATTAGCTTTATTATTACGAGTACACTCTTCGTTGACAAAGTCTACTTAATATTTTTAGTCGGCAACTTTTTTAACCACATTTGCTTCCGTTTCTTGAATAATATCATAATTATAAATTACACTTTTGTTTTCATAACCAGATTTGAAAATAAAAACTCAATTTTATGTAAATCTGGTGTAATAAAAATAATATTTTTTCAAATTACAATTGTCACCGCGTATCCGCTGTGGCTTGCATAAATATAACACAATAGAGGCCAGGACCGGACGAGAGGACTCATTAATTTAGATGATTGTACAATTATCTAAATATAAGCGGAGTGGTGCGGGACGCCCCTGCAGGGCGCGGGGGGGAGCGGGGGCAGGGGTACTCCAACCCGAAAAGGAGGGAGGGGTGCGGGCACTCGTTTTTAATTAAACCAGCGATGAAAATGAAGTGGTCCGTATAATATTGCTTAGACATGTTTTAAATTAATTTCCACAAGTCTTATTATATCAATAACTAGGTGAAAGAAAAATTAACCCTTTCAACTATTAAATTTTGCTAACAAAAGCAGTTTGAAGTTTACGTATAACATCTAAATAGCCTAACTAATTTTGTCCATTATGCATTTGCATATTTACACTTAAGTGTATTAATCATTCAAAACAATCTTTAATACTAATTAATGCCTTCTACAAAACAAATTATAAGATATTGTGATGTATAAATTGGCTTAAGGATCCAATAACAATATGGTGAGTGAGACCCTCCTTCGACGACGCGACACGAGGCCCGGAGCTCGCGGTACCAACGAAGGGTTGAGCTCCTCTCTCTTCTCTATTTGTTTTTCGTTAAAGCTTTAATTAAAAGTAGGTTTATTTTAAAGAAAATTGATGTTCAAAGTAAATAAATCCTTGATGGTTTAATTATCTCTTTGTAATTGAGTTTCACCTGACGATAAAATAATTAGTGTTATGCTCACAACTTGCTTATTAATAATTAATGTTTTGAAAACTCGTGTCTATGTGTATACAAGTATGGGATATTGTCTTTTATCTTTGTTAATGTTATTTGTTTACTCAATACTTATACCTACATACATATTTTATTTTTATTTAATTAAAACTTTTCCCGTTGTTTCTTAAGGCATAATCATAACACACTTGTTTATGTTGATTTTAATTGCGTGGAAGTACCTAATTTTCTTCAAGGTTTTCTTCTTTATTAAACTCTTCAACAAACCATCCTACAATTAGGTATATTTATGCTGCGATTCAACGTTGAGTCAGTATTTATAATTAGTATTTCTATTTGTTTCGTATGTACTGTCATACCACTCATAACTTTAGTTATTGCATTGTTCTTCGTAAAATCATTCAACGTGATTAATGGCTCCAGCGTTCTATTTCTGTTTTAGTTGTAAATACGAACTACCTACAAAGACATGAGACTTAAATGTCTTATTGTAAAGTAAATGTAGCCTTTTCAACTACGTATATTGTCGGGGTTAAGTATAACTTGGTATAAAAAATAATAATATTTTTCGTCTTGATGTCGAAGAGTTTGTGTACAGGTTGGGCAGTTGAAACAGCGCGCACGTGGTTTCTCCCGCCCTCTGCCGTCGCGTCGGTCGCTAGGCTACGCCGGCTTCAAGTAAAACAACATCCAATATACTCATCAATGTTTCTATCATCACCAACGGAGCTATTATCATAATACGATAATAGTTTACTACATGAAGTGGATCTGTTTACTAACACACTACAGCAAGCCAGGTAGGAGTGTGTTTGGCAATGCTCGGACGGCTCGCATTATCCTCAAACGGGTCTTTCAAAATAGTTACCTAAGGCTTTGTCCTTTCGGGTCCGTCAGCCGCGCGTCCAGGCCTCTGCCTCGCAGGGACCGCCCGGTCTCCGGACCGACACGATGCACCAAACAAAAAAACTCAACAATAACAAAAAAACACAATCAAAGTAGAACTTAAACTACACCGCCGCAAACAGTCTCAGACCCCTCAAGTTTCAGGGAATAAAAGACTGAACACATAAAACTTCTTAGCGAAACTTTAAAACAAAAACAGTGTGGAGAACTTCGAAAAAAGTAGTAACGATTGCGGGGAACGGCGACACCTCCCCTCACGGCGTGTGAGTCGCGACTGAGCCACGCGGAGCCGGCGGGCGGCGCGGGGCGGGGGCCGCCGGCCGGGCCCCGCTCCACCGCGGTATTATTTGATTAATTCGCCTCCCCTTGTATACTCGGTAAGTCGTTACGGCGAACGACGTCAAGTTTTTAAATTTCAGTAAGAGGACCGTAACCTTCACCTATTCCTTAATACTTTAATTGAATTCATTAAGATCGACGGCCACGAACAAAGATTAGACGTTAATAAGCAAACTGAAGGATCCGTCCCGTTCTGGTTAATTACGGCGGTCGCGTACGCCGCAGGAAAAAATCCAACATGGAAATTAATGAGTGGTACCGAGAAACGTAAAATCCCGCTAATTGGAGTGCATTTGCATACTGAAGTAAAACAAAGTCGGAGTGAGTTATTTTGACGAAGTCAGATGCTTGCAAACGAGACGAGCTAACAATGCACCTTCGTATAGTGAATGCGAGAAAAGGATTCAAAATCAGACAAGACAAAAAACGGCGCATTTAGTTTGACGCAACAGTGCAACACGTTGTCAAGTAATCAAAATGAACTTAGCAATTGAATAGACGAGTGAAAAACACACTGAAGGAACGACTGATTACTTACCAAATTATCTATCAAAAAATTGAATAGCAATAATTTAGTCGTTTTCATTGATGGTTGTTTCTTGTTCCCACGGATGAGGCGAAGGTGAACGAATGCCGGCTCGGGACGGGGACGGGCAGGGTACAGGAAACTCGTTACAGGTCGCGCGTCGGGTTACAAGAAAGAGGTCGGCCCACTCAGTGGATTTCGGGTTAATTCAATAATTCCGAGATGAACCATTATCGGGCTAATTCGGGTTAAGCCCGATCAATCAGCGCTGCGCCCGCGCAGGTGTTCTCTGTAGGTACTATGCGCACCTTTGTCCCTTACTACGAGTTTGATAGGATTTAATTTTATTCTATAACTAACTTTATAATTCTTAAAACATGTAACAATTGATGTAGGTAAGAGATACGCGATCAAGGATGTTATTAGTGTTATTAATATTATAAACATCTCTTTTTTATGTTTATTTATGCAATATGGTATTATTATGAGGAAAACCTTCAGATCGTGTAAAATTCCCTACGTTGCAATAATTTCAAACCCGATATTAAATTACAACATTTTGATTAGATGTAAAGATAATGATATGTTAATTTAATAGATACCTATAAAAATGTTGCACATTAATAATTAAATTATTATCAGACAAAAAAAGATGTCGTAACCGCAATTTTAGTAGAATCTGCTAGAATTTTTCTTCGATATTTAGGATTAGTGCAGATGAAAAATACATTAAAAGTCTGAGTGTTATGGATTATGAAAGTTTAAAAACAATTAAGTATTTTGAAATAATATAAATCCAATTACACACGTATATTTATTTAAAAGTAGTTACTGAAACTTGAGGGGGTAGTTCTTTCAATGAAACTGAAAAACATTATTCAAGGAACTTATAATATTTCGACTTCCAATACAAATAAAGGCAAATCAGCTGATTGCACAATTTGTATAGAAAAGGTGATTATTTTTTTCAAATTCATCTAAACAGGGCTTTAGGTATCTGTCTTTCAACCTTTTGGGTGGTTAATCACTCCATGAAACTGAACAACTTTCCCAAGGAAAATACGAAAATACGAATGAATTTTTTTTTGTCAAAATACGAAAAAAAATTTTGAGTTTCCATACGAAGTTCATCAGCTTATAGCGCATTTTGTTTATGAGATTAATTTTTTTTCGTATTTTGACCTATGTTCCTTGGGGAAGTTGTTCAGATTCATGGACTGATGAACCATTCGAGAGGTTGAAAGAGAAATACCTAAAGCCCTGTATATGTTCCTTTCGGAAAATGGTTTAGTTTCGTGAACTTATTCACATATTCAATTTTCGCAAACTGATTTAAAGTCACCCCATATATTTATCTAAAGAAAAACCGCACTAGAATTTCGCTTATATTACAAAGGTTCGTAATAACACTAATAACACAGTGCCTAATAAGAAAAGGTATAAAAACTTTTTTAATTTCGATGGTAAGAGAATAATATCAGTTCCGAAAAGGCAGAGTGGAGCCTGTTTCGAAATTAATCTTTGTTTAAAGTTAATGGGCCTTATTAATCACAGGCATTATGTCTAGATGAGTATAATGTGGTAATCGGTGACTCAGCCGAAATGTATTGAGGCTTTTATTACTAAACAAATGCACCGTTATACAACGTGATATTAAACCGGAGCTATGCTAATCCAAAGTCACTCTTAAAATAAGGCCTGTAAGGCTTGTACAACTCTGGGCGCGTACACAAGAGATTAGAGTGACAGGTGAATGCGAGTGTTATTAATACCATACATTTTAATTGGGTGCCTGTTATTAGATGGATTCTGCCAGGAAGTTTAATTTTTAATAGACCATTATTGTTCATCAAAGATAATTTGAATTCCATTATAAATTTTAATGAATCTTACATTATAATTTATTGATTGCTTAAATAAACATGCATATTCTAATTAAGTTAGGTGTTTATAAGTTAAGTAGATGTTTATAGTTATGGTTACCAATTTATTAGTAGGATGTGAGCAATATTTCTTTTCGAGTCAAAATAAACCGCAACAAAGAAACAAATGAACTTACGAGTATGTATATATGTATGTATGTATGTAAAGACACCGATGTCAATTACAGAGATACTTAAGGGTCTGTTACCTTCTGAAAGGTTTAGTAGGCATCTTGTCTCAATAGTTTTGTTACCACACTCGATATTAAGTGCCTATTCTGTGCTAACGTACGACGACAGCGAAACAAGGGTGCAAATTAAGGTGGTGGCACACTGCACCTCTGCAGTTAAGGGTGGGCTGCGTCCGTCACAATGCGCCAAATGACGACACCCGCCCGGTACGCAAATGAAGAATATTGTCGGGTGCTGCTAGTGTGAATGCTCCTTAATGACGTCCCAGCCTGCAACCTCGCTACGTGGAGATGTCACCCACACTATATTTGCGTCGATTGTTAACTGCTAATTTATAATCATTGTCTATTTTGGTCTTCTTGCAAAACTCTTGCGACTGTCCCACTTCGTTTTTGCATTCGTTTCATTATTTAGCTTGTTCCCATTTTTCGTGTTTATTTATCACGATATATTTCGACTGTTTCTACGAAATATCCTCATTACTCATAGAGTTTCATGCTTGTGTAGTGTTAGTTTCGTTTCAACGCGAGTGCATTTATCGTTCCCTTTTCATAACGTTCTTGTAATAGCGTGAATTCCAGGTAGAGTTAAAAGCATGAAAGCCCGACTGCCATGCTTCATTCTAAATCGTGTACCGTACAGTTCAAATGTGACTATTCGTTATAAACCAGTGCGAGACAAACGGTTATTATAATGTACGTTATGAGGGCACTAAATGTCGAAAACCGTGACGTTTGCCAGATAGGGATGCGAGTGTTCAGTTTCTATTCACAAAAACCACTTCCAAAGTACCTGTATCAATTTACAAGTTCCCTATTTACTCCGACGTCAACTAACAGTATACATGTGTATATAGTATACATATTATATTTACCAAGTATTCTTACTTTTGCTTGTCTTTATACCTATGAAACTTTGAAAAAAATGATTTCCTCATTACAGATGACATTTTTATTGCCCTCTGCTAACCCTTTTCTCGAATTTCTTAAACAAACTATAAGGAAAGACACCAGGAAAAGAACTCTTAATCAAGTAAACCACCAACGCACTTTCAGATTTATGACGTTTCAAACAAAGATTGGAGTAGAAAGTTAAATCTTTGCTATAAAATAATCACTGCCCTACAGGGTGTAGTTAGTTGTAAAGTCCTCAATATTTACACGCCAATGAAAAACGTGCACGAGCTCTACAGCCCAGCTATACAGAAGTATAGGTTTTATGAATACGCCACCGGGACTGATGCCAAAACCCCTATATACGAGTACGTATAACTTTCAATCCCACAAACATTTTTCACATTTTAATTGGCACTGTTAGTTGGTAAATTTGGAGATTTATCGCCTTGCCAGTGTGGAGACTAATTATCTAGTAACTTCGCCACAAAATATTTCAGATCTGGCGGTTTTGATAGAATTTATGTTCGTCGTTGAGATTGCGCATAATATGGGTCACTTTAAATTAGCTAGTGAAAACTAAGGAAATGAATTAGCTTATGAAACTGAACAAATTTCTCAATGCGACATATGTAAAAATATGTTAAAAAAATGATACGCTCCCCACACTTAGCCTCTTCTATGAAACTTTGGAAACTTTGGAACTTTGGAGTTGTGATAAACGGTGTTTCGGGAGCTCTACCTTTAGCCTTCCGCTTATCACTATTTTTTGGGACACCTGTAGGTATGCCCCTTACTTTTAAGTATTCTGTGCTCTCTATACTACTCAAGCGATCAGAGTCGGACATTATTTGGGATCTTTGGGAAAATTTGTTCAGTTGTTTTTATCCGCTAACTAATTTAAAGCCATCCTATATTGAACAAACATAAAAATGTCATGTGACAAGCAGTGAAATTGAAAAAAGTGTCAATCTATCTATCTATCTAATAATTTTCAATTGTAAGTTAGTGCTTTGGCGTCGTAAAAAGACTTAACTATACAAGTTTACAACGTTCTTCTGTTTTAAAATGCAGAACCGATTAGACACTAAAGACAATTTATTAAATAAGAGGCTACTATTCTTATAAGTAGTATATACTGCGCAAATTTTATCGCAATATCATATTTAGCAGGTGTGGAAAGCTTCAAGAACGAAGGTAAACCGGGAAATACAACATATTGTTTCTGCTAATTTGACGACCGAATCAATAATTTATTCGCGAAATGCGTCGCGATCCTATGTCAAAATGTCAACATTGACAACAACCCCAGAGTTCGAGCAAGCCTATGCGCGGGGCTCTCGCACAATCAAAGTGAAGTTTCACCGTCAGCTGAGTGGCGTGCCGTGCGAGTTTGTGGCGCATCATGCTCGAGCTAACCACTGATGTCTTTCAATGGTAACTTACCTACGGGCCTGCGTTCGAATTCGAAATAGCGGCAGAAGGTTGTCAGTTGCCTTGTTGGAAGGAAACAAAATGATCTTATTCTAAAATTCCAAACAGTGAGTCAAATTATTCGTTCGAAAGTGACTTGACATTTCGTTAAAGTACTTCTTAAGTTATTAAGTATATTAGGCTAAAAAAAATTCAAAGTACCGATAACTTGCTTCCAAGACTAATATCTCATGTTTTTACTTATCTCATGTCATTATATTTACAGCAGTTGAAGTCTGCAGCGATCGTTACGAGCAGGGTACCTACCACGATCGTTTTAAAGCATTTCTGTTTAGGATCCAACTTTGAACTGCTTCGCAATTGGAATGTTTTTTAAAATGGTACTATGATGGCGCTGCTTTTGAACTGCTCGGTTGTCTATGGTCCATTTAAATGTCTACATAAATTGTCGCTGGTCTGCCTTTGAATCGCAACAGCGCCAAAATTGAATCGCTTATAAGCCGTCATGGTACGAATAAGCGTTGCAGACTTGTTTAGGTCCTAAATTGGATCGCGCTAAGCGATCATGGTAAGCCTCCAGGTGGAAAGATTTACAGCCCGGTGACCCAGACCCAGACCTCCAGTTGCAGCACAAAGGAGGCGACGACGCGACTCGACACGTTTGACCCTAATACTGGCCCCTCAGCTCTCGGAACGAGCTTTACAACTTCTTAGTATTATAATAATAACAGTAACTAATAGCAAGGCGAGTGGCAAGTGATTAGTTTCTGCTTTTTTCAACATTGAAATCAAATTCACAGTTTACGAAAAATTGAAGACCGAAAGCATTGTTGGAGCGCTAATAATGCTACCGTCGCACGCAATCTCGTTTATTCTTAGCGCAGGTTTGTAAAGACCAAAATAAGCAATGTTAAATTGGCAACAAGATATTGCAAGTGTGGATTTGTAGGAATCTCGGAGGTGAGGCGGGTCCGCGAACGAGCACATTACGTTCGATTGTAGGGCCAAGCGCGGCCTAATTGCCAGCATTGTGTCGGCATGCAGATGTGAATGGGCTTTGATTTGGGCCCAAGCGGGGGCCGGGGCCAGGGGACAAATCGCTCGTTACGGCTGCAGGTAAACTTTCATTGAGCGTCGGAAGGCGTCGGACGTGAGAGGCGGCCGACAAAATGCCCTCGTTATTCGCCGCCGAATCACTCGCTCATTGTGCTCGGGGAAACGGTAGACGCGGTCGCCGAATCACGAAAAAGACTTTAATGAGGCGTGAGAACGCTCCAAATGAACGATTGTGTTGACGGCTCGGTTTAATGAAGGATTGATAGTAAAGTGGCTTAGATTAACGCGAATTATGTGGTATTGTCTGCTGGAGTAAACACGATCGCAACGATGGAACTTTTGCTGATATAATTAGCTCCACAATGGTTCAGAGACGTTATACTGTTTCGGATATTTTGGCAGTTCATCTAACCACCTGTTGCGAGATAGAGGGTGAGAGAAAAACTGAGTGTCGGTCGTGGTCTCCCCCTCCCGCAGGCCCCCTTCATCCCTCACCCGGCCGGCCTGAACTCGACACTGCGTCAATTAAAACCTGACTCCTGGCGTTTTGTCATGTTCGCATTTGTATAACAGATAGTGACTAATTTAAATTTAGGATGTAATTTGAAAACAGTGGAAACTCTAATGAGATAAACGCTTGTTGTTATCTGTTTTGACTTTCCAACCTAGCAAAGGTAAAGATATATCCTTATAATAATTATAAAATCTGGAATACAAATCGTCTTTTACTAGTACTTTATCTTTCATAGCATTTTTTTCATAGTATTTTTTATTGATATGTATCAAATTGTAACAACATTCTAGAATGCGTAAAACTTACAGCGAAGTGCATAGAATATCCAGTATAGACACCCGTTGCTAAAACTGGAAGAATGATGTGTGAGGAGTTCGTGGTCAGATATTTTTCTCTGCAAATTTTTTAAAGTAATAAGCATTAGAATATTTCCTTCATCAAGTGATAATTAAATCTGTAACGGTATCAATCCACCCCAATTTCATTTTCAGAGAAGGCGATTACCTTGAGAAATCCGAACATAAATCTCAAAACACGAATTTAGTTGTACCGAACCAGGATTTGAACCCGCAACCTTCCTGTTACAAAACTGATTCTGAAACCCGCACGTCTGAGAAAATTAAGTTTTTGAAAAACGCACGGTTGGCAACCCGCAATTGAATATCGTGGTAGACTTATGACCTATGCTCTCTTCAATGTTTCGAAGGGAAGCCCGTGCCCCTTGGTGGGGACGTATATGGGCTGATAACGATGACGAAGCATTACGAAAGAAAGCTTAATCAAATTGTCTCACGAATGTTGCGTGCTTAGACAAGCTTCATCAATTTCGTCTTCATAATCATAACAAGCTGACGTCTTATCTCTAATAGACTATGCTTCTCCCAAGATGCACCAAAGCCTGACCCTGGGCTCTTCTTTTACAACTCCTCTCAGGTCTCAGATAAACAGACATCTGTCAATGAACCGCCGAACTTATAAGTGTCCACAAAATAATTATTTATGCATTTGTGCAACAGTAGGACAGGTGGCGAGGGTGCCCGAGGCGACCAACGAACGCATGTTGCCCATGTTACCCCACCTCACCATGCTGGCAACCCATTCGTATGTAAATTAAAAATTTAATTAACAGCTAAAATACAAACGTTTACTTTCATTACCTACCTGACGGCTGTAAACGGAATGACTATCGCAATTCCGTGTCAATTGTTAATTTTATAGTTGAAAACGATCTCGATTTGCATATCATAAGCCTATGCCTATTTTCCACTCAGGTGGTATAACACCGGTAGAAAATGTTTTATTGGAAAATGGACTTTGTTCCAACCGAATAGAATACATAGTTTATTATAATGCCGGTAAAAAAAAACTTGAGGAATGGTCAAACATTAATCATGTTTGGTAGATCGGTTGGCATAGAGTGGTAAAGCATTCCCTTATGTTGCAGAAACCTTTACTAAAGTTAAAGATTCTTTAAATCTAATGCCATGTTCAAGTAACATTTTGTATAAGGGAGGGAATAAACACATTTTAATTTTAATTTGAAATGGGAGTCGCTTCAATTAAGGGTGACTTTAATTCGCGCCACACATTTTTCTTTCCTTTAAATTGTTTGTGAATATCCCTCACGCGGGTAAGTGTTTTAAAAATTACTTTGATTTACTTAGCGAAACTTTATGGAATGACTCGTCTTAAAACTGAACAGCTTTCTCTAAGAAAGCTATACTGTAGGAGCAATCCTAATCCGTTGTATGGGCGTTCAACAATAATTCATAACGGTAAACTTCTTTATTTATTAAATTGATAAGTTAGTTTATATATGAATGAACCATAAATCCACCAAAATTTATAGCCGCGACTGTGAAAAATAATAAAAAGAAACTTACCGTTCAGGTGGTGAAATTGAGAACTATCCGAATTTCATACATCTAATGACGGCTGCTTTGACTGGTGGCGCCACCGCCAACTGAATTTTCAATTGCAGGTAGTTTGCAACTTTACATTCGGTTGGCGGTGGCGCTGCTGGTCGGGGTGGTTTTCAGCAAGTATATGAAAATTAAATAGTGCTCAATTTCACCACATGAACAGATAAATAAATTGAATTGAATTGAAAATGGCCTCCATTCCAGCGACACACACAAATCGTTTAGATTTTTTTAAATATGGTTTCTGTTACATATCTTATTGGATTTTGGTTAAGACACTTATTGTAACTGTAAATAAACCTATTTTCAGCAAAAAAAGTGTTATTATTTTTGCTGTAAAAAAAAACTTTTTGAGCGCATTTTTTTTCTGTAACATCCTGTCCGCTTTGCAGGTGGATTTTGGCTAAGACACTAAAGTATAGTAACTGTAAATAAACCTATTTACAGTAAAAAAAATGTATTACTATTTTTGCTGTAAAAAAAACACACTTTTTGAGCGTATTTTTTTTTCTGTAACTTCCGGTCCGCTTTGGTGGATTTGTAAATATAGGTTCTGAGATTTACTCAAAAAGATCATTTACAAAAAAATTGGTCTCTTATGAATTTTACTCTTACAGTACTAACTATATGAAATATTCGACTAGGTACCTATACAAAGGCAAATCAGCTGATCTTACAAGTAGTGGAGAAGTACTTAAAATACTTATATCATTATTTTTCCAATTTCGACCTTTGTTTCTAGGGGAAAGTTGTTAAATTTCATGGGCTGATTCACATCCTTTATGTTCGCTAACTAATTCACAGTCACCCAATATCCTTGATCTGCCAAATCCCTGGGTCATGGTCAAGTGTGCCCCGAAAAAATATCCCAATTTAACACGGAAAACAAAAGCTTATGTTATAAAAATTATTATGTTATTGTGCATGTTGTACTCAGTGCGTAGTTACAAGTACGCAGTAGTCATATGATGTCAAAAGGTGAAGCGTCGTAACTCAAAAAGTGTAAATTTGACACCAGTCACGTGTAGCCATATTTTTAAGTGTGTTTCGACCGTGAAGTTGGTGTCAAGTGTCGACTAACTGTTTTCGAGCTATTGTTGACTGTATGAATACTAAGTTAAAAACTCCTTATTTATGGATAAAATTTTATTTAAAAAAAAACCTTTTAACCCTCTTGGTAAAGTTCCCATTATTATAAATTAAACTATTTTTAAATTACAAAAAATGTAACCAGATCTTGAAATCTCGAGTTGTATACTTAATTAAAGAACTCAAGTACAAGTAAGTAGCTCTAAAAATAACGAGCGTCTGCACGTGATTGTTATAGTTCACGTCTAAAGGTCCGTTCACACTGCGGTCTCGGGCCTCACGCGTTCCTCCTACAATTACGCGCTTGTGTCATATTTACAGCCCAGGTAATTGCCATTCAATTACGAAGCCAGCCTGCTGTGCGTGCAAGTGAGACGCACGATGACCGGTGGATATCGCTGTCTCACTCCTACGCGGCGTGCAGCCGGCCAGCCATCAATCATCGAGCACCCCTGCCGGGCGCCCGTAGGGATGGGACACGTCACAAAGCAAAGTATCTCCATCCAACAATACTCGATAAGTGGGCAAATGCCACGGTAAATTGAATCGGAACCGTTCCAAATCCGACGTTGTTTAGCGTGTATTAATTTGGCTTGTCTGTCGTGTCATGTCGCTCATTGACGTGATACGTCCGATTCGATACTTCATTTTAGAGATGTTTTAAGTTTAACGTGCGTAGTATCTCTGGCATGGCACTTCCTAAGCGAATGGACCGATTTTGAATGTGGTTTTTTTAGTTGGAAAGCTGGCGTGATTTTATCGTTTTACACAAAAATTCAACTTCTCATAATAAGCATAAGCAGTCAGCTGACCGCTCAAGTTGAATAGCGAGGCATTTTTTTCCATATTTCGACTGGTCCCTTGGGGAAATTTGTTCAGTTTTGTTGCCTTCATCACATCCTTGATTTTCTCTAGCTAATTTAAAGTCACCAAATATATCGATAGATATTTGATACAGATTTCAACGCACGCACCCTCTCTATCGACTAGGTACAGGTACGATGCCGCTCTGCACTCTGCAATGCAATCTTTCGCCTTTATGTCTCGCCCTATTTCTCCTCGATTCGATATTCCATCCAATCTTTCAACTACAACTTTGTCTAATGCTTTTCAATTCAAAATCAATTTACATATTCTATGGATAAACTGTTAGAGCATTCAGTTTTATGGTAAGTATATTTAATGGTGAAGTGATCGAAATTGAGATATTTTTTTTTATTGTGACGTGTACAATTTTATTACACTTAATAGTGCATTGAAGTTGACACTGTCGCGTGGAGTTCATACTGTTTTTATTCCAATAGGAAAAATTGGATAAAGTCGAAAGCAAAAATCAATATTCGAATTTTCTTCATTTACGTTGTGTTTTTATTTTACCATGGTGCAATAGAAATAAACAAACGCTATTCACCCAAAGGCTCACACTAAGGTTTCCCCTTGTGTCGTCGGTTCCATGGAACATACACAAATGCAGACACGAACACCCATGACCCGAGAACAAACATCTGTTTTTTACACAAATATTTGTCCAGACCCGTAATCGAAGCCAAGGCCCGTCGATCAAGAACCTTTTGCTGTCAATGATCGTCCTTCAGATTCCTGTTTCAATTTTCGTAGTAAACCCGCAACGTCATTTTGTAGCCAAATTGAGAGTAGGAGGCGATATTGTGTCGTAAAATAAAAATGGCAAATACGCTATTTTTCCATTAATGTTTTTGGGATACCTGATATTGAGGTACAAAATATTGTTTGTGAGAATAACAATAAATTTTAAACAGCTGAACCAATTTTGACTAAATATATAGCTTGGCATAGAGCTATCTCCATTACGTCAGCTTTTTAAAAAAAACACATCAAAATCGGTCCATTCGTTTAGGAGATACGATACCACAGACATACACACAGAAACACAGATACACACGTCAAACTTATGACACCCCTCTTTTTTGCCGGGGGTTAAAAAGAGTACTTATATTAATTAGTTGATTAACTTTAACCTGTCTCTAGGTTTCTGTTCTTGCCAAGTTCTTAATGGTAAAAAGTAAAACATGCAAATATTTTCATAAGCATGTTGATTGATTAAGTATTCCTTTTCCAAATAGGTAGTAATTAACGATATATCTTAATGAGTTTTGGTAGGCAGAAAGGAGCGGAGTCAGATAACTTAATTTGAGGCCATTGTATACTAGAGGTAGTAAAATCATTATTGCCCTTCCATATTCATTGTATTTATTTATTTTTTGTTAAAAAGTCAACCCAAAAATCTTTATTAATCAATATTATCTTGCATTCGATATAGTTTCTCACTCAATGCACTTTTTGAAATAACACACTTTTGTGTTAGCGGCAAAAATAGCAGAAGTTGCGGTCAAGCTCTTTAGTGATCAAGAACAAGTAAGTTTAATGCATTTTATGGTTGTGGTAGCTGCGTGGAATCTTGTAAGGGCATAACAATCATTATTATGTTAAATTTTTTGCTATAGGCTTATTGCATACCAAAGACTTAGACGTTCTAACTTTCAAAGTACTATCGGGTGACTTTACTTAATGAGGCAATGTGAATGAAACTTAACCGCAGTTTGGAAAATTAAGGATGTGAATCATCCTAGGAAACTGAACAACTTTCCCCAAGGAATCTAGGGTGAAATATGAATTTTTTTTTACCTCTTCATACAACTTTAACGATCAGGTGTTTGACTTAGTATGAGAGAATTTCAAATAAGTTTCTTAGGGAAAGTTGTACAGATTTTTAGGGAGAATCATCCCCTTAAAGGACATCATTGACGGTCCATACAAAAAATAGGAAAATTTTTGAAGTGGCGGCCAAAAAAGGTAAAGTTTTTATTTCGAAAGAACATATTATTCTAAACATTTTTTATTATGATAGCTAAGCTGTACGACCATTACTAGATTTGTTTTTGACACTTATAAATCTGGATTTTAAATATTCCGGCCATAGAAAATAGTATTTCAATTGATTGTGATACTAACAATTTTTCGTATTAGGTTAAAGATTTAAATTCTAGATTTAAAAATGCATTTTAACTTGAAAATCCAGATTTTTAAGCTTAAAAGAGGAAAATTCTTAAAGGTCGTATAGCTTAGCTGTCATAATAAAAAAAATTTAAGAATAATGTGTCCTTTTGAAATAATAAACTTCAACTACTACATCTACTACTTTTACTTTTTTTGGCCGCCACTTTTAGAATAGAAGAATAGAATAGAAAATTATTTATTAGAAAGGACATCATAACACAGAGACATTAAAGGAAAGTGTAAAACACAAATAACAAAAAAAAATACAAATAAAATAAAATAAAATGTTTTAAATGTTGGTACGTTTTGAATGATGTCCTTTCGCTTACTAATTTAAATAAAATAAAATAAAATCAATAATTAAATTCAAAAGTAAAATCGTCGCAACTCTAGTAATCAGTTGCAAGGTTTAATATTTTTCAAAACGCAAGTTTCATAGAATTAATGTCATATACTTGATATATTTGAATTGGGAAAAGCAATTAATCTAAATTTATATTAAATTTGGATTTTCTTTTTATTGGGTATTTCTGAAACATTTTGTAAAGGGACCGACGATGGCAGTGCCATGGTACGCCTCTGGCTAATTGCTAGCAGCAGAGTTGTAGATGCTGGCAACACGTTGGTAATTTCGCAATATCACCGTTCACGTATCAAGGTGAGGCTGTGGATTAATTGGCCACTCGCTAATTAGTGGGGCTCATTAGCAGCCTTAATTGACGACGCGGACTTTCCCAGAAATCCATTTGTTTTAACAAAATGATAAATAAATATTTTCTCGGTAAAATAATGAAAAACAAGCTGTAGAAATTTAATTAACCAGGAATTTGATTCTTTACCTTAATTAGTACTTAGATTTTGTCAATTACTGGGTAAGTAATGTAACATTATAGTGTCAACCTTTTTTAATTAATAGAATAACGGCGTTATTCTATTGAATTCAGATGAATACTATTTTTACAAAAAACCTTTGGTGAAATTTACCTATGTATAACGTTAGTGGTGAGTAGGTAAAGAAACTCTGCACTTTTCTCATAAACAAGCTGCGTAAAAGATAATAAGCTACAACGCAAGCAAATACATAAACCAACTCACATTAAATCACGCGATAGACAATCTCTAAAACGAGCTTCAAACTTAATAAGGTTATACAAAGCCCATGATTTATTCTCAGATAAAGAATCTACACATTATTAAACGAAATTACGCGTCTAAAGGCCGAGTAGACATTCCTAATCGGATTGTGAGGAATAAAGAGAGGTGGGGGGGTATCGCATCGACGCGATAGGATCTGTAGATAAGCTCTAGGTGCGCACGCGCATAGTCAGCGCGGACAACTTCATCAACAACCTTTCTTACAGCCTCGCCGTATAAGGCAACCGTTTAATTGTAAAGTCGTGATGTAGCTTTATGCCCTCGCTAGGTTCGTTTCATGGTTTTCAAATGAGCTAGGATCTCATGAATTGTATAGCAATGTTCAGATGTTAAGCGTTGTACCTATTATTATTTAAGGGGTTCGAAGGGTTGGGGTCAAGCGAAATGCAAGCCCCCGTGTCACTGCGACCTTGACAGATCTATTGTAACAGTACCCTTCTGTGTTGTCACAGTACGTCTTGGAGTCCTATGCCAACCGCGAATCTGGCTATGTCCTTAGCGGGCACATCCTTAATATCTTGGTAGGATAAGTTGTGGCCTCCAAGGTACCGATTCCTGCTGCAGTGCAGTGCGCTGCAGTCACAGATTACATGAAGAGACGTTTCGTCAGCTTCATGACAGAATCTACACAACTTGGTCTCGGTGAGGCCCATGTTGTGTAGATGTTTGTTTAGTTTATTGTGGCCAGTTAGAATCCTAGTGAGAATTCTAACGTTGCCTTTGTTCATTGCGCGCACTGACTTTGACAATTTCTCGTCGAAGCCCTTAATGAGCGATTTAGCCTGCACTTGTCCTGGGGTCTGAGCCCAAAGCCTGTTGCTTTCGCTATGCCCCCAATGTCTAAGTGCAAGTTTGATTGCGCACGGAGGAATGCCACAGATGGGTTCAGGTCCCATGGTTGCACTCTCTGCGCCGGCTTTGGCCAGGCAATCGGCCGCCTCATTACCCGCGATACCGCTGTGGCCCGGCACCCATCCAAGGGTGACTTGGTTGTTTGTGCCAAGCCTGTTGAGTATCATGGTGCACTCTTTTATTAATTTAGAGTTAATTATATTCGCCTTGAGGGCTAACAGAGCGGCCTGGCTGTCAGAGAAGATGAGGATTCTCCTACCAGAGTACGCTCTTTCTATGTTTTCGTAAGCGCAGCCGATGATTGCGAAAATCTCGGCTTGAAACACGGTGGAATACGGCCCGAGATTAGCAAATTTCCTGGCCGTGGGGCGGCCTCCAACGAAGCCTGCTCCGGCCACCCCGTTCTTCTTGGACCCATCCGTGAACCAGACGACGTCGTTGGGTTTGACATCACCGGGAGCCCCTACCTCCCAGTCAGATCTATCTGCAATTAGAACGTTGTATAGCTTGGTAAAGTTATATTCTTTGGTCATTGCATCTGAGGGCATGCTAATGATGGGAAATTTCATGAGATCATCATAGGCATTTCTCATGAAAGACGATTTCCATCTCGTCCGGCCTGCTATTTTAGCGCGTATTAGTGTCATTTTCGCTTCCGTCTGTACTTGGATATGCAATGGAGTCAGGTTGAGTAGCGCCTCCATTGCCGTCGTCGGAGTGGACGAAAGAGCACCTGTTGCGATAAGGCAGGCAAGTCTCTGAATTTTATTAAGTAAGGTGACATAGGTAGACTGAAGGGTTTTTCTGTGCCAGGCTATACAACCGTAGGTGACCACTGGTCTGACTACAGTGGTGTACAGCCAAAGTACTATTTTGGGGCTAAGGCCCCAACGCATCCCAGCCAGTCTGCTGCTCGCGCCCATTGCTATTTTAGCTTTCCTTACAATGTGAGTTACATGCTTGTTCCAAGTGAGTCTGTTATCTAGGATAATACCTAGATATTTGGCCTCCTTGGAAAAGCAGATGGGGGTACCAAAAAGAGAAGGAGGCTTTAGGGTTTCAAGCCTCCTTTTCTTGGTAAATGGCACTATGATGGTTTTACCCGCATTGACTGACAATTGGTTCTCAGTGCACCAATCCTCTACAATGTATAGTGCCCTTTGCATAAGGTTAGAGACAGTGCTAGGGCATTTTCCCACAATCACTATCGCTAAATCATCTGCGTAACCATGAGTCTCAAACCGAGCTTCATTTAGTTCGCATATCAGGCCGTCAACAACCAGGGACCACTCGAGGGGTGAGAGCACTCCCCCCTGAGGGCAGCCTCTGGTAATTTTGAACCATAGTGTCGTGTCCAGTAGGCTGGTTGACGCAATCCTATTCCGCAGCATGTGATCTACCCACCTAGTGATGGTATTCTCGATGTTGCGACTGTGCATGCTGCGCACTATGATATCGGTTGGGGTGTTGTCAAATGCCCCTTCGATATCGAGAAAAGCACACAGAGCTATTTCCTTGTCTTCTATGGCTTTCTCCAACGTGTCTACCAGGTCAGAAAGTGCCGTTTCAGTGGACTTTCCTTTTTGGTAGGCATGTTGCCTAACATGCAGAGGTTTGGGCCCTAGATGGGCCTCTCTGATGTAGGAGTCAATTACCTTCTCCATGGTTTTAAGTAAGAAGGACATAAGACTAATAGGTCTGTAGGATTTGGGCTGCGATTTGTCCTTATCCCCTCCCTTGGGTATGAAAGTGACCCTGACCTTAGTCCACGCTGACGGTATGTAGCCCCATGCGAGGCTACATACACATGTACATGTACATGTACATGTACATGTACATTTTTATCAGCGTCGGTAATAGCACCTCTTCCCCTTTTTGAAGCAATGCGGGGAAGATGCCATCGAGACCGCCCGATTTGAATGGCTTAAAGCTGTTGATAGCCCACTTCACTCGGGCGGGCCTTATGATATTTGAGGCAAGTTTCCAGTCCTCTACCTTCGGCCTACTGGTTTGAGGTGTCCGGGCCTGGAGTTTGCCTCCATCTTGAATGCATACCGAGTCGGGGAAGTGCACTTCAGCAAGGCGCCTTAATGTTTCTTCCGGTGACTTCGTATAGGACCCATCTGCTTTTTTGAGAAGGCAAAGATGGGAGTCAGGGGTTTTTGATAGGATCTTATGGATCCGTGAAGCCTGCGCGGTACTTGCGATCTCATCACAGAATTTGCGCCAGGATCTTCTTCTAGCCTTCCTGACTTCCTTGTTGAATTTCGTGAGTGTTTGCCTGTAAACATCCCAGCTCTTGTCCTTTTTGGCCCTGTTGAAAGAGGACCTGGCCTTGAGTCTGAGTTGTTCCAGGCTCTTGTTCCACCAAGGAGCATTTCTGTTTGACTCAATGGACTTTAAAGGACAGTTGTTAAAGTAGGCGTCCCTGATGCCCTGTTCAAGTTCATCTGCCACCTCCTCCAATTCTCCTATCGTCTTTATGGTCTTACGAACGGTTAGGCATCTCTGTAGACAGTCTTTGTAGCCGTCCCAGTTTGTCGCCTTAGAATTTCGATACGATTCGAAGCGTTGTACCTATGCTGAAACCTTAAAATAAATCCCGAAATAAACTTCGCGGCTTTTTATTTTCTTCATTATTTGTGTGTAAATAAGAGTCTAGTTTACTCTCTTTTTGACCGACTTCAATATAGGAAGAGGTTCTCAATTCGACGGTATGTTTGTTTTTAATTTTTCAATTTTTATTTTTTTATTTTTCATGTGATAACACTGATAACTAATTATCGGCCGATTTTCAAAATTCCCTTTTTCTTTCGAAAGAGTATACTTCTGAGGTGGTTCCATATAAATGTTATATTGATTTTGAACTTTTTTTAAAATCAACTAAAACAAAACACATATACATTAAACATATTTAGGTGACGTTTTGATTTGTGGTTATCTACATTGTTGGGATTGAAGACGGTTGATTCTAACGTTTTTAGCATGGACAATTATCTATATTATTATATGACATGTTTAAAATATATTTTATAATATTTTATATTGGGACACTATAGCGGCTACGTAAAAAATAAATATATAGTTCACAAGTAAGTATTAGTTTGGGTTAGCGTTGAGATAAATCTTTATGAAATAGTGTTTAAAATATGTTTTTTCTTATCTATTAGATAAATTAAACACAACGTGTGACACAAATTAAGAATGATTACTTGAATTTCAAAGATAATGAGGAATTATACAGATACGATTGTATACATTCTTGGCCCTATCTCTTTATCTCTAGTTAGACTGAAGAAAACTTTCGATCTGTGATATCCAACACTATCTGAAGAAACAGCTCAAATTACTCGAATATAAAGGTGAAAATAGCTTGTGGCATACAAATATGTTTAAATTAATATTGATGAATTATAATTGATCATTGTTAGTGATCTATTATCTTATTGAGCCATCTACATTCCTTTGTCTCGGTTTTCTTTTTAATTTGTTTATAACAAGGTTCATTATAAGGAGTTTTGACGACTGCTTTTAAAGCGGTTATATACTCGTAGATAGTTCTTTAGCTAACCCGTAGTATGAAGCAACACTCCGACATTTTCTAGACTCGGATAATTACGCACATCATTTGCATATTAAGGAAATATTTCAACCGAGACCTGCGTTTGGTTGCCGTAATTAAAGGTAAACTTTAGCTATGGTAATGGAATTCAATTAAAAGGAAATTGCGCTTAGTTAGTTAAACACTAAACTTACGACCAGTTTCTTACGCTTACATTTAAATAAATGCGTGAAGGCGACGACGACGACGCGACGTTTGCGTAGTTATATCGAAATATTCGTTTGGAGTAGTTCGATAATTCAATTACCAAATTAGATCAATATAAAGCGGCCAGATAAGAAAGCCACAGAGAGTTAAAAGCAGTGGTACACGGCGGAGGTATTCGCATATCGGCCGCGAGGCGCGATCGATGGCGCCCCGTCCCCCAATCAGCTCCATCAAAACTCGAGCTCATTACTCAAAATCAATTAGCGTTATTAGTGCGGCGCGTCTTCGTTAGCCCGTGATGGAGGGTAATTTATTGGCATCTCTTAATTAGGGATAAGTCTAATTGGAGGCTTAGTCGTAACGAGGCCCTCGAAATCTGACGTCCCGACGAATAAATTGGTCGGCCGGGGCACGGCCTCGCCACCCGCGCTCGGCGCACGCACTCACCCGCTCTATTACCATTGATATTTTGACGTGCCAACTCGATTTCTGTTCGAGCTTACTTTAACGAGTGCTCTAATAAGTTCCTAACAGATTTACGACGATCTCGGAAAGTTATGACCACAATATCGGCGGCTAGGAGAGCATGAGTTTTCGATCGGTTGTATTGCATCGATCCAGTACACTATTTGAATTTACAATAGCTTTCACCGCAAGAGATATTTATCGTAAATGGATATTGATTTTAAAGATGGTTTGAGATTATAGGGTCTAGTGGGGCTAATTCGCTGGTCTGAGTTTGCGGCGAGCGTTAAGCGCTGCGGTCGGTGCGGTGGCCTCTCAAAGCGACGGACAAAAATAAAGGAAGGCATAAAGCGGATAAATAAAAGAGAGCAGACAACGGCATGATCAAGTGCACCGCGCGATGTAACGCGATACTTTGTGGTGTGCCTTATTCCGAGGAAGATGCGCCAGCGCCGCGCCAACCTATAATTAGACTTGGCCATGGTGACACACTGCGTGAGAATATGCTTGGAAGTTAATTAAAATTTATTTTGGGTTCGATACATGAATATGCCCGATTTATTAATTTTATGAAACGCATGTAAAAATAAACTTTCGATGTAAAGATAGCCCTTTTTCTTGAGATAATGAAAAAGAAAATGTGCTGATAGCTATTTTCATTCCCGGCCGGTGTAAAACTTAACTGGTTCGTGTGTTGCATAGTTGCGCGCGGGCCGAGAGCGCCGAAGAATCGGTTTAATGCCAAACCAAATTACGATCAACGCCGTACAGAGCCAAAGAAGTAAAGTTTATGGATGCGGTATTTAACTTATTCATTGAGCAAGCAATTGAATTTCACTAAAATCTGGAGACTACTTAATGAACAAAAAAAAATTGTTCTTTCCATTTTAGTTACCAGATGACCTATAAATGTTAATCAACTAAAATACAAGTTGGTATTTAGTTTTTGCGCTATAAATTAGCTTCACGATGATATCATTCATTTGAAGCCAACTCGTAATTTTGGCTAACTGACACTAATTACTAAATAATCAAGCTTGGATTACAAATTTGTGGACTTTGAAATGCAAACTCGTTAAAAATGCGAATACATTTTTAGGTATACGAACATGTACAGTACAAATACAAATTCATAATAACTACATTATATCTGTAAAAAGAGATTCTTTATAATAATGACGGCTACGTGATGAAAACAAAACGACTCGACAATATGAACGGAATACCAAGAAACCAGCGCAATGGTAGGTATGAAAAATCACTGGCTATAGAACAATCCGCCATTGAAAGAGGCCGTAAAGATCACCACACTAATCCTTGAGAGCTTTCAAATAAGAGCAAGACTCGCGGGCCGCGGCCATACATTACCCTTTCTTGGGACGACGTCGCGGTGGACTAATGCCTACAATGTGTATTATAGCATTTAATATAATAATAACGTAATGAAACGTCTTGCGAGGGGCGGGGGAGGTGCGAGGGGCGCGGGAGAGGAACCGGTCGGCGGAGGTCATCGGCTGCGAGCCTTCCGCGACCAGAGTTGCCAGCGAAACGCTCCAATCACCATATTTGTAATTTTTCAAATCGCTGTGAACTATGACAACCTTTTTTTTTCAACGCACGTATTAATCTCGCGGCAATTCAAGCTTATAAATAATGCAGCTATTAATCGAGCTATTGATGTATGACTTGTAAGGCATCTGCGCTCGAGAGCTATTACAAAGTCTTATAAACTGTTTTAGGAATTTCTTGTTTTTGCGGACCGTACTAGTTAGAGGTGATGGCACAATTAACCGTACATCGTATATAATATATTAAGTATTTACCTTGAGATATTTTTGAGAAGAACCGTAAAACTCCATAATTGTCCACGTTAAAAAAGTAAAAATCAACCGGTTTCAATCCCGACAATGCCTATCAGCAGACAACCACAAAACAAAAACTCATCTAAATATAATATTTACCTATGTGCTTTTTGTTTATCTTGTTTTTTTTTCAAAGCGGAGACAAACACAAAAAAAATACAATATTCGAACAGTTAAAAATGACAGACATTAGTAGAATCGTAAAAGAAACTTAAAGCTTCGTTCTAAATCAACCTAATATACATAAAGTCTACAAGTTATTCTTAGTTATAAATTCATAATTATATGTGCTTATCAGTATTTGTCTTTTACTATTATTTTAAAATAAAAGTGGGACAAAGTTATTGAATTCATATTTAAATAAAAAGCACGAAATCTAGCAACACCAACAGGGCTGGTAATGCTCCGGCGCGCCGCCCGCGCGTATGTTAATGCTCCATTAAGATTATACTAATTGAAAGCCAATAAATACAACGGCTATGAATATTAATTTTATTTAGCTTCGTGCTAACCCGACCTGTTTGAGCTCGCGTGCTATGATACACGCATCTCAGTCTCATCCTCACATTGACTCTAACTATTCACTGACTTGTTTAGGAATTCTGTCTATAAAGCTAAACGTTATAAGCATCTAAATGATCTGCTTGGTTAATCAAGATACGTATATCTGTAGAAACTGGTTCCGTAATTCAAACTGTTAATTAACTAGTTACTTGAGTGCTGCTTTTAGAAATCAAATCATGGAAATGTAACCAAGAATAAAACAATGTGTTTATAAATTTACGTAAAATGTGTTTATGGAAAATTGCAGCGCGACTAGTCGCAGGCCCGATGATTTCAGTGTCTCGATATCCTGTCAATCCCATCAAGCCGTCGATTACGCAGGACAAATCAATTACCAGTCGCATTCCACCGGCAGTCGGCCGACGAATTCCCTGTCACGATCCTATCGGCCGCTGACGAGCCCTTGTCGATACGCCACGACGGTTCACGATGGAATGCAGAACCGCGCTGTGCTCTACGGCCAAGCCTCCGCAAGCAAGCTCACTCAACTACGCGCCTCAATCAATTGTCAGTAAATTCCTCGCATTCGGACACACATCTAAACCCAGCGCAGAGCCTCAAGCACGGCACGGCTCTACCAACGCCGAGAATTTCGTGTTCGAATCCTGTACCGGAATGTTATCTGCGTGCCGTATCGCTCCGCATCAAACATGTCAGCCTACAGTGTATACGTTCGTAAACCACTATTTAAATTGAGTTAAATTAATTGAAATGCCGCGTGTAATAGTAGTATCGATGTAACTACATCCTGCGGTAATCAGCTAATTGGATATGAATTATTGATCTCGCAAGTGGTAATAATCGGTTGAGCGGCGCGGTCGGTTTAAATTGTACGATAGCGTGTAGTTAAAACATCTTTAGTTTTTTGCCGTTGCAATATAGAGTCAGGAATAAGAAAATGTATCGAGATAATGTTGGATTCCGCAAGCTCCGTAGGCGGCGGTCGGGTCAATGTCACTCTCGTGCGGTTTTCCTTCAGCGGGAAAGGTCGACTAACTGCTAATTATTTTTCGAGTGACGTTGTGACATCAGCCGGTTTGAAGATGACTAACTGACTAAGCGCGGTTTAGCGGTCGCGAATAATTTCGAGTGATAATCCTGGCAGGCTAATTATGTGGTTTGAGAATTGAAGGAAATGTAAGTGGTTGATTAGTTTGTTTTGTCGTTTATGTTCGTGTTCATTTGGTGTTATTAGTTTAGTTGGTAAAGTCGGTGGATGTGCGAGGTGCGCCCACGCAGCCGTCGTCTTGATTTTATGTTAATCGAAGAGCCGTGTCCTCTGCGTATAGACAGTGTCTGCTCCGGTCGGGATACATATTGGGCGGCCATTCAAATGCGCCATCACCTCAGCCGTGGACAATTTCACGTTTACGACTTTGCTCTGACACGCCGTAAATAACGTCCACATGTATTTTCTATCGCGTCCTTATTTGCACTCGGTGATAGAGATGGTATCGGACATCGTAAGTGAATAAAGAGCAATCTTAACTTTAACGATGCACTTACCTTTAGAGAGGGACTGGCATTAAACCACATATGTGTAAATTACAACTGTATATTTGTTAGGCATTGTGAGATGAAATGCTTACCTGAAACAAATAAGACTCCTTCAGTATTTGGTAACTCCTAGCACAATTTTTTTTCAAGATAAGTATAAAAGACGTGCTCTTAATAACTTTATTATATTATACTTTGTATATAATTTAAATTATTTAAGTTTGATTTTGATTATTAATGATTAAATAAGAAAGGCGTGCGGACCACTAACTCTCATTAGGTTGCAGGTCAGCATGATGAACCATGGCCTAAACTTATTGTATTAGTCGATGTGGGCTGGGTTTTCAGTGACTGTCTAAAATCTGCTTCTTCAAAATTTTTCATATCTATGGATGGACAGTGTGGCGATGTATTGCATGATAAAACAATTCTCGGTCTTTTATTAAGTACTAGCTTTCCGCCCGCGGCTCCGCCCTCGTGGACTACAGGTTATATCGTGCCCAACGGTGGGATTAAATGTAGCCTATGTCCTTTCCCAGGCTCTAATGATTAGAGATAGATTAGAGTCTAATCGATTTCTGTACCAAATTTGATCAAAATCGGTTTAGTAGTTTAGGCGTGAAAGACGGACACACAGACAGACAGAGTTACTTTCGCATTTATAATATTAGTAAGGATTATGTATATTACAAACACTTTTATTACCAACCCACAGTTTAGAAATTGAATCCTTTAAAATATCAATTCTTCTTCTGCTACTACCTTTTAGTTGTCATAAAACTTAAAAATACTTCTCTTTAAAGACATAAAATTCAAGCTTGACTGTCTTAAGTAATACCTGAAGTAATATGCATTAGGATAACCCATTATCTCCCATTTTCTCCTACGCGTACGCCTACACGATCAATAGCTGTGTTTCAAACAGATGTCTCATTTTATATTCGTTATTATACGGGTGATGTCTTATTATTTATTAGTCATTGATTGATATGTTACAGGATAATCAGTTTTGAAAAGGGTTAAATATACTAAAATCAGTATGAGTTTGTTTAAAGGCACTGTAGCCCCTCTTCAGTGCCTATTCATATACACTTATCCATATGATTGAATGACATTAGGTGGGTCAACTTAGTCGATGCACTTATCATCTATTTGACTAATCAGTTGCGTCTTAATAATTAAATAGTTCCCAATTTCGTCACATTAACATATAAAATGGCCTCCATTGTTATTCAACCGCCCATGTCCAGATTCCATGTCCAGAGAACAAACATCTGTTTTTTTCACAAATGTTTGTCCCGACCGGGAATCGAACCCAGGACCCGTCGATCAAGAGGCAGCGTCGACGATATCTTTATATAGACTATAAACACCCATAAGTTTCAAAGCAATGCTTAAATTATTGATCAATTCCGAAGGGTGATGGAAATTAAGTTGAATTGGTACGTCTCTGTTGATTTAAACTGCGCCAATCGACTCTATTTCTCATTTAATTTAATATTAACACGAATTAGCAATGAAACAAAACATCCAAGGTATGGGCGCTGTTAAGCATAAGTATTAATTAAGAGGGTTGAACCGCTTCGTCTCTAATTAACCGAAGACCCAGCCCGCATTCAGTGTAATAATTAGTTCTTCCGAGTCCGCTCTCACGCTCAGGGCCTACGAATTATAGGAATTTCATCGGTTTCAATTATGCAAATATTAAAATTACAGCTTATTACATTCGAGAGACGCACCTAAGAGAAAAACAACGAGAATATTAAAGTGCTATCAAAAGAGATGTCATCACACCATGCGCGACTCAGCGCAATTTGTCGTACGACGTGTATCTGTTATTAATCTGTTGCTACAATTACTTGCCAGTTGAATTAATTGTAACCCTTACCCGGTCAATTCACTTATCCACATCACCTTATCTCGAAATACTTCTTGTCCCCACGACGCGACATTTTTATTATAGCAAAAACATATGAATGTAATTTCACGATCTTAACGTCAACCACTTGTCATTGTTTAAAAAAAACCGTTCATTTTATTTATTGGATTACTTGCCTCAAAAAGGAAATCGTAATGTGCTCGATCGAAAAGCCGTCGACACTGAAATGAATGCTTTCGTCGCCGCGGCAATAAAAAATCTTAATAAGGATTTTTAAAACAATAATACTCCAACGAGGGTGGTCGGGAATCTTTATTAAAATCTCGAGCGAGTAATAAAAGCACAGTTAAATGCGGAGAACTCTGATGAAAATATTAATTAATGTTTCGGAATGGAAAACATGTTGCTAATTAAATGGCGATATCGCATAAAACGTAATTAGAGACCGGGAACATTCGTTTCTGAGTCTCGCGGCTGGCGCGGCCAGCTCGGGCCGTGCGGTACCGGCCGGTCTCGGCCCGGGGCCTAACCCACTCACTCTTAAAATTCTCTCTTATGAGCATTTATGAAAGGAATGCAACGCACATGCAGCAGAAAAACAGGTTATAAACTCGGTGAAGTCATACTGAATAAATATTCCCTCGGACGCGACGGACGCACACGGCTAATACTTGAACTGTAACTTTTTGCTGTTCATGAGTAGGCAAATAACTTATTGTCTTTAAAATATTTTAAGAAGCGATGTTAAGATAACTTTAATTACGTTTTTTATGAACGTGATTTAATAAATGATGTATTTTTTTGTGTTTTCTGAAGTCTTGAGATTATTATTAAACAAGCGTCTGGAAGTTTGCACCAGCAATTCGTCGAGCTTTGATTCCGAACCGTGGTAAGGTCTTATTAAACGCACTGACTGGCAACTATGAGCGGGTATGATGGACGCGTGAATGGGTGGCATAATTAAAAGAGTCAATGATCACTTATTGTAATTAGCGGTGTGTTTGCCGGACAAAAAGCCGCAGTAATTGTTTCCCGCTGTCCTCGGCTGGCGGCTGAATGAACAGACACGTGCTCAAACGCGAGAAACTCTCCAACGCCTTTTGAATACCAAATTACATGAATGACGTTTGCCATTATGTATAAGTAATATTTCAATTTTATTTCAAACTTGCTGATTCATCTTGTAATGTCCTTAAAATTTGGTAAGTTTTGTGATATAAGATTTCGTAGCGACTTTTAGTAACTAACGAATGTAGGTAAACCTATCAGCAGTTTAAGTTACGTATGGCATGATTACCCGATTTTATCGATTAAAATGTGTAGGAACTCTACGTAGCATAAGTAACTTAGAAGAGGGATGGTTGCACATTGCAGAGACTTCTTATCCTAAAATCGAGCAAACAGTAGAAGCGCGTATTTCATAATGAGGTTATTACGGAGCGTTGTGTTGTTATCTCTCCTATTCTAGCTATTTCGAAGACTCTCCAAATTGGCGTGGCAGTGCGCGGGCGCAAGATGGCTCGGTCGATATAGTTAATTAAGGGTTTTGCGGGGCGATCTATTTGGCGAGATCTAGCGAGCGCGCCGCTGACGTGTGAAAATACCCAATTAATTACCGTAGCCTGCACCGATCGGGCCATCGCTCCTCGCGTGCTGAGCTAACTGAGGACCACTAATGACGGCTCCTATTCCCACTTTAATTTGAATCGTTTCCACGTATTTGATCCTAATTATTTAATCCCAAATGTGTTACTGCACCTCTGGCATGCAGACAGACGGGTCACATAAAATGTGACACGATTAAACTTTGTTTAAAACGGATAAAATTAATGTTAATAATGTAGCTAATCATTTGATCTCCTACGAAATTAAAGTAACAATAGATTAAGGTTGTTGTTCAAACAAGACATCTAGTGATCCATACATATAATTTTACACCGATAGTTACTGGAAATTTGTTACAAACTAACAAACAATAGATACCCGAGATACCAATTGGGTACCTCTGGCCAGTCCGTGTTTGTTAGAGTCGGGGGTGGGTTAGTTAGATTGGTCATGTTGCAACTCGAATAGATGGAGGTAAGCGATGCTCGGGTGTAAAGCGAGTGTTAATGGGCCATTAGGAGAGCGGGGACGTGTAATTGGCTGGCTAGCACGTTAGTGCGCTGGCTTGGCACTCTGGCACGCCGGGCACGCTCAGCCAGCACGCGCTAGATCCGCCACGGATAACACGCACGCTACGCTAATCACTAGAGCACTATTTTTGTCTGTTTAATTGCTGGTATTTGCAAGCACCCTTAATGAGGTGGAACTATACAATATCTATTGCATTTCTAATTAAGGTTTGCTTAGGTTTTTGCAAAGTTTCTGGTAAGTGAATAAGGAATATGTTCCTTCTGATTATGGAGCAGTTTATGTCTTCAAGAGGTTTGCTTAAATAGATACCTTCATATACATATACACACTAAAATCAAGCGTCACTTTGCAGAAGTCCCTAGATCCGCCAGAAAATAATGTGATGATTAGCTACCTTTTTTTTATTGTTATCATCTCAAATATTAATTTTTGTGTCTATCTGGCGGGCTGGTAAGTAACGTGGTGTTCTTCTTATTTTGTGTCAACAGTAATGTCAAACATGTTTGGCCCAGGACTTTGCCACAACCACAGCATTGTTATCAGCGGCCATGAGCAGGTGTTAGGGCACGCGGAGCATGAGATCAAGTGAGCCAGGTCTGAACTGGCTCGCCATGGATCATTTTTTCCTATTGAAAAGATTCCTAATCATCAAAAGTAGGTTAAATATCTCCATTGCCCGCCAATCATACTCTTTGTCGTTCTGGAGTTCTTCAAACTGCCTACACAACAGTAAACGTACGAGAGACAGGAGGAAATTACCCTGTGGACGGTCGCGGCGAGCTCTTGTCATTGTGTCACTCAACGCTCGCCCGTACTAATGGATTTTGATTCCGTTTCAGGCTTTCAGTCTTCAAGCGTCTTTAGCGAAGTATTGAGAACCGTTGATTGAAACTTCAAAGGTTTCAATATAAGCCCGCTTATTTATCTGTGGTTGTATGCTGCAGTTTATCACGAGCGTTTTTGTGCTTCGGAGGGCACGTTTAACCTTCAGTTGGTTTCGGCAGTTTATACAGCTGTTTCCATAATTAAGCTAAAGTCAGATGCTCTTACACTAGGGTTCAGCGAAATGGCCATTTATTGCTACAACTACACTTCAAAAAGAAAAAGGTTCCCATTATACTCGTACTCGTTTTCAATCCAGGACTTTATTCCCGTGGTAATTTGGGAAATTTATGTAGCCTATGCATTCAAGGAGGTAATATGCTCTATCTACATGCCAAATTACATTTCTATCCGTTCAGCAATTTTTACGTTATTGAGTAACAGACATCCCAACGTCTACACTTTTTATTTTTAACTGGATAAAACTAGTTGGATCGCTTCACATTTGACAATCATACCCCCGATTCAAATCTCAGTAGCTAGCTGCATGCAATAGGACTACAGATAAACTATATTTGGAAGGTAAATAATGAAGTCCGACGTAGACCAAACATCTTAATTGGACTGGGAGGCGCATAGAGCCGCATGTTGGCGTTTAATTTCCGAGACCGTTCACACACATTCACATTACTGTGTATAGATGCAAGTATCTGTGTGCATGGAGAATGTGGAGATTCAAAATATCATATACATGTTTAATCACGCTTCAACTCAAACCAAGAGTTTTTCAGTCATTTGCTAAACAAGAGTTTGAATGTATAGAGGGCCGCAGACGCGTGCACTCTGCGCTGTTGTGATAAGAGCGGTTTCGCAACGAAAATGGAGTAACCTGATTCGCTAGCCTCTTTTACTAAAAAAAAGCACCGAAAAGCTATAAAAAATAATTTCACAACGCGGCCACCCAACTCAGAGTAACCGTATTTTTTTCGATATGCTTAATTTATTTATTTATTTAACAGTTTATTGTACACAGGAAAAATCACAAATGTTACAGACAAATAGAAAAACGAACACAAAAGGCACAGCTTATTTCTTTAAGAAATTTCTTCCAGCATTTACAGTACTTTACTTAAAATAGAGTCAGAAAATAAGGATTCTAATGAAGTCTATTGTAAAAAAGGGTCTCAACAAAAATAGTTCTTTTATTGCAGTAGCGACATTTACTAGTCACAAAAACACAATTTTACTGTAAAAACGTGAAACATTACATTCTGTGAAATAACTGTTTTTGAAACTTTTGCAATTAAGGATGTCAAACATTTCTCAACCAAACATCGTTGTTTTTTTAGACATCGTATTAAGCGATGCAATAAATGCGTTCTTGTCTGCAGATTAATCTGCATTGTGCCGGGAAGAAAGTATCCGAATGACGTTTAATTTCCTCCAACCCGCGCTCATCTGATGGAGATTCAATTAGCGATGGGAACAAGCCTTTAGAACTTAGACTGTGACTTGGATCTTGAATTATCAGCTGTCATAAACTGCGCTGAGAAAATTGATAGAAAATTTTATAGACAACACTTTGTTTAAATCTATCTAAATAAATTAATAATCTATAATAAAAAACGAACATTTTTGCAATCTTGTTAACAAAAATTCTTTCTCAAAATCATAAATTGATTTATTTCATAGAACATACAAAATGTTGCTTGAAAACGTCATACTATCGTTAATAATAAATGCATTAGCAAAATAGTGAATTAAATTAGCATTTTTGACTTTGCGCCTATTCGCCTATTCTCTCAATCTAATTCAATTTAGAAAACAAAAAACATTTTTATCATTTTCAAAGGTAGCGAGTGAGGCCAGGGTTTCATCGCCGAGGTAGGTCGGCGTCTTATGGATAAGTTGTGCCCCCCCTCCGGATCTACGTGGTGTAAACGTTGTCCATTGCCATTCAACGTGATAATGCTGCAAGTGTTATGGGTACCTTTGCACCAAGGATGACAAGAGTTGGGTTACTTGACTGATTTAATTTGACTTATGTAATTTTCAAACAGATTTCTTAAATATTTTTTATAAGGTGGAATAAGGAATGATCCTTATGATCATTCCTTATTCCACCTTATAAAAAATATTTTTTCGGGTTGTCATGAGACAACCCGAAAAAACATAAGTACCACAATAAAAGAGTTGTGCAATCACAGCCAAAAATCCAGGAAACAATTAACCCTTGCGCTGTCGCAAAGCAAGTAATTTGGCCTAGCCGACGACTTGTTTGCTAGTTAGAATTCGGGCTAGTTCGGAAATTAATCAGGGCCCATTGTGGGTGCTTTGTCGCGGGCCCTGGTGCCAATTATTGGCTGCACCGGGGCTGTACGTAATTGAACCTGCCTCCAGCTAGTTTCAAACTCTGTAAAAAGTTGCGGTCTGTTTGACGTCCCACCTCAAGCCACACGTCGGTACTATTGAAGAGAAAGTACCTACTTTACAAAAAATTTCACTTTACATACAGGGTTTAAGGGAAACGCTTCCGAATACTGAAAGTACATGCTCAGTCAATGGTTTTGAGTAACTTTCTCAAAGAAACTTTTCCAGGAAACGAAAAAAGTTTTGGACTTCCCATACAAGCTGTCCGATTAACATGACTTTTTTGTATGGGGCCGTCGTTTTTTTTTCGTTCCCTGGAAAAATTTCTTTGAGAAAGTTACTCAAAACCATTGACTGAGCATGTACTTTCAGTATTCGGAAGCGTTTCCCTTACAACTTGTATATAGATTTTACATCCTGGTTACCCCTTTATGTTGCTTAACCACTGTGACAGATACCGAAAATAAATACACATACGCTCACGCCTATAATCCCTATCGGAGTAAGCAGAACATCCGTGGTTTTAAAAACCACTTGATGCAAGGTTTGAGATACATTCAGAGGGTTATATGATGAAATACTATATAGGAACAGAAACCGCAATATTCAATTTTGTAATAACTAGGTTTTAGTTCGTACCAGGTGCAATCTGTGGTATCTGCCTACCCCAATGAGCGGTGAGGCTTTACGTGTGTTTGGGTGTGGGTTTTAGTTTACATTCTATTTTCGTGTTGATAAATGTCCCATTATTCAAGTTTTCAAAGTTATGCAATACTAGCATCCGCTCGGGACTTCGTTCCCGTGGGAATTCGGAAAAATGATGTAACCTATGTTACTCAGGGATAACGTAGCATCCTAATGGTGAAAGAATTTTTGAAATCGGTCCAGTAATTTTTAAGTTTATTCGTTACATACAAAAATACAGATCTTTCCTATTTTATATTAGTGTAGACAATAGATTTTAGCTACAGCTGCAGGAACGACCAACATCCTAACTAATAACCCACGACACAAGGGAAAGCCTGAATGTGGGCCTTTGAGTGTATGGCGTTTTATTTATTTATAATTTATGAAACCAAGATTATGAAATCAGGTACTGTCTAGAATCCCGAGGGATTGTTTGTATAAAAGCTCTGGAATAGTCAAATAGAGTATGAAATGAGATTATGTAGTATACACTACACATACACAGTGTTTTAGGTATCGTAAACATTCCCGGAACAGCAACCAGCAATGTATGCAGGTTTCCATTGATTGTAAATATAAGGGCAGATAACATTCAGAATACCTAACTACTGGGTGAAAGGAACAGAAAAACGAATAATCCTTATGCTTTGCATGTTTGGAATTTATTAGATTAGGAATCATTATTAAATTACTACTGCAAAACTATGCTCAATCGTACTTTTTGTAGATATTCCGATAATTATTTCATTTTCATGAAAAAAATCAACTTTTTGAATGTCCTCTCCTTGCCTGATGTGCAGATTCAATTCTTGTCCCTATTTACAAGTTTAAACCCTCGGCTCACACCTGGAATAAAAGTTGCAATTTATAAAAGTAATTCATATAAATAATTTACAGCATGCTGAGCTATTTCCAATATGTAAGCCAGCTGGGTCAGATGGTCACTGGTCAGCTAAGACTCTCGTCGTAGTTAGGTATGAAACAAATAAACGCTAAGTGGTAATCACTTCTTCAAGAATTCAAATATAAGAAATGCGATGCGCCTATTTTTTTGCTGTGTTTTCCAAAAAACATAATATTATGTTTTTCTCAAGCGTCACACAGGTTATGAGGGCAAAGAGATAAGCGTGAACCACGAGTAATCATTGAAGTTTTATGTACTAGCGAGTAATTCGTGATTTTGTAAAGATAAAGACTAAAAAAATAAAAGAGCAATTTTTGTGATAAAAACCATTGAGCTATTACTACTACGTATAGAGAAGACGCCGCTCACTAACTCAGTGTTCCGTTCAACTGCGGTCGGCCGGCCGCAGTTCACTCAGTCGCTTGCTCGCTCTTGAGCGTTTAGGTCTTGTATGCCTTAAAGCAATAACCCGTTATAACTCAATAAATATGCCTTCGTGTGTTTTACGACATTGCACTAATAATTCGAGTAACACGTCAAAATGCAAAGGAATAACTTTCCATCAATAAGTAACTAGATAATCGTTTTTAAAACTTAATTCGAGCAAAATATTTTGTGGATGCCATTTTGCGTCATTTGTCATAGACTTAAAATATGAGAAGTGACATTGGGTGTGTTGTAGGTACCTACATTACATATAGTATAAGCTGACGTTTATTTTTATAGTGGAAAATATTAATCTGACACATTTAGAAAAGAAGAAACTGTGGTTATTCATTGAAAATAGTTAAGGCACTATTTGTAAGGAATGAAACTTCCCATGACCCTGACTGAACCTGTTAGTATAGGTATTTATGTCAAATATTGTTTTTTCCACAGAGTAAAGTCAGTTTATACCAAAAATAAATATTATAATTAAAATTGTTAGTCAAATAATGTGCACGTAAGAGGTACCCAATGAAATAGGCAGAATATAAACAAAGTGTCGCCTCTATAACAGTGACGTCGCATCTATGAATCATTAGCCGCCCCCCGCGCTCCCCGCACTGCCGCGCATGTTGCAAAGATGTTGTTCGCGCTGACTTTTCTAGTACGCTAGTACGTAATACTTCAATGATAAAAACTAAAAAAAAAAGACTGACCTGCAGCAGCTGATACCCGTAATCCGTTCAAAAGTACAATATTTGAAGCCTCTTTCCAAGCTTTTACTTATTTCTGACCTGGTTTTTAAATGCTTTCGGTACATTTTATGTTAGATATATGATATATATAACAATCTATATACCTATATAAAAATGGAACCCGATTTTCGTTGTCACGGCATCACGCGTGAACGGCTGGACCGATTTGGATGATTCTTTTTTTGTTGTGTTCCTTATTGTCAGGAGAAGGTTCTTATGAAAGAAAAAACTAAATAATTGCCACGGGAACGAAGTCCCGGGCGGAAAGCTAGTAATAAATAAATTGAAATTCTGACAATTTAAATACTATCCAATTGAAAAACATGTAAAAAGAAGCAAGTCTCGCAACATGCTCGCACTGCATTTCTCTACTAAAAAAGGATGTGGGATATAATTTTTGGAAGTGAAAACTTCTTTAGGCCGCGGCGTTGTGCACTTTGAAGTATGGGTAAAAATGTTAAACTCGCGTCAGGACAAGTGACTGACACGTGACCCCGATCGAAAATTCGTAAGGCGGACAATAAATATAGGAAATTAAAGCTACACAAGTCAAGATTTCATCCGGTGTCAGCATAGAACGCGGTGTTCACTAAGAAGGCTAGGAATTTAGGGCTGATCTTTGACTGCGACTTGTCGTGGTCTGCGCAGGTCAACGAGGTGAGCAGACGCATGCACTTCTCGTTCCACTCTCTCAAGCGACTTCAGAACTTTTTACCGTTGCAGACGAAAATACTCCTTGCACAGTCCCTCCTTCTTCCTATTCTCGACTACGCTGATGTCTGTTACCTGGATGTAACTGAGGAGCTACTGAACAAACTGGAGCGCTTGCAGAATCTAGCTATCCGTTTTATTTTCGGCCTTCGTAAGTACGATCATGTCTCTGAGTTTCGCGCCCAGTTGAAGTGGCTCCCTATTCGACTTCGCCGTAATGTGCACATCCTTTCTGTCCTGTATAAAATCCTTCATGATCCTGCCACTCCTGACTACCTCCGTTCCCGTTTCCAACTACTGCCCTCTACCCGCCCTAGGCGTGAATGCGTCAATGTGACGTTGGTATGTCCTGGGGCAAACACCAATTTCTTTTTTAACTCCTTCTCTGTCCGAGCCGTGCAGCTGTGGAACAAACTTCCGAAACAGATTCAGAATAGTCCATCTATCACTTCTTTAATAAGCAAGTAAAACAACACTATCTTTCTTCACTATATTAAATAGCATGTATTTATGTATATTATATTATATATATATATATATATGTGTGTATGTATGTGCATTTATATATAAATGTATATATTTCTTATGTTGTATTTTTGTAATTTAGTAGTAACTGTTAATATTTATTTTTATAACTACTATAATTAATGCACACAGTCTTGTGCCCGTAATTTATAGCTTTTCTGACACCGGATGGGTTGGCTGGAAGAGATCTCTTATAGAGATAAGCTCGCCTTTGTAACATTTTTTAGTAATTAAGTATCAAACTGTGTGTGTACAATAAAGAATAATATAGAAAAAATTAAATTAAATATTAATGCACTACGTTAATGTTCAAGTTTTCACTTCTGCCGGCACTCCCGGAGTGCAACCCGTTGTTTTTTTAATCCCTTAGGAAAACTATAAAATCTCCTAAGTATATATTTCTTAAAATTTTCTGCTGTAACATTAAATTACTTATCTAAATACACTTCTATTTTTACAATTTGAAATAAGAATAGCAGCTCAAAATACGAAAATCAGATGAAGTAAGATTTATCATGTTTTGCATTAATAATTATTTTAAGACTCAATGAAATGGTTCAGAGTGTAACAAGGAACTTTTTTTTACATAAGTTTTTTTGAGTTATAAAATAAGTTATATTTTTCAAAACAGTTAGCCCCAATACAACACAATACAATACTTTTTATTATACACCAAAAAATATAAGTATATCAAAGACTCCATTTATCAGCCGTTTTGACTTATTTCTTCCAGGCAACAAACTGAACCATTACTTAACCATTACAGATATTTTTAAAAGCTATTTAGTGATACTTTGGGGCAGGTTTAAAAAATGAAGTTCGATACTAGACAGTAGAGTTCAACACGGTGTGTGATAGTTTTTTGACAGGTATTTACGAACACTTACAACCCATATAAAATTTATTGAAGTGGTTAACGTTACATTCGCACTTCGAAAATATCCTGAATGGGCTCCGAGAAAAAATGGGGTACTATGCCTTTTTTGTTTGTTTTTGCTCTACTTGGGAAGGACGCACTACCGCGTCCCCAGATGATAATTACATCATGGCAAGTCACTGACACTGATTACTTCTGAGTGGCATTGACGTTTCGAAACTTTTTACGTATTGTCTCTGAATAACGTGGCTCTGGCTGGAAATCGCCACCATTTTCTCAAACTATTGAGAGACGATTGAGATTGCAACGATAATCATTTGGACGGCACTGTGAGACCAGTGATCTCATAATGCCGATATAGTGTCGATAGGGTTTCAGTGTAATGACAATGACAGATTTTTACAGAATCGCTATCCGGTTGCTTACAATCTGGCCACTTTTCCACTCGATCAAACTGTCTAATTTCAATTTAGTAAAATAGTCTATTGGTATTTGCGCACTATGTGCGAATAATCGTTGACATCTGTCACAGAGATAATTTTACCATAGGGCTGCCATCGGTCCGGGTCACTGACATAAAGTGTATGGACTGGCAGTCCTCTATAAATTACAGCATTTCTCTTTAGGACGCATTGAAAGTGACAAATTGAACGGAACTTGACGCAGTAAATTGTAAACAAATTGAAATATATGAAAATTTTGTTAAAATTTTAAAGACTAAGTGGATTTTTGTATAAAGTTTTATTAATATTCAATTTTGTGACCATGAGAATATGCTTGGTTTGTAAATATAAACAGAAAAAAGGAGATAATCGGTCAATGTACAAGTATGTTTTTTTACAAACTGTTTTATTGAAAAATGTTGTTTTAAAACGTCTTAATTCTACTTTAAATGATTATAAATTGTCGGGAAGACATTCCTCTTTTTCTAAGTATATATATAGTTATGTTAAAATGACTATAAAAGATAAAATTTTCGCATTTTCAATTTCGCTTGATTCGCCTGCTTTATTTCGCTAGTGCTTCCAAAGACAGTCGATAAAAACAATGTCGATAGAAACATGTTATAGGTATATTAGTGTAAAATATTACTTAATGTTTCGTACAATGGCAAACAAAACCGTTTTTATTTTGTTGAGTACCCATGATTACTTTTTTAGGGTTATGTAGTAGACTACAAAGTTATAGTTTTGCCATATCCGTCTACTCGCAATTTTCTAAGAGACCCTTGATACTACAAAACTGTAATCACACCTTAGTACCTAAGCTTTTCAAGATAACAAGTAATGTTTGATTAATTTGCGCGTCGCTCGACACGCTCTTGAATGATTTTATATAAATATTTAAGAGTTTACTAATCTTCATAAGAACAGTAAGACAGAATACCTAACCAACCAAATTTCTTACAACAGATTTCCAACCGACGAAGTTTAAAAAAAAAATGGCTTCAAAATATGAATGTTTCGAAGAATTGGACATCAAAGAAAAGCCACGAAATATGTTCGAAGCATTTTGACCCTAACTGTTTCATAGGAAGTAGGAAATTGTTAAAATTTGGTAGTGTTCCTACAATATTTGAAGAAAATGTTCAAGGTAAAGGTTATACATAAGGGTTACTAGAAACATGTCACGATCCCCGCTAAGGGATAGTAGTAGGCTTTATGAACTATTGAATAATATTTCAAAAGTGAAAAAAAGAGTACCAGTTTTGAAAAATTACATACTTTAACTTTTTATAAAGTAACACAGCTTTAAATATTATTGTTTTTGAAACTAATGCAAAAGATAAAGCTTATTTCTTTAGTTTGAGTCATGCTAATGTGAGAAAATGGTTTTATTGTTTACGCAAAATTGATGCTCTGCTGTAAGAAAAACAGATCATCTCATACTTACATACTTTTGGGGAAAAAGAAAAAATTAAGCTCTACATTCCGCTAGAGAACATAAACAGTCGTCTTATCGACTTTTGGTCCTCACTTGTTAAAAGTACAACTTGAGCTGATTGCCAAGGCAAAGTAGGTACTAAGCACTAAGGCAAACTACAACTTGAGCTGATTGCCTGCCTACCCCGCTGGGAATACATCGACTAATCGATGTTTGGCCTCACTACGTCGAGTTCGGTTTTCTGCCGCTGCCGCCTACAGCGCCAAAATGGCGAAAATCAAGTGGTCTCGTTTTTGATTTGACAACAGCCAGTCTAGTGGTATTTAACTTATTTCTATGTCTATGGTCCGGGTTTCCACCCATACTTCAAAGTACACAACGCTGCTAAAGAAGTTTTCACTTCAAAAAAGGTGGCAACCCTATCCTACGCATTTTCGATCACGGTCACGTGACATCTGACGATCTGACGCGAGTTCATCGCGAGATTAACATTTTTTCCCCATGGCCCGTGTTCATCAAAAATATAACCAACGGTTAAACGGCGGTTAGAAGCTAATCAGACAAAATGTCAAAAAAATGTATGAAAATGACATTGTCAAATCTCTGGTTAGCTGCTAATCGTTGGTTAAATTTTTGGTGAACACTGGCCTAAAAGTGCTCAACGCCGCTAAATAAGTTTTCACTTAAAAAAAAAAACAATACATAATTTTTAATTTCAAAAAAATTAAAAATTATGTAAAACCCTCGACATCCCATCGCTTCCTTTAGGAGCTATAATGCTACAGACGCACAGATACACACGTCAAACTTCTAACACTCCTCTTTTTTTGTCGGGGGTTAAAAGTAACAATTTAACAACAAAAAATAAAAGAAACAACATCAACAACATCCAATCAACATTTTTAAAAATTAACACTTTACTTTACAGCCATTCTAAACGCACATTCATTTGAATCTCGTACATTTTGCCTACACAAAAACATCGCACAAACGCAGTACAATCACATCATGAGCAATCACTGAATGAAATAAATTGCACGTGACCATTTGTGAATATCGTTTTTGAGAAAAATGGAATGAAAACACGGTTCATTCGGTGCTTCGCAATTTGGCGGGCTTGTGTCGCGTCCCGATACACCTGGAATTATGCTGCGAGAGCTACCACATCATGTTACAAGAACGCTTTTTAACCCTGGCCAAAAAAGAGGAGTGCTAAAAGTTTCACATGTATATCTGTATCTGTGTCCGTCTGTGGCATCGAGCTCCTAAACGAGTGGACTGATTTCGATGTAGTTTTTTGTGTTTTAAAACGGACATAATTGAGATGGTACTTTTTTTTTCACTAGCCCATATACATCCCCACCGATGGACACGGGCCTCCCTTCGAAACACGAAGGGGATTTAGGCCATAGTCCACCACGCTGGCCCAATGCGGGTTGGTGACCGCTCGTCTTTTGAAAATGAATTTTCTTGGACGGGCGGGTTTCATCACGACGTTTTCCTTCACCGTTGAGCAAGTGATAATTAGAAATCTGTACATAAATCCGAAAAGACGAATTTAGTGGTACAGGCCCGCACCAGGATTTGAACCCGCGACCTTCCGATTACAAGTCTGGCTCATTACCAACTGGGCTATCACTAGGAGATAGTACTTAGCTTTATTTAATCAAAATCGGTACAGTCGTTTTAAAGTTATATACGCAATAAATGTCGGGGGTTATACAATATGTTTAATTTTAGAAGCTTTCTTGCTCGTACGATCAGCTATTTAATATCACTTGTTATATTTTTGTTCAATTTAATCAGTTTTCAATATGTGATATGTAAACATATTTTCATTACTCTATAAACTTCAGGCAATGAAATCAGTCCACAAAACTGAATAACTTAACCAACTTATTGTGTTTTTTCCATTACGAAATTCGTATAAAATTTTAAATAGTCGATTCGTTGCTACGTTACCCCCTGAAGAGAAGATAAACAAACACACTTTTACATTTATATTATTATTAAGAAATATAAACATAATTTTCCGAGCCTCAGAATAAATCTTCTTCTTATTCTAGTCAAGTGTGTGGCGAACTTGACTAAACCTAGTGTCAGAGTTTTCAAACCGCACAATGGCCTCTGACTTGGTTTTATCGACTGTAGTCAATCGATATCAGACGGGACCGACAGCTTAACTTGCTCTGTGAAGCACGAAAAGTCTCATGACAAATAGCTACTTCGGTCACCCATCAGGTTCCCTACCTCTGTGTACGTTGCTTAACCTCACTGATCAGTTGAGATCAGCGAGCGCCACTGGGCTATGAGCGCTATCAGAATAAAGAAAAACCTGCTAATGGTAAAAATCGAAGTTAGGATACCACAGTGTAGACAAACATAACAGTAGCACAAATTAACGGTCCCAGAGAACATTCCCAAAACATTGAACACGAGCGTGTAACAAAACAAACAATAGAGGTAAGTCCTAAAGACTGCTATTCACGCGGGAGTTAATGAATTTTAAGCTATGAAGTGGTATAAGAGCAGTATAAAAGTCCAACAGTATAAAGAGATCCCAGGGACGTACTCAGCCCCTTGAAAACTCACACGCCACCGAAATTTCGTAAATTGTGGTATGAGAATAAGTTTACAAAATACTTTTTTTTTTCTGTAATTTACCACTTTGGACACTCAAAAGCAGCAATGCTTTTTCCATTACCCATTTTTTGAAAACTAATTTGATTTTTTTATAAGTTCTAATGGGGTTCTTATCGTATGAGGAAAAAAATTCAGTTTCGCTAAGAGATTGACTTCCTCAAGTTTCACTACCCTAATCTGGTCTTTAACTTTTATTTTAAAAGAATTTGTTAAAGTCTACGTCATGTAGTTATTTTATAATAGTTATTTTAATTATAATAAACCAGTGCACTCTTATACATATACTACTAAAAATGAACACAAATACATCAAAATGTATAAATGTAAAAACCTTAATTTCTGACTAACGAGTTGCCTGAGTCCTCCCCTGCAATATAGCATTAAAACAATGGCGGGTAACGCGCTAACCGTCGCCAGTCGCCAAATTTGCATTCCTCATTGCGAGAGCACATAAAAATACTCTCATTAACCTGGGGTGGTCAAAAACAACCACCCTGTAGACTGTCCGCTGTGTGGCCGGGTAATATCCAGTTGCTAGTTATGGGTGCGCTCTTTAGAAGCAATTTAACACATCTACCGAAAATACCTTGTTTTTTCAGGCTATTGTACAGTCAATAGCAGGTCATGCTTTACATTACCAGTTTAAGCTGAGCTCTGATTTATACTACAATGCAAGGCCGGGCCAAAGTCCAAAGGGTTAAGCTTGACGTGTTCTTGAGTGTACTTTGCTCATGTTGTGAACGCAATAATTTACTAAATCGTTTGTTTTTTAAATAAAATAACAGAAAACTATGGTTGCTGTGGCACTTAATATTTTTTTGGAAGAATACTTTTTCTTTTATTACACTAATATGCATATTCAATATTTTCGCTAACAAGCTACAGTAACCAAATATGCATTTGGTTTAATGAAACTGTGTCATTACTTTTTACTTTTAAGAAATTTTAGTAAAACCGTTAAAAAAAAACTAACGCGTTGATGTCTTTTGTATGAAAAACTAGGTTGACTTGCTGCAGTTTTTATAAGTATCATAAAAATGTATGTATGCATGTACATCCTTTATTGTACACACGGCAGCACATCAGGCTGTACATGTTGACCTTGACGTCGCCCTTATCTCGCTCGTAATAGCGACGGCTTTCGGAGTGCTAAAGGGTAACCTGACGTGATACTGTCTGTACAAAAAATGAAAAAAAAACAAGCATTCACAAAAATATTCAAAAACAAATGTTGTCCTATCGAAATGTCTGCTAAAAAGAAAAGCGTGCACTCTCCTCAATAGAATCTTGTGCACAGCATAGGGTGTCACAAAGATCGTACTAGTAATCGTGTCTGGTTTTCATTACTGCTGCTTAAAATACCGGCCCGGCGTGCTTCAGGCATTCCGGTCCCCGTCCGGCAGCGTCCGGCCGCTCATTGTTTTTATTGTCCGGTGTTTATTGCCCGCGCACCGCGACTCGTAATGTGCCTGTAATTGCATATTTGGTTCAAAATGTACCTTCATGGTTTTAGGACGTATCTTTTCTATAGGGCTGGTTAGTGTGAGAAAAATGCGGAAAGTATGTTTGAAAATTAAGTTCTTCATACTTAAGGAAACCAAAACTTTAAATACCTACATTTAATAGCTTAAACACATTTAACTTGGTTGTTAAAGCATCAAAATCTGTAAAATTAATCAAAATTAGTCTCGCTAAACATGTTTAGCACTTTGGTGCAAGTCGCCCTTAGTCCGGCTTGTATAAAGCCAAGCCGGACGCAGTTGCCGTCGCAACATTTTGGGCCGACACCACATAAAATAAAAAGTATCGATAATTCTCAATTTAGACATTTGAACGGAGAAAACCGCCATAATCATTCCACTGCCATTGGTTAGCAGAATAGCCACCCAGATATTATAATTTTTGTTATGAGATGAAATCGTCACCAGCCTGCATTCAAACCAGTAAAGGGGGTTGACGTCATAGTCCACAACGTTTTTTCATAGTCGTGGGTTTCATCACGATGTTTTCTTTCTTCGCTGAGAAAGTGATTATTAATGAAAAATCCGTATATACGAAAAAAACAAATTTTGTGGTACAGGCCCGAACAAGGATTTGAACCCATAACCTTCTGATTAATAGACTGGTTCTTTAACCAGTCAATTACCGCTTCTCGAAATCAATTCAATCGAACGACTTTTTTGAATCGACAGGGGAAGTAAAATAAAACGTGATTCCATATAAGCCAGTCAAATTTTATAATCCTATAGTATCATAGTAATTAATATCTATTCTACACCCACTTGAAGTGCTAGGTAAACAGATTTTATGTACTTTACGAGTACATTATATTTTTCAAGGTTGAGTAATTGAGTATTCCAATATAACGCAGCAAAGCCTCGTAATCTGAAGGGTTAAACCTGCGGCCGCAATGCCAGCCATTGCTCCATTAACACAATTTTATGCCTGACATATTAAAATAATAAAAACTTATGCCTCTCTTAATTAAATAATTTAGCGGCGGGCTGAGCGGAGATATGTAAATTGTTTTAGGGGATAGATCAAATAACCCTTTTTTATGACTTTAATATGCGGTCGCCGGGCCTCGCGGGGGAGGGGAGGCGGTGGGGGCAAGGGGCGAGGTAAGTTATGAAATATTTAATAACGGCGCACACGATTTCATTTGAATTACTTTCGAGGAAATGACGACGTGAAAAGTAGGTGGCACACTGAGTAGTAGTGCCAGCGACTGCAGTGCTACTTGCTGAGATATTAATTCTCAACATACATTTGTAGTTATAAACTACAGCGCTTGTTATTTTATTATGTAATTGCCTAAACGTTATATTTTAGCCAATTATTGACGGACGGTTTGGTCAAGTGGTAGTGACACTGCCTCTTGATCGGCGGGTCCTGGGTTCGATTCCCAGTCGGGGCAAATATTTGTGTAAAAAGCAGATGTTTGTTCTCGGGTCATGGGTGTTTGTGTTTGTCTTTGTGTGTTCCAAGGGACCCACGACACAAGGGAAAATTAATGTGGGCCTTTGAGTGTGAAGCGTTTATTATGTTTATTATTATTATTATATTTGTTTTTCTGCAACTCCGTAGAGTTACTATTAGAAGTTGCCTTCAGGATGCCCATTGGCCCAATGGCTACCAGACATATCCATACTTCCAGTGTGTTTAAGAGGAGCATGTCGATAAAATTCCAACTATAAAAATAAGAAATCGTTAAGCTACCTTATTCAAGTGCATGAGAAGCAGAGCCAACAGCATCGTGACGGCCGGCCAATAAGACTCCGTGTTCAGAAGAATCTTCAATATGACTAAAAGAACTGTCATAAAATTACTTAAACACCGTGCTTAGACGCTCTTAGGTACAGAAAAATGTGGGTTATACTTGAAATAAAACTTTTTAACCTTAACTTATATGTCTAGTTAATCTTCTTTTTAATTTTAAGAGCCGCGCTCTTGTTGTAGCAATATGACACTTATTTTCCAACATCGTAAAATGGCTTATATTTTTGCATAGCGTCCATTTCAAAGTACTTATGAGATTAATTGTTATTTTATTGCCCCTATCAAAATACAACCGTTGCGACTTAGCCTTTTTCTAAAGCTTGTATATAAAAACTGCATTTGCTCTTACTGTGACCGCAGCCGAGCGTGAGTCGCTTCACTGTCTCAAATACCGGGGGAGTATTTTAATTAATGTTGCCAGACAAATTGCGAAAAAACCGAGATATGACGTCATAACATAAGCCTCGTGTAGTGACGTAATGACAAGTATTATACTGCGATGGTCGTCATCAACTCAGGTGTAAATAAATGACTGCAGGAGTACAGAGGCTTGTAAGGAATTAAGGGTAATTTTGAAGTGAGACCTTTTTCTAACGAAGTAAGAGGCATTATTTTACGATGGGTCTTTGGTTTTTGTTTTTTGTTCTATAAAGTTTGCATACTTCTACAGAACTTTACGACTTTCTTATTAGTAAAAAGGTCCTGTGACACTTGTAGTCGAATCAATATCGACTATTGAACTTTTCGTGTGGCTCTAGTATTTTTGTATCGTTTGTGGGCCTCTGCCAACGTGCCAGCTGCCAACTTTTTCCAGGCATACTGTAGAAGCCCGTAAGTAGGACGCGAGGGTTTTACTGCATCGTGGGCGGAAGGCTGACAACCTACCACTATACTCATTTCCATCTGCTAACCCTCAGAGTTAATGTCAAGTGTGGCATCAAGTGGTTCTAGAATTACAGTACGTTCTATGCCTACCCCGAATGGGATTATAGGCATGAGTGTATATGGATGGTGGGCCTCTATACAGGGTGAAAAAAACCTCCTAGCTTTATTCAAAATCCTGAACCAGTATCACTCAAAGAACAAATTTATGAAAAAAAATTTTTTTTTCATATTTTTTCGATGGGAATAGTTCATTTTTTGCCTAAACGTAGACATTACTCCTACACCAGGCACGCGAGGGGTGCGGGTAGCGCTCGGGGGGTGCGCCCGAGTGGTATCTACGTTTAGGAAAAAAAATCCCCCCCTCCCCAAAAAAAAAAAAGTGTTCAGTAAGTGATACTGGTTCAGGATTTTCAATAAAGCTAGCTGGTTCTTTTTCAACCTGTATATTTGTCGATTATTATTATTTTTTTATTATAAGATGGGTTAACTCTCGACCTAAATCTTGACCATAAGGTCAAAGATGAGGTCGACGATGGAGATGGAGCGAGTTAACCCAGAAAATGCCTATAAAGGCACTGGTACTCCCACGCACCGACGGAACACAGCAAGCTGTTTGGCGTCGGACTTCGGTAGGAGGGTGGTCGCGAACCAGACGGCCCTTTACAGAGCCTACCACACCGCATGAAACCATAAGACGACACCTCAGATTCAGAAAAAAATGAAGTGTTGTCGCCTGGGATGGATTACTAGGAGGCAGGTCTCATTTGTGTTTCCTTAGTCGCCTCATACGACACCCACGGAAAGAGATGGGGTGGTGTTATTCTCAACCGATCACCCCACGGTTAAATTCGCACTTCTCCTTGAGAAATCTGACCACAATAAAGTTTTATGATTATAAATAACACTTGCAATTTGCCGGTTAATATTTCACAAATTCTCTCATGTTCTCGCATTCTTCAGCGTGAGGGGCGGGGCTCCAAAACCAAGTCGTGAAAACCATTTGCAGATAAATCGATGGCTAATTCGAAATGGCTCATTGTTGTCTGCATCTATACAAAGGCACACAACTTTCACAGATATTGCGCTTGCACAATAGTGCGGACACTTATAGAACTAAAATGGCAAAGGGTTGCCTCTTAAACATGTGCTTCCTCCAACAGTGCATTGTTTTATTTAGCAAAGCGACTTAGGTTGAAGCTTTTTTTTGTTACATTACATAGTAACTTAAGCTCGTTTGTCTTAACATGTGTATTGTGTTCCTATTCTTTAAAAAATAAATAAATAACGCAGATTTATGAATTCTAACCCTACCACAAATATGAGAACTTTCATGTGTTTCCTGACAGCCCTGCATGAATAATAACCTAGTAAAAGCTGTCTTTGAAAATTTATCTACCAGGGACTGAAGTGCAAGTAATATTTGGGATATAGCTGGGGTACAAGGTTGTAACTTTGTAACTCAGCACAAACATAAGGGCGTGGACACACTGCACGAGAGCGGGCACGCGTGGGCCACAACACGACGACTGTAACAACTTAATAAGTGGTTGCGCGTGATTTACGCGCGCCCGCGGCGCCGGCGCACTCGCCCGCACCACCTTATTTATACTAATTTATGACAGATAAACATCGATTTTACTTAGTGATACTGCCACGAGAATTAAAAATGACTAACTATTTTGTCGAAGTAAACTTATGTTCGAGTACAAAACAAATGTTTATTCTCGCAGGCGGGCTGAAAACAATATCGGACAATATATCGCGAGTGCGAACGAAAAAAGACGAATTTGTGAGACTGAGTACTTTAAATATTACGAGCAAATCTTCTCTTTAGGAGTGACCCGTGCCCAACCGAACTTGTCTGGGTAAAGATGAATAAGTTGAAAAAATGTTGACAGCAAGCCCAATCAGTTAAAAAGTCCTAAAAATGCTAAGAACTTCCCCATAAAAACTTAGGTCCTCATTACAGGTTGTACACTACACTACACACCTGTTATAAACCACTCTAATCCAGCAAATCGTGTGATAAATCTAAACGCGTGCTAATTACGCCGCACTCAATAAATCTCGCGCATTATATAGGTCGTAAATATACCACAAATATACCATAAATACGGCGGGCGAGCGTCATAGGCCATAGACCTCACTCGATGCTGGGCAAGTTATAGCCCTTGGAATGGCCGAGCCGGCCGTAACAATCGGTGTGAATCGAAAATAACCGGAAAATTTCCAGCAACTTGTCTAATGGCTTATTGTTGTACGATTGTAGTTGTTACGGCTAACAAATTGTCGTGTTGCGAGTGTATTCTAAGCGTTATTTAGTGTGGACGTTTCATGGAAACGAACGATTTCCGAGTTAAATGTGTCAAGACTTCACACGACTAATATTACCGAAATGTTATTACTACAAAACATGTGCTAAACTATTAGGTAAGTGTAGTTTTTGACAGAATTCAAAGAATTTTTAGGGAAAAACAAATTTACGTCGCGAATAGGACTTGGACCTACGACCCGTAGGCGTAGAGTTAAAAGAACTGATGTATGAATCTCTTTGTACTTAAAATTTGACTTATTTTAAGTAACATCTTAAATGTTCCATAAATAAAACTATTTAACTTTGATTTTAGTATTAGACCTTCTGGTGCTCCAATATGCCCCGACGTGGGAAGCATTTAAAATATTTTTAACAACAAGACACAAGACACACTCAAAGGCCCACACTAAGGTTTTCCCTTGTGTTATGGGTCCCTCGGAACATACATAGAGACGAACACAAACACCCATGCCCCGAGAACAAACATCTACTTTTTACCGACTTCAAAAAAAAAGTTCTATGTTCGACTGTATGTATTTTTTTATGTATGTCGGTTTAAAGACATTTATTTCCCATTAAAGACAAAAAAATACAGTGTCACTTACAAGTTGTAACAAAATCGAGTTCATTTTTTAAATGTATGTGTTCACCGATTTCTCCGCAAATTATAAACCGATTTTCAAATTTCTTTTTTCAAATACTTCAGAGGTGGTCCCATATATATTTTATCGAAAATGATTAAGCACTTTTTAAAAAATCAACAAAAACAAAAATACTACAAACCAGAACATCATCTAAATAAATGAGTGACATTTTCGTTTGTGGTTATCTGCTAATAGGCATTGTAGTCTGCCAAAAATACTAGTTATCTACTCTGTGAGAACTATTGTTGGGATTGAAGTCGGTGACTCATACGTTTTTAACGTGGAAAATTATTACACAAATATTTGCCCCGGCTGGGAATCGAACACAGGACCCGTCGATCAAGAAGCAACACCGCTATCACACGACCAAACCGGCCATCAAAAACATTTGATGTTTGTTTGGCGTTAGTTTGGTGGATTTGTCCCCTACGACGACGGTTATTGCAGTTTCGACTCGCAGGTCGGTGTTTTTTACTTTGTCAATTAATTTGGCATCCAGGATGCTGCGTGCCATTGCTCGCTGACCAATCTTGAGTTTGGACTTTTGGCACTTTTATAATTTAAAATCCAAAAGCAGTGAGAGCCCAGTTGGTAATCAGCCAGACTTGTGATCGGAAGATCGTGGGTTCTAATCCTGGTGCGGGCCTGTACCACTAAATTCGTCTTTTCGGATTTATGTACGGATTTCTAATTATCACTTGCTTAACGATGAAGGAAAACATCGTGATGAAACTCGCCTGTCCAGAAAATTCATTTTCGAAAGACGAGCGGTCCACCAACCCGCATTGGGACAGCGTGGTGGACTATGGCCTAAAATCCCTTCGTGTTTCGAAGGGAAGCCCGAGCCCCTCGGTAGGGACGTATATGGGCTGATGACGACGATAATCCAAAAGAAGAGTTTTACTTCTCCATAATAAAAAATATTTTTGTAAGTTTACTTTTTTTCTTGGTCAATAAGGGAATATTATTCTAAAAGAAAATGGTAACTGACAAGCATCGAGACTTCGACTATGCCCTCTCAGCCTAACGACGTGGCTCCACGAGGTGCGGCCATTAATGGTCACTTCACCACACGAGTTTCGATTTGTGGATATATTAAAAAATAAATCTTGCATGTCAGTTTCGTTTTGAAACGTATTAAGTAGCGGTCTGCTATCTCTGCCTACCCTAATGGGATGCGAGGGCGTGAACTTCATTTTTACCATTTATAATTCTTTCCTTTGTATTAAATAACTTTACCTGTTTTTTAGGGTTCCGTACCTCAAAAGGAAAAAACGGAACCCTTATAGGATCACTTTGTTGTCCGTCTGTCCGTCCGTCCGTCCGTCTGTCAAGACCCTTTTTCTCAGGAACGCGTGGAGGTATGAAGCTGAAATTTATATCAATTACTCAGGTCTACTGTCCCTTGAAGCTGTGAAAAAATCAAACTTCTAAGCCAACGCAATCAAAAGATACAGCCGTTTATGCCGCAAATTTCCGCAAATTTTCGACACTCGCAAAGGAATCAAAACCTACAGGGTACTTCCCGTGAACACAGAATCTTGAAATTTGGTACGAAGCAACGTCTTATAGCACAGATAAAGGAAAAATTGCGAAAACCATAAATTTTTAATTACATCATATCATAAAAATATTTTTAATATTTTTAAACTTACTACCCCTTTCCTCATGAACGCGTTGAGGTATTAAATTGAAATTCATATCAAATACTCAGGTCTACAATACCTTTAAGCTAGGTTTGTACGGAACCCTCGGTGCGCGAGTCCGACTCGCACTTGGCCGGTTTTTTTTTATATTTAAGAAAAAAGTCTTGGATATTTCACCAAACACAGTACATACACAGGGATTGAAATCATAGAAATCTTTAATCGGCAAATAATAGTACAAACAAAAATTCAGACTTTGAATGGTGTCTTATAGTGTCCGGTAAAAAGATCATGTTGTATTCATACATCATACATCGATTCAATAAATAAATATTTATTCGAAGTAGTACCAGGAAAACATGTCTTTGTAAGAGTCTGTATTATATCCCCAACACCAGCTTATAAAAATCTTGGAGGAGAGTGTTTACATTTGAATGATACAGGGCGTTCAGTTTGTGCAGCCAAATGGAACCGTCCAACATGCTTACACCACCTTATTCCGATTGATTCCACTTCGCACGACACAAGAAAGCTGCTGAGGTGTAAAAGAAAATTCGGAAATTGTAAAAAGGAGCCAGTTTATGTGGTATCAAAAAATACAATTTTCTTTGCTTACTTTTAAAAATAAATAAAAATAGTTGTCTCACTATAACGTTTCTACATTCTCTGTCTAGACCAAATCTGGACAAAATGTTGTTTTAATATGACCAAGTGTTTGACTGTGCGTTGACGAGATTTACACAAAATCACAAAAAAAGAAGAACAAAGAGGATACACAATTTTTCCCTTTTTTACAAAACTACAAAAAAGCTATATTATAAGTTGTAATTGTCGAACGAGTCATCATAATGAAATAAGTAATTTGGACATTCACCAAGTCCGTCAAAATTAACAGTGAATCTTTTGTAACATTTAATTTTATGTTATTCTCAAACCCTATAATCGGCTTTTGAGCGTGTGACGTTATTTAAAAAAACAATTGTAGCTTTTCTACAGTGACAATCTTTTTGGAGAATCCAAGTGAACTCATTAAGTGTATTAAATCGAATGATGGATTCAAAAGGAGAATAATCCACGTCAAACAAAAACGTAAGAGTCACCGACTTCAATCCCAAAAAGACAATTTTTTCGAGAGTTTCCCTCAATTTCTTCAGGATTCCACCATCAGATCCTGGTTTCCTTACCATGGGACCACCCTTGTGATACTCCCTTTCCAACAAAAAAGAATAATCAAATTCGGTTCATAAACGACGAAGTTATCCGCGGACATACATAAAAAAAATATATATATAAACGGTCGAATTGAGAAACCTCCTCCTTTTTTGAAGTCGGTTAAAAAAAACTATAGAGTTATCCAAAAATTCAAGTGAACGAAACAAACAAAACACAGACATGTATATATTATCTCTAAATTACTCTTTGGACTTCGAAGCAATACCTCCAATATTAGTTCGTAAATAAAACAAAAACGCCGACAATAAATCCAATTAATACGTAATAACTCTCATAAAATACGAATCGTCCCAACAAAGATATCTAATAAAGGCTGAAACACGTATTAATGAAACACAAACCTATTCATTACTGGGGCTCGGAGGTAAGGCAACATGTAATTAGGGGTTCGCAGACGGTCAATTTCGATAATTCATAATGTATGTTAATTATGGAGCCTCCTTCGCCCCGGGGTTGGGACAAACCTTTCCGAAGGCACCGACGGTGTTTGTGTTTTGCAAATATGGATTATTCTTCTCTTTTGAAAGAAATCTCATTAAGATACCAAGCCTATGTGTAAATGATAAGGAAACCAGGAAGTTCGATTTTATTTTTTAAATTTTACTGTGTTTATTTGCAAGTAGGCCAAATATTGTTTTTAATACGAAAGAAGAAGTCTAAATTGACGTAGGTAAAAGAAAAAAACAGTCGCCGAGGTTGAAAACTGAACAACACGTCATTAATTCAAACTTTTAGCACCTATACTTACTAACAAAGATTTTACAGGCGGAAAAATCTGTCATGGCTTGCTTGTAAGACCGTGAACTGCTCTGGCACAAAAATAATAAAAATTTACCAATGACATACTCGTAGAATTTACAAAAAATATTAACTAATAATTAATAATAGGTAACATCAACAATATATAAGCATTCTTATTAATTTGCAGATTTCACTCTACTTCTGGGACGACTTAGGGGTCTCCTGTATCGTCGAAACATTTTATTGACTAGTGAAAATTATATTCGTGTGTAAAAAAAAAAACAAAAAACAAAAAACATTTACTACAATGTAATGGTCAAGGTAAAACAGTATGAAATAGAATAATGCAGTTAAAACAATTATACAAGGGGAATCGCGCACGATCTGAGTCTATTGAGCGGTTCCTAGCACCAACTATTCACTCACAACACTTCTGTGTGTTTTTCACGGGCTGAACGAGCGCGATACTGAAAAGCCTCGGGACCCTAATTAGGCTGAAGTCGGACGTGCCAATTAATTCAAGTTTCACTCGGAAACTTTGCTGCGTCAATTAATTTCATAGTTAATTAGCAAGGCGGACAAACCGCGGCGGAAAGAAAGGCCAACGCTAACGATGCTGCGGGCGCGGTGCCTCCGCCGGTGCCTACAATGCACCAATTACACAGCTTTGTTGCAAACTCCATTCGTATCACAGTTCCATTCAGAGAGAAGTGCTCTAACTGTTTCATAGTTCCACACACGCTGTTGACTTTGCATATTCAATTTCGTTTGAATCAATCGTGAAAATGTGATCGATAAGTTTTTGATATCAGCTTTTTATTGGTTCGCGTTTGCAGAGTGTTATAGGAACATTAAATTCAGCGTTTTCACCGACGATAAACAATGCGACAGTAATTACAGTCGGTGTCCGCTATAAAATGAACAGTTATCAATTTCCTATGAATGACTATTTACATCACGACGTGGGGCGAATAAGTCCCCTCGATATTCTACGAAGCAATAAATAAGGATAAGTATTTTGCTTTATTTGTAGGCATTGTTTTACATCAAGCAATAATGGCCCACGAACGAGCCCGATGTACCGAGGAGAATTTAACAACATCACGCCGAGACGACGGCATTCGGGCAATAACTTCGTGCAAATAAAATTTTAACCTCTGCTTAATATCTGGCGGAACATTTCACCGAAGTGAACCAGGCAAATTGACAGACAGTAAAATATTTTATTCCCGCAATAATTTCATTTGTAAGAAAAACAGGCGGGCGGGGCGGCGCGGTCTCCTCCCGAGCGCTCTGCGGCTCCGCAAACATCTTCCACGTGAATTAACCTATTAAACGCCGAATTCGAGAAAATAAACTTCAGTTACTGCAATCGTAAAATTGTATATTCGGGACTATAAATCTATACTGACGGGAGTTTCCGCTTCTCTCATGTTTAATGAGGAGCTACAATAAATTGAGTTCGAGTCGCGGCCCGAAACGCTCTTGAGGTGATTTCTGCCGTTTGCGTGGGTTTTTACTGGCGTCTTATCGGTCGCCATGAGCCGTGTGGTACGCCACCGTACACCCTAGCCGAGCCGTATATGCGGGCTTTGTTTTCCCTCGCGATGTCATTAGTGAAAAGCTCTCGATTTTTGCGACCATCGATTATTTTTAATGGGCGGATGTATACCGCGCGTTAAAATCACATCAGCCCAAAAAAAGTTTAAAGCTGACCAATTTATTGTGCTAACTATTGTCGCTGATTTAGACTTGTTTACGTGAAAATAAGTGTAAAATTACAGTCCCTAGCTCCGTGGAACTCGTTAAGAGGCTCTACACCTGAGTCCATTATTTGCGCCTCTCTCGGAAGACGTTTGGTCGATGCGCCGCTCTGGTAGCATGGCGGCGGCGGCGGTGCGAGGCGCGGCGCCCCCGGCTCTCATTAGGGAATCATTATCGTCTACAGCACTCGACTTGTCACCCTCTCGTGACCGGCGTGCCATTTCTTACCCACCTATATTTTGTGCTATGGTTAACCAGATTTGTTCGATCAATTCGTTTGGGTAGCACTGGGAAAATGTGTTGTTTTAACTAAATGCAACACATTTTTCCAGCTTTTCCATTTTTCCTAAATTTTCTCGTGGATATAACGAAATCATTTGTATTTCCAAATGAAAACGGAAAAAAAACATTTCCAGTTAATTATTCCATAGATAATTTTTAAATACAGTTTACAAAGATGTATAACATACAGGGTGGTCCAAAAGGTGCCGTCAACCATTTTTTTTAGATTTCTCACCCCGGAGTGAATACGAAAATACCCCATGTATGTTCCGCGATTTTTCGTAGTTTAGAAGTTATGATTTTTTGAAAGCGTTTTTCAAAAATTTTGTTTAATAGTAAGAGTTTTTAATTTTTTTTGTGTAGCATTATTAACTTGAATCATCCTTTCATGTGATATATCAACCATGCCACAATTTTCATTATAAGTTATAAAAAAAACGGTCGAAAGTGAATTTTTTTGGTTTGCGGTGTACGAAGGATAAATTTCAAAAATCTCTTAAAAATACTAAATGGCTGTTTCATAGGTTCAAACTCATTTTAAAAACTTCTGTGGTTCCTCAGCTTACCAAATAATAATAATAAAAAATGGTCATAATGAGCGATTTTTCGATGAAATCGGCGTTTAAACGTAGGTGAAAATGCGCTTAGAAAATGTTATGTTCAAAAAAATTGTTTAAGCTTGTTTTTTCATCTTAACAACCGGCATTAGTGAGGCATATTCGAAAACATTAAAATAAGGGTGGGTTGTACCATCTTACTTTAACAATAACAAACGCCAAAATTTCAGTTAAAGTATCGGTTTGGCCAAAAATGAGTTGCACCAGTTGACAATTTGTTAAATAACGTCAAAACTTTAACCATAACCGTAACTGCTCACTTTTCGCTGGTTAGGGTGGGTTGTACCATCTTACTTTAACAATAACAAACGCCAAAATTTCAGTTAAAGTATCGGTTAGGCCAAAAATGAGTTGCACCAGTTGACAATTTGTTAAATAACGTCATAACTTTAACCATAACCGTAACTGCTCACTTTTCGCTGGTTAGTGTTATAGTTAGTGTTAAGTTATCCGTCAAATTGACAAACGCGTTGAATATAACCTCTAAACATCATGTCCCTGCTCCAAGAAATACTCGTGGAAACCAGTTCTGAAGACGAAACTGATGATCTTGTCAGTGTAAATAGAAAAAGAAAAGTATACTTACGTATACTTCGTTTTTTTCGTATTAGAAATTATGTAAACAAAGCAGCAGTGGTAGTAAACATTTTCTTACAAACAGAAAAACTATGATAAAATAAAGAGTTGAAATAAAACAATTGGAAGGCCTAAACTATGCCACCAATAATATATTTTTGTTTTACTCTACAACAATGAATTTGTCATAACGCCGAGTAGTTCTTTGTTCTGTTAAGTACTCTTACTAGGTTGACTGGAAGAAATCCCCACGTGGGATAAGTCCGCCTTTGTAGACTTCCTATTACTGTAAACGTATTATCATTGTACAATAAAGAATAAATACATACATACATGACTGATAATAATTGCTCTGAATAAGAAACGGAGAGCAAGTTGAAACTATTTTAGATATAGATCTTGCAAAACGAAATTGATTTAATTTAAATATTTAAAAACCCCCTTTCTGAGTAAGGCGGTAAGACGGAGGTTGATGAAATGTCTGGTTTTGTCTCAGTTGGATTATTGTGATACAGTGTATGATCCGTGCCTAAACCAAAAGCTGAAAAACAAGTGCTGACAGTGCAAAACTCGTCTATCAGATTTTGTTACAACGTCTCCAAACGATCCCATCACAATCTTCTTAAATACTTACAACATACTAAATACGAAAAATAGAAGGACGTTGTAATTTAATTTTCAAACTAAAGAAACTTGGGATCCCTGCCTAACTAGCTAGAAAACTTAAATAGACTAGCGCAGGCCCAGATAAAAAGAAGTAAGAACGATTTCCTAAGTTGGTTTTACTGCACTCTCATATATCACTAGATATTCAAAGTTCCCACCATCTTCGGGGTACTGACGGCAGTAATCTGATACTTAATCGGAATCATCGCGATCGGAGTCCGAATCGCCGCTCTCTGGATATACAATATCATCTTTTTTTGCGCTTACTTTTAGCGCCCATCGCAAACTTAAGTTAGGTATAATAAAATAATAATCCAAAACTTTTTACAATAGAGAAAAAATGTTCACCAAAGCTGACATCAATGAAATGAAGTGACACGAGGTATTTAACAATTTATTTCTATGTCTATGAGTGACACTATGTCTATGGTTTTTACGATTATGTTTAGTATTGCCATTTAAAAATGTCACCCGCATCGAATTTGGGGTAAATCAGGCTTCATTTGACTTGCAACCCCTTTAACTTTAACAAAGCTAACGAATTCGCTGGTGCAACGCATTTTGCTGTAACTGTTAAAGTCAGAGTTACTGTTAGTGTTAAATTTGACACAAACTTTTACTATGACTGCTTCTGTGGTGCAATCCACCCTTTTAAATTGTTAAATAGTATTGTGTAGTATACGGTATTTATATGTATAGTATACCTGACACTTACAAATTGTTTGGTACTAAAATTGAAAACACAATACTGTCCTGAAAGATAAATAGATAATAAATATTTCGTGTTTGAAAAAATGTTTATAAATTATTATAATTTTTATTAGGTTAGAGAACCTTAATTAATAAACGATCAGTGACACATTTTAGCAAACTGACCGTTGAATTTGATCAATTTGATGATAAAATTTTCAAACCGCAGGCCGAATGGCATTTCAAGGTCGTTCAGAAATTGCTTAAAAGTGCAGGAACTAAAGGATTGTTTTTTCATCCCCTCTCCTCGCTCCCAGGTCGTTTCAGCCTTTTGTCTTATCCAATCCACCACATCCTCAGTCATTCACTGCGGACGCGTGTGTTACTTATTTCTCCTCACCGTTGCAGTTGTTTTTTTTAGTTTTTACTATTAAACATTTTATGGTTTTTTAAAATAGCTCTGGTAGAAAATTCGAAAAAAGTTTTCTAAAAATCATAACTTCTAAACTACAAAAAATTGCGGAACATACATCACCCAGGGTTGAGGAATCTAAAAAAAATTCCTTGACGTAACCTTTTGGACCAGTCTGTATGGACAAACTAAAAATAATGATAATTATGTTTAAATAATAATGTTATTTAATTTACAGTTACATTAGTTTTAAACTTATTGTAACGGGTAGTTATCACGTTTTTTGACCGAACTAGTAAAACTAATTAAAACAACAGCGAATCTTAATAATATAGTTAAATTATTTTACATTCTGTTTGCTTTCTTAGTAAAAAAATGGAAATACAAACATTTAACAGCTAATTCTAATCAAACTTTGTTTTTTAACCGCCTTTGCTCTTCACACACTATCAACCCCTGCTGTCACTTTTATTTTTATGGTAAATGGTTTATTGGAATTATCAAAGTTTTATTTAAATGTATTTTAAGTAATTAGTAGAGTCAGGCGTTTCTAGGTGTTACTCATTAAAATTTTTAAGTAAATACATACATACACTATCTCCTATAATTCCTAACGGGGTAGGCAGAGCATCAGTGGTTCTAGAACCACTAGATGCTACGTTTGACAGAAATTGTGAGGGTTATCAGATGGAGGGTTATAGGGGTTATAGGAGGGTTATAGGAAATAGGGTTATCAAGTTGCTTAGTGGTGAGAGGTGGTCAGCCTTTCGCCCATTATGCAGCGAAACCCTCGTATTTTACAGACTTTTACTGTTTACCTGGGAAGAGTAGATAGCTGGCACATTCTAAGTTTTTCTTTCACTTCCAATCCCGCATGGAGGAAATTTTTAAGTATGTTTAAAAAATTCGAGCATTGAATTTCATAATCTGATTTTAGAGGTAGCTTATACCTTTAACACAGGGGTGTATAATATACAACACAATACACCTCTCCCATACAAGTAGAAGTAAAGTGGGGAACGCATCACGCCGCGGGCTGAATCATTAAGGGATCTGGGATCATTAAAACTCACGCTGACTTACCTCGCACTCACAGTATTCGAGCAGTAAACAGTACGGAAATTTTCAAGAAGTTAAAATATTTGACATAAAATTGAAGATCCTGACTCACTGACTCATCAACGCCCAGCCCAAACCCTAGGACCTAGAATGCTGGAATTTGGTCCAAAGGTTCCTTTTATAACATAGGCTAAGAATAAGGAGGATTTTACAAAATTCCCACGGAAACGAAGTCCCGGACATCCTCTAGTTAAAAATATTGAGAAAATCTACTCTACATGTTGACAATATATTTCAATGGTTTTAAGAATTTTTGTTTGTTGGTTTGTAGATTTGTTCGCAAACTTCGCAAAAACTAATTAACAGAATTTAACATTTTTTACCCGAGAGCAACGTTTTTTACCCGAGAGCAAAAGCTCACCCACAAAAAGCATGTTCCCTTAAATTTCAAAGAAATTCGGGTTGCAACGGGTGATTTTTGAAGCGTTTGCTTTTTCAATGTTGTTTTTGAAATGAAATGAAATCCCATTGAAATCCCAAATGAAATGAAATGAAATGAAATCCCATTTATTTACCAATCCAGAACACAACAAATTAACTAGTTATAAATAATTTCCTTATTTCTAAGTGCACAACTATTTATAATTTGAAATGTACCGTGTTGACAAAAAGGTTCTGACTCAGCATATGTCGTAGCATGGCTACGACGCTGGTATTCTGTCAGAACCTTGAGGCCGGCCTTTGTCAGAACCTTGAGGCCGGCACATTACATTACAAAAAGTATCTCTAATACTACAGTGAAATCATAAAATATATGTACTTTTTTAATATATAAAACATAATATAAGTACTTTTTTAAATATTCTTTTTGAAATTAGTTACAATGATTGTTAAAAATAGTTGAACAGAACTGAAAAAACAATGAATTACTGATAAGTTGAATAGAAATATCATCGAAAAAAATAGCAAACTTACGTTAACAAATATGTTATAGATACAAAATTACTAAAATATATTACATAACTAAAACGAAAAGCTTTTGAGGTAACAACTGAGTAAGAAATTGTGGCAAAAAAGACTGGATCAGGTTTTTAGTGATAAAAACAATAAATCTTTCACTAGACGATTTTTGAAATAAGGTGTTTAAAGTTTTAAACGGCAAGAGCTAAAATACATTCACACTATTAAAATATTAAAAAAAAAGAATCGCATTAAAATGGCAAAGCAATAAAAAAAAGAACAAAGTTAAAAACACAAAAAAATATCTTCTACCTACAACATTTAAATAATAATTTCGAATACTAATGTCAGTTACTTTCGCATGCATTTCTTATATCATCTTCTGAACGAATATGCAAGGTTTCTTCTTCTGGAGAATTATGTCGTCTAACGTAAATGCGTCCCTCCTTTGTCCACACAAATTTCTAACTTTGAGAGCGCCCAGCTTCTCGCGCTTTCCAGAATAAATTTCTGTTGTGTTTTGTTAGGCGCTCATTTACGAAGACTTGACTGGAGTCGTGCTTCTTAAGACCAAGTTGGGCGGCAGTGGTTCCCCGGCGCACGCGGGCGTTCTTTAGTAGCTCATCCCTCTGTGCACGGCGCGCCAGGCGCACCACCAGCGGGCGGGGGCGCGGCGCCACGCCATCCGCTCCGGCGGCTCTCCTGGGGCCCGCGCGCCGAGCGTGAACCACATCACGCGGGTCCAGCTCTACTCCGAGGGTGTTGCCTAGAGTCATAATAAGATGGACAGGCGATTCTTCCTCCATTTCAGGCACGCCAGATATTTCCAGCTCATTTACGGGATACCATGAACCAATTGAGAGGCGAGTTTGGTGAGCAAGTAATCTCACGTTTTAGCGCTGTTAATTGGCCGTCTCGTTCGTGCAATTTGACCCCACTAGACTATTTTTGTGGGGGTACGTGAAGTCTCTCTTCTATAGGGACAAACCAACTACGATTGATGCTTTGGAAGACAACATTACAAGTGTCATTGTACTTCTAGAATGGACCACCTGAAGCGTAGCCGTGGGCAACATTTGCATAAAATAATATTTAAAAAGTAAATGGCAAGCAGTAATTTATCGATCCAAACAAATATTTCATTTAATTTAAAAAAAATTATGTGTTTTATTCAATATTCAAAAACCAAACGTTAAAAAAAATCACCCTTTATTAGCTCTGAAATATAGACGTAGGCAGTACTAGGCAGGCTTTTAGTGTTTGTAATCTTCCTCTTCTACTCTACACTATCATCACTCAAAATCAAAGTTGTATTTTTGTATGTTTGTAACGAATAAGCTCAAAAACTACTGGTCCGATTTCAAAAATTTTGTCGCATATTATCCCTGAGTAATATGGCTACATAATTTTCCAGAATTCCCACGGGAACGGGCGGAAAGCCATCAAAATATTGAGAAAAACTACTCTAAGGGGATCAACACGTTGACAGAATATATTTCAATGGTGTCGTTTTTCTGTTTGTGAATTTTTTCCCGAACTCCGCAAAAACAAGTTATCATTATTATATTATGAATAATTCTTTGGTTTTTGAATGTAACAGGCATATTCCAACTTGATTCGGGTTGTATAAGCTTAGACATACAGACGCAGGCAGGCTTTTATTAGGATTACTAATCTTCTTCTTACATATAAAAAATGAACACTTTCGTTATATACCTATATATTATAATACATATAAAATCAATTGCTGTTCGTTTGTCTAGCTAAAACTCTAAAAAGGTTTGATTGTGGTTCAACTGATTTGGATGATTCTTAATTTGTTGTGTTCCTTATTGTTACGACCAGGTTTATATTAAAAAAAAAACAGGTTGCACAGGTTTTTTTCCTTGCGGTCTAAGAAGTTTTCATTTCACCCTCCGTCTCAAGAATTTTCGATCAGGGTCACGTAACCCACAACGCCGCTAAAGAAGTTTTCACTTCAAAAAATGGAAAATCCACTGTGAAAATTCCCATGAGAACGAAGTCGCAGGCGGTCAGCTAGTAAAATAAAATAAAAAATCATAGATGTGAACTGCTCTACTGTATAATACTTGTTCGCAGGTACCCAATGTACCCTTTCACTCCTGCCCTATTTCTTTGTCTGATAAAAGGGGTATAAACTGTTTAAGTTTTGATGATTGGTATCCTTTTTAAAATAGTGTTAATTTCACAGAAAAGAAAAAAAAAATATCTATATTGTTGATTCTTTGTTTATTTTTTATTTTGTTAAATAAATAAAGATGATAATTTTATACTTATAATTCATAAGATGATAATTCATCGTGTGGTGATCGGTTGAGAATAACACCACCCCATCTCTTTCCGTGGGTGTCGTAAGAGGCGACTAAGGAAACACAAATGAGACCTGCCTCCTAGTAATCCATCCCAGGCAACGACACTTCATTTTTTTCTGAATCTGAGGTGTCGTCCTATGGTCTCATGCGGTGCGGTAGGCTCTGTAAAGGTCCGTCTGGTTCGCGACCACCCTCCTACCGAAGTCCGACGCCAAACAGCTTGCTGTGTTCCGTCGGTGCGTGGGAGTACCAGTGCTTTTATAGGCATTTTCTGGGTTAACTCGCTCCATCGTCGACCTCATCTTTGACCTTATGGTCAAGATTGAAGTCAAGAGTTAACCCGTCTTATAATATTAAAAAAAAAACTTATTCTTAACGGGTATTGTTTTAAGTATGCAATACTAAAGTTAGTTGGCAATCATGTAAATTTAGTTATTAATTCATTTCATTACAGTGTGGAAAATAATTCTAATAAAATGTTATTATACGTTTAATACATTTTATTACATTTTATAATTACATTACTTTGAAACCCCTGATGCTCTGCCTACCCCGATAGGCATTTTAGGCGTGAGCGTATGTATGTTTATGTATTACTTTGAATTAAATAAAAATGAAAGTATACGTGCGCTGAAAGAAATTAATATTATAAGCAAAGACAAGATAATTAATTACTCATAATCATCATCAGCCTGTGTCAGTCCACAGCTGGACATAGATCAGCCTGTGTCAGTCCACAGCTGGACATAGGCCTCTCCTAAGGCACGCCATTGAGCTTGGTCTTCACCTATCCTATTACTTATAACATGAGATGCAAAATAAAAAAACAGGACTATGAAAATCAATTTTTTCAGTAACCTCGTATATAAAAAGGGTTGTGCAGGGTAGATTTATCACATTACAGGATAGTTAAGAGTGGATGAAAAGAGCGGGGTGACAAAGTCGCGGGCCGCGGCGGGGCGGGGCGGGGGGAGCGGTGGCGCGGGCGGCAAGCAAATGAGGCGCGACGCTCACTGCTAACTAAACCAATCGGCCGTGCTACCAGAACAGACGGGCGGCTCAACCGCCCTTTAACTCCGTTCTTTAATACGGTTTGATGCAGCCCAAGAGAAAAAAAGAAAGGTAACAAAAGAACTGCAGGTTCGTACGGGAGAATAGTAATTTAATAATTGTAATGTTGTGTTATTACTAAGATATAAGATAATTTATTAAACTAGGTAGCTAACTTATGACAATTAATTTTAACCCTTTTAATAAATTTAAAAAAAAACTAAACTAATACTTTCACTACTGTTACTGAATGAATAAAAAGTTAACGGTTACTAAACGGTTTTACTGGCGTTACTAGGGTTACAAAAGCTGACTTCAGGCCGACAGAGTTTATCCTATAAGTATGAGGATCTTTATCAGGACTACAACCTGCCTAGTCTGAGCTGTTCTTGAGTGTACTAGGCACATCATATCATCGTCAAGCGCGCATTAGTTTTCCAGCATTCTCATTTTAACAGTTTTTTAACATACCTATTTGTTTAATGAATTTATGTAAGTGTTATAAACGGGATAAAGCACTAGAAATAAGAGGTAGAGGTCCAACATTTCTTTGAACTAAGTTAAAAACGAGCATATTGTAACCGAAACGACTGGTTATTTTATTTTTTATAATATATTTTTTAATTCTCCACCGTATTCTATAGTTTCACACACACACATAAATTACAGCAGGAAGGCTGGGAGGAGACCTGGAACCTGTGCTTGGTCATAACTAATTTTTGCAAGTATGCACGATCGGAAAAACCGCTCGTCTGCACAAATCATTTACCATCATTTGCGGGAACTGCTTTTTAAACCTCATCTGCCTTTAATGCGCTGAATCCTTTCGTCGCTTGTTACGCGGAAACAATACAACACTGTGATTTCAGCCATCCGCGGCCATCTAGTTAAAAACGATCGTTTCTTCTTTCGACTTTGTCATACTAACCGTGCTGTTTTGCTTTTGTATTGTGATTATTGTTCTGTGACCGCCCGCTGCTAAGAACAACTTGTTTTGTTTTTTGGCTTCTTAAATTATTTTATATTGACCAATGATCCTTTATCTAAAAAATATCTTAACTACGAACAAAATTAATCCATATAATTGTCCACGTTAAAATCGTAAGAGTTGACCGACTTTTATCATAACAATACCTACCACAAACCAAAATGTCATCTCAATATGTGTATGCTTTTCTCGTTTATTTTTATTTTTTAAAAGCGCTGAATCTATTGCGATTAAATTGATATGGGATCACCTCAGGAGTATACTCTTTGGTCGACAATTGCGAAGTTATCGCGTAACAAACATACAAAATATAATAATAGTAATAACATTCAACCGAATTGAGAACCTCCTCCTCCTTTTTTTGAAGTTGGTTAAACTTTACAATTGAATGTTTTACAAAATTCCTGCATTTAAGTGGGTAACTTAGATAGTGAGTTCATGGCTACTGGCATGAGTAAGTTACCTTTGGCATAAAGATGATGAAATCGTATGTCCAAAAAAAGGATGGTGTGCAGCAAGGCTCGCCATAGCATAGTTTGCGTCCGCCTTAATAGAAATGTTCTATGTATTAAAAAACTAAAAATCAGCTACAGAAACAATTTAAAAAATGATTTTGCAGAATCTTAAAAATCTCGCATTTTCCTTAAAGTTATAAATCCTTAAAGGTTATCTTTAGAGGTTATCCATAAAATGGTGAATAAGTGATTTTAGTATTTCATTTTACTGTTATTTTGATTGTGGCCCTTTTCAATGCTTATTTATTCTGCTGTAACACTATGACAAGGAGTTACTGCTTGCAGCTTAAACTAAATCTCGCCATAATTAGCTTAAGGATGTCCAATCCAAATATGATTTTAAAAAAAGTTTTGTTGAAATAAAGAATTACATAAGAAAAAATCCGTTTTTCCAAAAATTTGTTTCGAGAAATAAAATTAAAAGGATGTATTTATGGGAAATGGAGATCATAGAAAATATTTTTTTTTACAGTTTCTTTATTTTTTTGATGAAGATCAAATAAAAGATTGTGTGAAAAATAATTTGAGTAAGAAGGAATTCACTTCCTTAGATGACGATTTATAAAGAGACTAGCATTCCGCTCGGGACTGCGTTCCCGTGGGAATCCGGGAAAATTATGAAGCCTATGTTACTCAGGAATGATGTAGCATCCTAATGGTGAAAGAATTTTTAAAATCGGTCTAGTAGTTTTTAAGTGTATTCGTTACATACAAAAATACAAATCTTTCCTCTTTATAATATTAATGTAGATATGAAAGTAGTTGACATGTTGCATCGACACGAAATGAATTAGTGAATAAGCTATTCCATTATTCAATGGCGTCTCATTGCCGGTGGAATGTCAATGGTGACCATTTTATCCGTTCAGGTGGTGAAATAAAGAACTATCGAAACCTCATACATTTAAGGCGACTACAGCACCTAAATTACGATTTTATGATGCGTAGATAAGCATGACGCACTGCATTAAATCGAAGAAAAAAATACTACGGTAATATTCAGGACATAAACCAGATAAATAGTTTGCTGAAAACATGATTCAGCACTTTTCGTTCGATAGAAAAAGCTCACAAAGTCACCTCTAAATATCAATATTGTGTATCTTTTAAGCTGCAAAAACGATAGCAAAATGCACACAGGAACTTGAATTTTCTATCAAAATGTTCGTGATTGAACACTCTCGATAAGTAGTTAACGCATGTTTCGATTTAAGCTGTCACCTTTCCATAAATCTAATTTTTCTAACTTTCGAACATGTTTTTACGCACGCAAGCTTTCATAGTCCGTAAACTTCGTGTATCGACACTGTTCGCACTGCCGGCCCAGGCCTGTTGAGAGACGGAGATGGCACTATTCCTATGTGTGCTGCCTTTATCGGGTGCTGTAGTCGCCTTAAACATGATCACAGCTACCTTGATGGGCGGCACCACCGCCATCTGAAAATTAAGTTGCTAGGTAGTCTACAACTTAACTTTCAGTAAGCGGTAGCGCTACTAGTCAGGCGGTTGTCACACATACACATACACACGCTCACGGCTAAAATTCCTAACGGGGTAGGCAGAGCATCAAAGGTTCTACAGCACTAGATGCCGCGTTTGACACAAATAGTGAGGGTTATCAAATGGAACAAGTTGTATAATGGTGAAAGGTGGTCAGCCTTTCGCCCATTATACAACAAAACCCTCGCATCCCACTTACAGACTTTTACTGTATACCTAGGAAGCTGGCACATTCTAAGTTTTTCATTCACTCCGAGTCCAGCATGGAAGGAATCCAGTGTAAAAGATTTTTGTCATCCAGTGTAAAAGATTTCAATAGCTTTCAATTTCGACATCTGAACGGATAAAATGGTCACCATTTTTATTGAGACGCCATTGACTAGTGGGAATAGGCGCTCAGGGCAGACGATTGATTTGTTCCACGAGCGGGATTCGAACTTGTTATTCCATTAAGACAGCATCACTTCCACTTAACTAAATTCCTCAACAAGTCAACACAAACAGAGACAATAAAAATAACGAACAACAATCAAACAACAAGCCACTTCTCGTTAAAAGCTGGCATCAAAATTCACTCGATTGACAAAAAAGTCGCGAATAGAAAACCACATCGACAAAGCACCCCAATCGAAATGGAAAAACGATCCTCAGCAATTGCCATAAAAAGATCTCGGCCAATAAAACGGGAGACATTGTCAGCGATGATTTGAGCTGCATGGGCGGGCGGGGAGCGGGCGGCGGCGCGGGGGCGGCCGGCGACACGGTTTGGGCGGGCGGACATTTTTATCTCGCGATAGGAAAAAATGTTAGGGCTGCGTATAACATGCAGTGTTTGGTTGTTGATAAGTTTTGCTCAAGTCAATTTATTTTATGTTTACTTTTTACTGTTTTTACTGTTGTTTTTTGATTTTATTTTATATCTCAAGTGATTTTTCATGGGATTCAAATATTAATTTCTCTGCTAGCAAAAAAAGATAGAATTCTACACAAGTCTTTTATTTTAATTTTATAGCACGGATAAGAAAACTAATATCTTTTTAAATGTATTATTCTGATTTAAAAGTTAATTGTTCAAAGATACTTTATGTTGTACAGACAACAGAACATCACCTAACCTACCCTAACCTAACGCGTTATACAAAGTACTAAGCATTTGAGAGAAACAGCTTTTTTTTTGCCTTATATACTTATGTAACATACTACAAACATATTATAACGGGTTCTTACCACGAGAATCTTAAACAATATAATCTTAAACAAAATTTTAATTGTTTCCACATTTATTGCCAACCAGGCAAAACACATTCGGACCGAATCCGGATTGAAGTACCTGAGTACATGAGTACCTTATACACTCACTCACTCACGCCTATAGTGCCTTTCGGATAAGGTAGAGCGTCATGTGGTTCTAGAACCAGTGGCGTAGCTACCAGAGGGCTAGACGGGGCAGTGCCAAGGGGCCCCCAAGCTCAGGGGGCCCCTCGAACTCTGACTTACAAACTATAAATTGAACTAGTGAAAATTTTTCCCACATTCGGAATATAAATAAACCAGATTTCAGGAACGCGACTTTAATAATGGCAACTTATTTGAAAAGATACAGGGGAATTCCCAACAAGTCTCCAACATCTTTGTGTATTACGACAAATCTGGAGTACGTCGAATTCGGAACAAACGATTTTAAATAATTTAGTTGGGGCCCTAGTTTATTTTCTGCCCCAGGGCCTTCGGTTACCTAGCTACGCCACTGCCAAGAACCACTTGAAGTCACATTTGACATTCACTCTGACGATTATTAGATGTAATATGAGTACAGTAGTAATAGGTTGTCAGCCCTTCGCCCGCAATACAGCAAAACCTTTTTTTTTATTTATTATAAGATGGGTTAACACTTGACCTCAATCTTGACCATAAAGGTCAAAGATGAGGTCGACGATGGAGCGAGTTAACCCAGAAAATGCCTATAAAGGCACTCCCACGCACCGACGGAACACAGCAAGCGGTTTGGCGTCGGACTTCGGTAGGAGAGGGTGGTTGCGAACCAGACGGCCCTTTACAGAGCCTACCACACCGCATGAGACCATAAGACTGAAAGATTGAAAACAAACTGAGGTGTCGTTGCCTAAGATAGCTTACTAGGAGGCAGGTCTCATATTTGTTTCCTTGGTCGCCTCTTACGACACCCACGGAAAGAGATGGGGTGGTGTTATTCTCAACCTTCGCGTCCCACAAGAGTTGGAAGCTGGCACATTCAAAGTTTTACTTTCAATCTTTTAATAAGAAAAACACTTTTTTGTATGGTGTCAGCCCTAGCGTTGATCGGAAAAGCGATCTGGAAGCGATACGGCCGCGATGACGACTGATTTGTCCCGACAAAGCTCACCGTGTGGCCACAAAATGTGGCGTTTTTATTTATACACATACGTACAAGTGTATTTAAATTTTATTATTCTTTTTTATTAGCGAGTTCTTTTGCTTTAAGAATTTGTTTCTGGCCTGTTTTCTTAAACGTTTACATTGTCAAAGATTAAATCTATACTTTATAAATTATTATAAAGAGGAAAATTTTATTGTTTCTTTGCATTGAATATGCTCCGAAATTACTGGACCGATTTGAAAAATTATTTCGCCATTAGAATGCTGCATTATTCTTGAGTAACATAGGCTACATAATTTTCCCGAATTCCCACAGGAGTGAAATCCCGGGCGAAATGCTAGTAGGTAAAATAAATTATGTACTTATTGAAATACAAGTGACTGACACAATTCCCAAAATTCAATATAGGAAAATTGGCCGGAGATAACAGTTAGAGGAGGTTGCTACCGCTCGGTTTTACTTGGTTCTTCGTCTTTCCATCGCCACTGTTTGATACATAGAATCTATTTTTTATACATAAAATCTATTTGGTTTTTGTTTATGCCTGTATCGCTTTTTTTCTATTATTCATTTTCTTCTATTTATTTCGTCAGCTTTTTTAAGCTACTTTCTCATAGACATAGAAAAAAATAAGTTTTTTATACTATGTTTCATTGAACAGTCATTTTCCAATGGGGCACGTTTGGACCGGAGTCAGAACCAGCCGAGACAAAGCATGACATAATTTTGTCACATTGATTTCGTTCGGCCTGTACTAACACTATACGATAGAACGAGAGGAAGGAACAAGATACATACGGCAAAATTATATCACGCTTTCTTGTTAGCTGAACTGGGCAAGTAATTTAATTGTCGAAAACTTTGTTTGCGTTTGTTTAGATACGTGTTAGTTTAAAATTGTTTGTAATGGATAATTAATGTTTGAATAATTAATTTAGTTTTTAATTTAAGTTAATTATATTCATGCTTTCATTTTATAGCCGAGAAACTACATTAAAAAGACAAATGAAAAATACTTCACTCATCGACCATAAAGTTATTAAATACCTGACCATAAAGGTATTGAATATAAAATCACAAGCATGTTATACACAGATTTATTTACATTTGTTAGAATTCTCAAAATGTCCGTAATCCTTTCGTTATAGTTCTCAATAAATGGATTCTAACTTACCAAAAAAAATACAGCCGTTCAAAGCTTAGAAACTTTTGTGAACAATTCAAAAATAAACTTTACATACTAAACAAAGTGACGGTTTGGTCAGGTGGTAGTGGCGCTGCCTCTTGATTGATGGGTCCTGGATTCGATTCCCGGTCGGAATAAATACTTTTGTAAAAAGCAAATGTTTTGTTCTCCTACAACACAAGGGAAATCCTAAGCGAGGGCCTTAAGTATGAAGCGTAATTATTTATAATTGAGTTCTCAATTTAATATTTCTTATTGAAAACCTCCTTAAAAATGTTTACGAAAAACTTGGAATAATTCTTGCCATGCGAATTGACACTCTCAACGCAATATTACCTAAAATAAAAACTGTGCATGTGGTGCTGGCCTGTTAGTGGTAAGGCATTTAATTTTAAATTAAATTAGCTTTGCAAATATTGTATAAGTGTACTTGCTGTTGGTCATCCAATTAAATAAATAAATAAAAAATAATCCGCCACCCATTTTCTGGTGTTCTCTACGACGACGTTTTTGACACACACGGAGAACGATGATATTCTTAAAATAACCCATCTTGGCTATTGATGGGTTATTTTAACGAAATTCCTCAAAAGGAACCTAAAACATGAAGCCGTAACCAAAAGACAAAATAAAACTCTTCAACACATATCACCTACTATACTAATATCAATTGATCTCGGAAAAGTGTGGTAAGGTGCACACCTAATAATGTTTTGTCACTTAAAATTGAAAAATGTTAACTTCGTGATTACGCAAAACACTCACTGATCCTTATTAATAAAATTTACCTGAATATTACATAAAATAAAACTAATTAAGATGCTTACTGCCATTGCCTATAGAAAAATAAAAGACACCATTTTTATAAATGACGGTTCAAATATTGTTGTCTAGTCTATGTAAACTATTTTAAATGTATTCAATTTTTTAACATAACAAACCCAACATTTGTATATGAGCTCAAGAGTGGTATGTGTTTATGATAATATGACATGCACGACATCGTCTACAACATACATCGAGTAAACGTCGAATAGACATTTATAATAACTCTAAAATAAACGTAAAGTTTAACGAATAACTTATAGAATATATACCTTTAGATAAGTTTTATGTTGTTCTACTTGTTTGTATTGTTTGAAAGCAGTTAAATAAAGTTATATCTATCTATCTATCTATATATCTACCTTTTTTATTATAAAGTTTTGCAACCTATTGCAAGTTTTAAACTTACTTGGAGTGCGTGTGTGTGGGGTGCGGCAACAGACGAAGCAAGTGCGTTTCTCGTCGTCACTGTACCACTCGACGAACTTAGAACTAGTCCCGTTATGCCTACACGTTGATTTACCAAAGTTTGCCGACTTTCAAACTAAGTGTATACTCTCGTAAGTGGAAAGTTGCGGAGAAATCCGCGCGATGAGCGTCGGAGGTCACGTCGGGAACTTGACTGAGCCGCGGACAGCCGCGCCGAGCCGCGTCGCGCGGTGGGCGGGGCCGCTGTGACCACGCCCCCGCCCGCCCACACGCGACCACGCCTACCTGAATTAATAAAGGCGGCAAACACCGCCGGACACGCGGACAATGCCGCATTGTCCTATGTCCAAAATAGTTTCAATTAGAATCGAGGACTAGGCACAAAAGCCCCCGCGAGCGGATCATTCACAGTTAAATTGGCCGCTGCATTAGCAATTACCGATTTTCAAAACTGTACACCGCAGCCAAATTACAGATGTTCAAACAAGTGAAAAAATCAAGCCAGTAATTCTAAATACACCCCTGACATGCTCTGTTACCTCGTTTTTATCTACCTCTATATTAGTACAGTTGTTTGTAACATGTTAATTGATATACCTAAAGGCACTTCAGGTAGAAATGCTGAAGCTTCATATCATCGTCTTCATTCGTCAATTGACTTGCAAAGGGAAGAAATAACTATATACGCCACACAGATCACAATAAACTAATTAACTAAGGCTCAAAGTGGTTGATCAAAGGCGACAGTATCAATGTTCCTATCACAAGTTTTGAATTGAAATCATAAGCACTACACTTTCTTATCAACTTTAAAAAGTATGTTTCAGATTCTTAAACCAAGCGTTTTTTAGAACAATATGGTAAGTAAAATTATACCTAAACAAAAACAAGTATAAAAGGAAATTATGCTGTAAAGTAAAATACCAAACAACAAGATAGAACCTATTGAATTGTCTAAATTACTTAACACCCTATTTCTAAAAGCAAATACGAAGACCAACTCACGAAAACTTAATTTCCGAATCCTCGTCTTCAATCCCAGTATTTTACGAAGAAATCCGACTAAATTCTATCGACGTACATTTGGCAGATCCTTAATTTGTTCAGCTCTGTCCAGACCAGGCTACCACCCGTTTGTGTAAACAATCCTTCAAATATCTCTATTACGGAGATACCTGTGATATTTGTGTTCCATTCTAAAATACGACAAATAATGTTCCGAAGGCGATAGTAGACTTTGTGCAAATTCAAGATAGTCCTATACCAAGTCTGAAGAACGGTAGACCAGAGTAATGCTATTAAATGTTAGGTACATTTATCTAAGAATAAACCTTCCACACTGGACTGGGAGTGAAAGAAAAACTTAGAATGTACCAGCTGCTACTGTTCCCAGGCATACTGCAAAAGCCAGATAATGGGATGCGAGTTTTTCTGTATGGTGGGTGAAAAGCTGACAACCTAATCACCACCATACTCATATTCCATTTAATAACCCTCGGAAAGAATGTTAAATGTGGTGTTAAGTGGTTTCATAACCACATGATGTCTTGCCTACCCCGTAAGGGATTGTAGGCGTGAGTGTATGGATAAACTGAAATCTGACGTTCTGCACAACAAAGAAATGCAAACTCTACCTTTGCTATGTATGACCCACTTGTGCGGGCTGCCATTGCCAGCGGTTCAGGCGCACATGAATTCCTTCTGCTGATGGAGATGACGAGAGGAGACCAATACGCTCTTGATGTGTTGTTGAATCTTGTTTGTTTGGACAAAATATGGCTATTTATATTGTTTACATCTATTACCACTACTTTATAAAAATCTTTTTGATGTGCTATCGGTGTATTGCGCGGACACAGCATCTTCTTGCAGTTTCGTCTTGTTTACACGCGCGATGTTTGAATTGCTGTAGGCCGAGTACGATAATGACAGCGCCGCGACAACACCGCGGTCCTATGTCAAAATGTCAACATTGACAACGCCATAGATATAAACAAATACTACATACTCAAAGCATAGATAGGACGAGCAAGCCTTTGCACGGGACCCTCGCACAATCAAAGTGAAGTTTCAGCGTGAGCCGAGCGTGAGTTTGTCGTTATCGTGCTAGAGCTGCTGGTTCTTATGTTCGAACTTTGTTTAAACATCACTAGTAACCTAAAGTTTATGGCTGCTAAGTATACTGTTCAAGATTGAACTGGGAAATTAAGAGCTGAAATATGAAAAATTCCTATCCGTGACTATTGCAAATGTTGAGTGGCAAACGTCAAAGAATTCTTTTTATTTGCGACGTGAACCAGTTTCCAAAATACAAACAAGATTGATCGAAGGTTAAAAAATAGAGGAAGATAAATATTTGGTGGTTACTTGTAAATTATGTGGTGAAAACTAACAAAACTGACAAAGTGTTCTTTGCCTGCTGTATGATCTAAGAATCTGTGTTTTTCTTTAATTTTCAGAACGTTTAGGTATGCAAAGTAAACAGCGCTTACTTTCCTTTGACAACAACAGAAATAAGACTCCCCATAATATTCGCCCAAAACCCATGTTGTGTAGTCGCTTTAAAATGGAATTCATCGGCCCCTTTCCGAATTCAAAATGCCCGGGATAAGTCGCTAATGCGTTAACGAGACACATCCTAGTCAAGTTTGTTTTATTTCCCGCTCCCGCCGGCGCGCCCGCCTTCGCTGCCGCCCATGCGGAATGCTAACCGGCTTCATTGACATTCAAGCGGCGAACCAATCGACCTGAAAATACACTTGTCATACATTTAACTCGGAATTTTTATGCTTTTACAGGGTAAAATTACGAGAGCTTTGTGCAAAGATTTGCACTCTTTTCTGGTGACGTTTTTGTATTATTTTATTACCTTTCTAACACTGGTTTAAATACGGTTCACAGGGAAAGAAAAATACGTTGGAACTCTTGACTGCTTTATTTTTATTACAAGTTTCTTTTTTTCTTCTTGGAGTAATTATACTGTTTTTACGAATGCTGCTATTTTAATACTCTTTGTTTCGAGAGATATTGAAGAATTCCGTCGCCTTCCATATTCGCAGGGCAGGTCCTTAAAACAGATACATTAGCTGTTCATTAAGTTTTGTTATTTTATTGTATGGGGGTGACTTTAAATTAATTAGCTTAACTTTAGGTTATTCTCTCCACGAAAACAACAACTTTTCCAAGGAACCTTTACGAAATTCTTGAAAAAAAATTCGCAACAGCCTTTATACGGGAAGTCGAAATTGATTTTCAAATCCTTAAATTGTCCTAACTTATTTAAAGTCAGAGATCTCATAAAATATTTTCAGAACCAACTTACTCTACTTACTGCAGCTATGCCCTCTGTAAGAAGAAGCTGTTAACTATTTGACCAGAGGACATAACCGTACAAGGCGTGAATAGGTTGATAACTCGAGTCGTATGAATCTGTTTTTATTTTTATTGGCATCTGGATCGCTAGTTTAATATGATGAATAAATGAATAAGTCGACAGGTCCACTTTTAACGCACACACCCTACTTGTGAATTTTTAAACAACTCTCTACCAATGAGTAACTATATATGACTTTTGACTTCATATAATTCGACTTGTCAACCTATTCACGCCTTGTACGGTAGGTTTACAGTATACAACAACATTTACCAGTATAATTCTCCCACATCCCCAGAGCTTACCTTCGCGCAAAAAAAGGAACACGTGACGTCACCCACAACCTGTCACAGATCAACATGGAGGAATAATAATCTTTGGCAAAAATACGGCAGAATGTTCGAGAAGGTATATTTGTCCATACCTAATTCCGGGAGCCGGGAGCTTGCCGCACGTCGCTCTTCGTCAGGCAAATTTGCGATCAGGGTTACCACTAGCTACATACGGTTACAATTAAGAAATATATATACCTATTTACTGTTTCATTGCCTAGAATGCTAATCAGGTTTCCAGGGGTTGTGGGTCCTGTAGCTACGGAAGATAACATAGATCTCGCACCAACAAACGATGGTTAATATTAATTACGACAAACTCACGCTCGGCTCACGCTGAAACTTCACATTGATTGCGCGAGGGTCCCGTGCAAAGGCTTGCTCGTCCTATCTATGGCGTTGTCAATGTTGACATTTTGACATAGGACTTACATCCAAACGCCGCGTTACCTTTTTTAAAATAACATTAGTAGAGATCTGTAATTAATAGCTCTGTCCATAGAACATTTTTTTCCTAGGCCCTGTTTATTTTTTATTTTGTTTTCTTTTTTTTATAGATATTTCAAAATTAAAAATAGTAAAAAAATCGCTGTAGGTTCACAGTATGTACATTGTGTAGTACATCTTTTGAAAAGAAAGGCATGGATTGTCAAAAAAAAACTATGATATTTTCAGACAGCAACTGCACTGCTACCCCTGTCCGGCTTACAGGCAACGTCTTCCTCCCACTGACTGACAGCCGGCGACATATTTTATTCACGACGCACCGCTCGTAATTCCGTCGATGCAGATAAATTGTTTTACCGCGAGACTCGGGAGCAAGCCACGTCCCACGACTTTGGCGTTTGCATGATGAGCTCGTTTTTTATGCTCGAATAAAATTGTGTTAGCCACCACCGTTGAGCGACGTGTGAACGCCACTCGAGGATTCACAAGAAATTGTTTTCGCGAGCTGCTTTGATATTTATGAAACTTGGCATGTTGGGGCATCCGTTTGAGTGAAGGGTACGCTGTGGATCTTTGGAATCCCCTGGACGTCGCTTTTTGAAATATTTTTTTGTTATTTTATTAATTTTATTCAAATATTTGTTGTGTACTAGCCAGTAAGACTTTTTTACAAAAAAGCTAAAGCCCATTTAATAAATCTGTATACGTTCGTAAATGCCGAAGGCTTAAATGACTTAGTCATTCAATGTTTTCTGAAAAAATCGTGCTATGAACTAGTTAAGGGTTATCAAGCAACTGTAATGAGTATTTTTAATACATTTTTAATTAGATAAACGTAGTTTCTGCACTACACATTTGACACAATGACCCAAAAATAATAATGATAATGATGATAATGAATAATAATAATGATGTATATGATACTGATATTTTATAATTATGAAATTAATACGTAGTATATAAGGTTCTCTATATTAATATTTATAATGTACCTATAATGCTATCGACTCCGTAATGGTATCATTTTGTAATTTTAAATGAATCAATAAATGAAATGAAATGAAATGAAATTATTCAAGTTAGATAAGTTCGTAAAACTTTGTTTTCTCGAACCCACCACTGAATGACTGATGCAAAACTAATTGCGTGGCAGCAAATGAAGGCATGAAATGTTCGTGTGTCCATTTTTATTGAATAGTTCGAACAGGAGCTGCCACTAGTTGAAACGCCGATGCCGTTGACACAGTTGCTACCCACCACGGCGCGGCGGGACGTGCGGCGCGCGCTGCTCACTATCAATATTAAATTCAGCGACAAGCAAACATCTGTCGGCGACGGCAAACGTGCCGGTTACGGTTTAATCACGGCACTTCGATTAGCGAGAACTTCTCGAGGTGCTATTTTTGAATCGATTGATTTAACCACGATCGATTAAATCACTACAATCAAAAAGGCTTCTTGTGTTGTAGGGATGGAGACAACCGCTAGGGCTATTACTTTACTCAATCATATTGCAAATTATTTAATGAGCCCTTTGGGAGTTTACTGAAGAAGACATAATGCACTTATCTTAGCATTACTCTTCAAAACTACATACCTAAAGTGTCTTGGTTTTACTGTAAGCTTATATTTGTAAATTATAAATAAATAAATTTAAAATTAATCTTTATCAAATAAGACATATTGTGTGACTTTAAATTCGTTAGCGAAAAATGAGGATGTGAATTACCCCACAAAACTGAAACATATGTGAAATAATAATAAAAAAACATGTGCAGTTGTACTAAAATGAAAAAAATAAAATAAAAACAAAGTGCTCGAGAAGACAAATCCAACAAACCGAAACTCGATGAGTTTCCGTCGTTTCGTTAAGGAGTTCCTATAGCCACCTCCCAACTCCAATCAGAACCCTGGACGTCATCTAGCATTAAAGTGCTCGAAAAGACAAGTCAAACGAACCCAAACTGGATGCGATTCCGCCGTTTCGTTAAGGAGTTCCTATGGCCACCTCCAGACTCCATCATCAGGAATATGGTCATCATTTAGCGCCAAAGCGCTCGGGAAAACAAATCCAATGAACCCAAACTCGATGAGTTTCCGCCGTTTCGTTTAGGGGTTCATATGGCCACCTCCCGACTCCATCATCAGGACCCTGAACATCATCTAGCACTAAAGTGCTCGAAAAGACAAATCCAACAAACCCAAACTCGATGCGATTCCGCCCCGTTTCGTTTAGGAGTTCCTATGGCCACCTCCAGACTCCATCATCAGACCAGCTCAATGGTACCATAATATTGCATCGTCATCGTACTTACATAAGTATACCAAATTTCAGCTCAATCGGTTGAGGAGAACTGGTCTTAAATTCAGTTGCAAGATTTGTCCCACACATACTTAGTAACTAACTAACAGGAGAAGACAAATAAAAGCTTGTAAAAAGTTTTTACCTCTCCGTACAATCAGCTGATTTGCTTAAGTATGGGGAGTAAACATCTTTTTTGGGAGTTTTATTGAGGAAAGTTGTTTAGTTTCATGGGGATAATAACCCTCTAACTAAAGATTCGCTTACTAATTTAAAGTCACCCCATAGAAATCGCTCGACAAGAGACGAGTGATTCAGAAATTGTGTCCCGAGATGCCTTGTCGTGTATTTGTCGTGATGCGCGCTTAGTTTGCTAGTAATCCCGCTTAGCTCACTGCACGTATTAATTAGTTAGTTAATGACTCCACTATCGGTCTTCTCAGAAAGCTGAGATGCAGCTAAGATTTTGGTAATTTAAATTAATTGTGGCGTTCCCCTGAGCTTCCAGAGGAATCTGAATGATAAACACACTCGCGCTTGTATAGGTCGAACATCAAATGTTCCAGAGTTCAAGAACATCAAAAATGTTGAATCACACGATTGTTTTATGAATGATGAAATGTCTACGGTAGTGGTGTGCAGGTCATAACATCTTAGTGCTCCAAAATCGTCATCCATCCTCAGCTGCTAGTGAACGGGCGAGGCTCTGACGTAGCTACTACAACCCTTAAAGGGTTCCTTCACTTGATATTGGCGACTTCGCCATTCTATAATTTTAATTAAAATAAACAGACATTGTAGACCAAGATCCCAGGGCCGCCAGACCTTACTTATTTTCTCATAAACCAAATGTGTGGGAAATAGTAGTGCTAGTACGTACTAGTAATGTTGAATACCAGCTAAACTGGGCCGACGGCCAATTTTCAGCTACCAGGTTCTGAAGGTACTTCCAAAAATTGCTCACTTCTGTTGTAGTCTGGGTGCTATAAACAGTATTGTTAAAGTTCCCTGAACATTATATACGAAAATCACGGCTCAGATTGTAGGTATAATCGCATAATTTACTTGCGAAATGTAAAGAGTCTGGTAGAAATTACAGCCGACGGAGAGTGTCTGGCGGTGTTGAACATTAATTTTTATATTTAATTAATTATATTCTATAAGACATCAGCAGCCAGACTTCAAGACAAGTGAGTAATTTTTGGAAGTACCTTCAGAAGTGTCCCCAGTAAGTTGTTATAAACGTTCAAAAAATCTTCTTTAGATTTTTTATTCCTATTATTTTAAAAGTTTAAAAATGTACTAAACCTGTGTTATCACTATACTCCTATCCGTATAAGATTTGTTTCCTCATTCAACTTTCAGCTAGCGCGTAGGCACGATTTAAATCAGGGTGGCTAAAGTCTTGCACGCTGCGGTCAGAAGCAGCTTTGACGAAACGCTTTGAGCAGTTCAGGGAATGGATTATGATTGTTTATACTGAAAATAATGCGCGGTTGTGGGTTGGACGCAAATATTTGGCATCGGAGTCAAAGGGCGGGTTTTTGCGAGTCCTTTGAGCGGCTGCGGTCGGCTAACCCGATTATTCGTGTACCTGACGGACGGACGGACGGAACATTGGCCTCGACAAACGTTCCATAGACGCTAATAATGTTGTAAGCAAGCATTGCTGTCTCTTTAAATTAGCTTATCAACGTCTCAAATCTTCATCTAGCGAGGATTTGTGTGAAGAGTGAGGGCATTCTACGCACAGATTAATATATTCAGTGAATACAACTGAATAAACAAATATTTTTGGACAACTCATACAGCGCCATCTGACCCAAAAATAAGCAAGGCTTATACTATGGGTGCTCGATGACTGCTGATATACTTAGCCTGAACTTAATAAACCGTTTTCAGCCATCTACAATAATATTATTTTCACTGTTTGATTTTTTGTTTTCACTGAATAGGCTCCGAAACTACTGGGGCCTGATTTTTGAAACAATAGAATTCCAATTCGCATACGAATTGACAAGATTTGTATGAGATTCTCATGCGAAACTTGTCAATTCGTATGCGAATTGGAATTCTATCGTTTCAAAAATATGTCTCCTGGACCGATTTGAAAAATTTTTCCCCATTAGAATGCCACATGATCCCCGAGTAACATAGGCTATATAATTTTCCCGAATTTCCACGGGAACGAAGTCCCGGACGGAAAGCTAGTAATATTATAAAGAGCAAAGATTTGATTTTTTGTTTGTTTGCATTGAATAGGCTCCGAAACTACTGGACCGATTTAAACAATTATTCAACCATTAGATTGCTACATTATCCCTGAGTAATATAGGCCACATAATTTTCCCGAATTCCCATGGGGACAAAGTCCCTAGCGGAATGGTAGTATTTTATAAACTCACAATTTATTAATTTCTTTTTAGATCAAAAATCTATATATACAATACAAACTATACACAATTCTAAAGAGAAACAGTTAAAAAAGATGTAGAGTCGTAACACTAATGTTTGTCTTAAAGATTTCAAACTCTCCAAGTTAAGAAATGTTAACGTATTCTTTCTAAAATAAAGTAGAAACATCAACTTTGCTCTCTTTACGACTGACTGACACTAAAATGTTCTCGAATAAAATAGTTGTCCATCAAAACATCCCAAGCGCCTGGCTCTCCTCTCGACGTTGAATGCACCGTCTTCGTCTGCCTACAACATTGCTAACTAGTGCCGGGAAGGGGTATCTTGTTCCGGAATATGTCCATAATTAAGGATTTATTAAGTAAACTAAACGTTTTAACTTTCTAGGCAGACTGAATATCAGATGATTCTATAGATAGCTTCATGTTTAATAACTCTAAAATGTTGTATCATCCACGATATTCACTTTTAAAAGGGTAAACCAATTTTTAATTAAATATAGCTTAGAATAACCATGTCATCGCGTCAGCTTTCATACAAAACAAAAACTGCATCAAAATCAGTCCATTCGTTTAGGAGCTACGATGCCTTTTTTTATCGGGGTTTAAAAATGCATAAAAAGATATTTTTAATCTAGAGTTCAAGCACATGTATGTACTGTACATACATTCTAAAATTTTATTGCATCATACATATTTATTTCGTACTAGAGTATGTCCAGGATTTTGTTCCCCTGAAAATTTCTAAAGGTTCCATTTTACTCCCTATCTAAACCGTTAAGATTCCTTGTGCAAAAAGGTCACTTGCAATAGGTTCCTTGTTTGGATTAGGCAGTGACTATTTCAAAATCAAACACAACACTAGTAAAGTTTGAAGTGCAGGAAAATAACAAAGTTAGATTGAAAGAAAGATACAATTTAAATACTAAAAGATAGTTGTAAATTTTGGAATGATACTCCATCCAGTGCAGTCTATCTTTGACCTGCTGACTTATTCATCATCCCCGGCAAAGGCTTCGCGGCACTCCACCTGCGGTTAGGTGTAACTTAACGAACCCTCTATGAATCTTTAATACACTTTCATTTAATGTAAGCTAGTTGCCAACTATGCGAATGGATGCTGTTTATTTTTAAATACCGGGTTAGTGAAAGTTAGGGCAAACATAGTCCGTTTGAACTACCGTCATATGCGACTAGCTGCTTCAATATTTAAAAAGGTACGTTTCAGGCGACCGGTTCCTAATTAAGGTCTGTCAATATGGTCTCAGTAAACACTAAGGGCCTTAAAACAATATCTTCCAGCAAACCAACCCGATCCGAATTAGATTTAATTCATCACTAATATAAACACCTGTTCAACGAGGCCCTCTCGACGCTTTCGGTACCCTTCTTCGCAAATTAGATTTCGCATAAAGCCTATTTTAATTTGCGTCGTCGCTAAACATTGCGAGCTCTTTAATGTTTAAGCGGCCGTACAAACTCTCGGTATTGACTCTGCGAAGGAGGGCGGTGGCGGCGGCCGGTGACATTCGTGAACAAAGCAAATATGTTCTTGGACCGCGGCCGGGCGCGATAATAAGCTTACGACGACGAACGACGGCGGGCGGCGGGCGGGCCCAGGCCACGACCGCCCCGCGGCCGCGTCGCCTTGCGGTCTTATTAAATTCTTTTGTTGGTCCACGCCGCTGGAATGCCCAGTTATTTACGTGCGGTCCGGCTCTACGGGATCAACGTAAATATTCCCACTGAGTTCCACCTTTTGAACTCGCCCTGAACACGGGATGAAACGAATTATTCGCATCGCTGTTTTCAAAATCAACTTAATACGAATGGCAGTCGCCGAGGAATTTAGCAAGACTTCTACTAAAACAGATATTTTAGCAATTTTGTAAGAAAAGTTATGATTTACCTAAGCAGCAGGTGCTCTGAATTTCTCCCGCATATTAAATTGTCTGTGTGTGGAAACAATCATAAAATAAGCTGCATAAATTAAAACACGCAAATCCGCCCGCTGCGTGCATGAATTTAGACATTTCTAAGCAAAGGTGCGCTTCATTTCAGGAACATTACTCTCTGTAACAATAAAACTCATTAATTCGCTCCTGCGGTCGTGTTTTATAAATGTTTCACGTATTAATAAAATTAACAAAGCGTACGGCGAAGGGCTATTTCCCAACAAAGCGTCGGAGCGAAGCACAATGGAATCTAAAATAAATACGAGGACTTTAGCAAACAGGAGAGCACAAAGAGCACCTGGTGTGGGGGAGGGGGAGGTCACCAAGCTATTGAAAATAAGGTAAGTGCAGCGCTGGACGTCAAATTGGACATAGGTGTTCGTCCAAGAAAACAGAGATGGGCAAGTGTATTAGGAAGTGTCGCTACGAGACGTTCCCAAAGTTATTTCTTTAATCTACACTATTATAAAGATAGAGTTAAGAGAAGTTTATCTAAAAACATTCTTAAGCCCAACTTGATACCGAATCTACTCCACAAGCCCCTAATCCCACGTGCTCTAAAAAGTAGGTGTTTTTTGTCAACGGTTTGCATTGAGCTCCCTATTGGCAGATCGTATCGACTGTCGTCCGGCGGCAAACCGCCTCTTATCAGGAGAATTACACCATTTTACCGGATCCTCTCAAAAACTGCGGGTGACGGTTTTCGCACGGATTAGAGATCCCCTACCACATGCACTTGGAGAACATCGCTCTGCAGTAGCTCTGAAACCACTGCTTTTCGACTGTATTGGGAATAAGATATATCTACAAAATGTTGATTTGAGTTTAAAAAAATGTACTTAAAATTTTCTATTATTTTTTCTTTCGTATTATAGAAAGTTCAATAAATTGATAGTCGAGATTTACTCGTAAAAATATAACACTGTGTTCAAAATTCAAAAATTAATTATCTAATCGGTGATTGTGTGGTATTTATTCATTAACTGGAAACAGCTTACCCTATACATATATTATGCTAAGTTATTTATAATTACTTACTTACCTACGTATAGCTTTCCGCCCGGGACTTAGTTCCCGTAGGGATTCTTGAAAATTATATAGCCAATGTTACTCAAGTATAATATAGCAAGCTAATAGTGAAAATTTTTGAATTTATTCGTTACAAACACATAAAAATAAAAATCCTCTTTATAATATCAGTGTAGATGTAGCTAGTACGTAGAACAATACAGTACAATATACTTTATTTGCACACAAGGGGCATGTATAGTGATCCGTATCTGGAACCAGAATCAATCCAAACCAGAATCTGTCCTACAGCGAAGAAACCATATTATAATGTCAGAGTATGGTATGGTATTTACAAATTCCACATTACTCCCACATGTCCGTCGGCAGCAAACCATTTAGTAAGGGATGAAAGCTTCCCGATGGTTGAACCCTCGAGGATTTCGCTGCCATTCGTATTGTCGGCAGAGATTTACTTTGACGTGTCGGAAATTCGTTTGTTGACTCCAAGTCCTCTCGATCCCGATGTTTTTATTCGCAGTTTGTTCACTCCTTTTTAGCTGGAGTGGGGATTAAGCGATCTACCGGCTTTAAAGCACTTTTTAAAGGTTTTGTGAAATGGATAAGAAATGTTCGGGTTTATTATTGCTTTGATGTTTTACGTTCAGACTGTGCGTTTTAGTAGTTATGGTAATGGCGACATAATAATACTACTTTGTGCCGTGTGGTGATCGATTCAGAATAACACCACCCCATTTCTTTCCATGGGTGTCGTAAGAGGCGATTAAGGAAACACAAATGAGACCTGCCTCCTATTAATCCACCCCAGGCAACGACACCTCAATTTGTTCTGAATCTGAGGTGTCGTCCGGTCCCATGCGGTGTGGTAGGCTCTGTGAAGGGCAGTCTTGTTCGCGACCACCCTCCTACCGATGTCCGATGCCAAACAGCTTGCTGTGTTCCGTCGGTGCGTATAGATGTACCAAGCCTTATAGGCATTTTCTTGGTTAACTCGCTCCATCGTCGACCTTTAATACAGGGTGTAACAGAAAGGTGTAAGTCATATTTCAGGATGGTGACCAGCCAATAAAACTAAACAACTTTGCCCAAGGAACCTATTTAAAATCTCAAAAAAAAAATTCGCCTCTCCATACAACTTGTGCGATCATCTGATAGGTTTAGTATGAAAGGCCGAATTTTTTTTTGAAATTTCAATTAGGTTCTTTCGGGAAGTTGTTCAGTTTTATTGGCTGGTCACCATCCTGAAATATGACTACACCTTTCTGTTACACCCTGTATATTACTCGTTGTATTTTTTTTTCTTTGAAACAAATTAAACTTATGAATCTACCCTACAATTTAGCTTCAAAGATAAATACGCCAGCAATTATTCATCACATCACCATCAGTTGCCTGTTAAACATTCGCCTTTCTGAATAAATGTAGTTACCTTCGAGCTTCGCGAATGTATTTATGTCAGGCAAAATTCATGACAACCACGGACTATTGAAAAACAGGAAATAACCATTTTTAGGATTCGTAGCTCTATCAATCCGTGTAGCGAACGGCAAATTAGAACACGATTTGCTACCGCCCTGTTTGTCTCCGTTAGGGGTTAGGCGACCATATGGGTTTCCTTTGTGGTTAGCAGCATCACCATTACATTCATAAGGCTGCTACCGCCGACAGCGTGGCGATTATGGATAAATCCTGTCTTAGAAAAGAAATGTGCCCAGCTGTAGGACGTAAATTACGCACACTGTTGCTTGGCAGCGAATAATTTATCTAAACTTCTAAAGTGTCCTTCCCGCTCGGGACTTCTTTGCCGTGGGAATTTCAGGAATGAATTGTACATAAAACTTTCTTGAAAACGCTCCATCCATTAGTGAAAACTGTATGAAAATCCACTTAGTAGTTTTTGAGTTGATCGCGTTCAGACAGACAGGAGCGGCAGGTGACTTTGTTTTATATAGTATAGATTATATGATATGATATTAATAAAAAAAAACAGAAACGAACAGAACGTGGAGCGAATTTGTTACATACTAATTAAAGGTTTTTTAAAAACCAGACTACGTGGAACATCAATTCCTTTAATGTGAATAGAAATAAATAGATCAAGCGAAATATTAAATGGGTTTTTGTGACGTGTCGGTAGAATTAATAGTCTAAGGTCTTAATTAACATCTAGTCTTTATTATTCCGCGGTACGGTAACACATTAACAACGTTTCCTCCAGCCTTTGTCTGCACTTTCATACCTTTGGCGAATTACGGCGTGTGGCAAAATTTAAATGTGGCTGTTTTACATGTAAGAGATGCACTTCACGGTTAATGTACCGGGAAAACGAGACGACAGTGTAGCTTGTCGTTGAAAATTTTCCGGAAATTGATCAAATTAGTCTCTAAATGCAAAAAAAATTAATTGCATGAAACCATTTTTATTTGTTTTTATTTTTAACTCAGTATTGTGTAACAACATCCTACGTCGTTTGGTCAACAACGAACATCTCCTAAAAATCTTTTTAAGGCACAAAATCACGAAGGTGGCGAATTCGTGTCGGAGTAAATTAAATCATAGAATTTATTGATTTTTATTAAAATAATGCTCTGTAGATTATTCGAATTAAGTTATTTAACCCGTACCCCAAAATATATTTTTTCTTAATTTACTGATTGAATTTTTTTTTTTCACAAAACACCCCCAAAACGTCATTCCGGGAACGCGTCCCCAAGTCGTTATCTGCTGACAACAACAGTTAAAATACATTTTTTTAATGACTTACAAGTACTTTTTATTATAGTTAGCATTATAATGAAATTAATGATATTTATAAGTTTCTTAGTAAATACAATAATATTTTTTTCAAAAATTCAATACAAAGTATGGCGGACTGTTTGTGCGTCATTTCGGGAACGCATAAATTTTTTTAAGATAATATTTTTCAGCAAAATGCAAGAAACAACGCTAGTGGGTAATTACCTAGTTCACACTGAAAGTTTTGCGTTGCTGGCCGCCCATAAATGTTTGAATTTCAAATGTTATATTTAAAAAAAAAATGAAATCTCATTAGTTGATGAAAATAAATTTTGGCGGGATATCGCTTGTCAATTGTTTTTTATCTCAAGTTGAAGTTCGTTGTCCGTAGCAAAAATGGAACTAACACGAAAAGATGTTAGGGCGATGATTTTTTACGATTTTAAAAGTTCGCTTTCTCTGCAAGATTGCAATGCTCGTCTTCAAAATGCTTTTGGGAGGGAAGCACCACATTTGAGCACTGTAAGGCGTTGGTATGCCGAATTTCATCGCGGCCGTGTTTCTCTCCATGATGAAATTCGTGAAGGTCGACCCTCAACTGCGATCACGTAGGAAAATGTGGCTACCGTCAGAAGACTTATTGAAGAAAATCGGCGTATCACTTATGAGGAGATTTGAGGACATTTGGGGATTGGTATGAGCCAAATTCAGAAAATTTTACATGAATATTTAAAAGTTACGAAACTTTGTTGTCGGTGGATTCCTCACGAACTCACTCCAGAACAAAAACGGTATCGAGTAGATTGATGTAAAGAAATGATATTAAAGTACAATCACGGATATTCTAATGCTGTGTATGATATTGTGACAGGAGATGAAACATGGATATATTGTTATATTCCAGAAAGAAAGCAACAGTCTTCTGTGTTGGTGTTTGAAGGTGACAGCAAACCAACAAAATTGAGGCAGGCGAGAAGCGTGGGCAAACAAATGATTGCATCTTTTTTCTCCAAGGCGGGTCCTGTCTGCACGATCCCACTTGAACAACAAAAGACCATTAATGCTGAGTGGTACACCACTATTTGTTTGCCCAATTTCTTAGAAAAAGTAAGAGAAAAACGACCTAGAAGTCGCATCTTCTTCCACCATGACAATGCTTTGGCGCACACCGCGAACGAAACAAAGACATTTTTGGCTTCTGAAAACATAGAGCTCGTGACCCATCCCGCTCACAGTCCAGACCTAGCACCGTGCGATTTATTCATTTTCCCAAAAATCAAAGATTTAATGAGAGGTTCGACATTTACGGGGCCAGAAGAGGTAGTGATTGTTTTCAACCAGCACGTAGAAAACATACCCTCAGACCAATGGTCCTCGTGTTTCCAAAAATGGTTTGAACGGATGAAAAAGTGTTTAAAATGTAACGGAGAATACTTTGAAAAGCAGTAAATATAATATTATACAAATAAATTGTTTTATTTATGATTTACGCAAAACTTTCAGTTTGGCCCACGTACACCTGAGTGCAAATGGATGCCTGGTGTGTTTTTCATTAAAATGTGAAAATTCGAAGAGGTAAACATGTTTTTGTATGAAATTTTTGGGCCGTATATCAATTCAGCGTCATTCCAGGAACGCCAATAATTGTAAAAAAAAACAAATATAATTTACCTTCAACACAATATTTCTTAGAGATTATTGAAATCTCTTTTTACATTGGCGACGAAAAATCCTGATTTTGTGACTATAATTGATTTTTAACGCAATTTTATATAGAAACGTCATGTCCGGGAACGTTCCCGGAATGACGCGTTCCCGGACATGACGGCTTCCCGTAATGGCTTTTTGAGAATAATTAATGAAAATAGCATGTTTTATTTAAAAAATCTAATCCATTACTTAAATAAACTGATGTAAGTAATTGGTATTAAATTACTTGAATAATTATGTATTAAAATTTAATAAATTGAATAATTTACGTTTGACACGAATTTATTAATTTAATAACTTAATTTGTATAATTTGTCTCATGAAACATTATAGTTGGACTTTTTATGAGATATAACAGATATTTTAAGAGTTGAAAAATTTCAAAATTTCATGCATTATCGTCATTTCAGGAACGCTTTTTTTTTACAAAGAGATTTTTTTGTGTAATTATCAAATTTCAGCGTTGCCCGTTTGGGTATCAATTGATAATAAATTTGTCAATAATAGAAACTGATTTTCAGAACAGAAATACAATTTTTTTTTACGAAATTTTAATGCTGTAATTCGCCACCTTGGTGTATTTTGTGTCTTAAAGTTATAGGGAAGGAGAAAGTATTCTGATTCCTAATTATAATGCATTATAGTACAAATAGGGTGTAAGGGACAGCTTAGCAAATACTTAAATGGTGGAATTTACTCATAACTATGATCGGCTACAAGTTTTTTTTTTCGGAAACGCGAAGATACGGAGTTTTCGATATTTACCTCTTTAGCGCTGTGCAACACACAAGTACAAAGAAACTATTCACTGTTGAAAATGAAAACGTTTGCTGATTCCTTGTTGAAAATGAAAACGTTTGCTGTGTCCGACTTCAAAATGTAAAAGCATCTGACAATTTGGTATTGAAATGTAAAAATCGGTGTCGGTTTAGTAAATAAATGAAGATATAGACGAATATTCGCTCATTCACTCCCGAAATTAAATCAATCCTTTTGATCAAATAGAGCAAATGTTTTTTTGTCATCTGTGATGGTGTTTGGGGAAGATACATAAGCACATCTAGGTACTGTGATGTGAAGAGAATAGGCATTGTCACTCAAATATGAGACTAGATGACTATTTCGTAGGATTTTAAAGTAAAATATGCTCTTGCGTGTTTTTTTCATACAAAAAACAACATTTTCAGATAAAGGTTTGGGCATAAGCTTATTATTTTTATTAAATACGCAATAAATCTGATATAAATAATCATGTTACACTTCACAATATTTCACATAATTTAAATTGTAATATTACACTATCGCATTGTTACTCACTTATCTTTTGTGGATAATCTGAAAAATTAAATAGAATATATTATTATTAAGCTGAGCCCGTTATATCCCACTTTAGGGCAAAGAAATGAAGGTCCTTTACTGTTATAAAATATGAAGAGATTTTTAATTACTTAGCGAAACTGCATTTGATTTTTGAGTCAACAATTTTGCCCAATTGTGTAAAATGTTGAGCAGCCTCGGTTCAAAACATTTTTCTATACTATCTATACATATTATAAAGAGGAAAAATTTGATTGTTTGTTTGTTTGTTGGCATTGAATAGGCTCCGAAACTACTGGACCGATTAGAAAACTTCTTCCACCATTAGAAAGCTACATAATCCCCGATGGATATAGGCTACATAATTTTCCCGATTTCCCACGGGAACGAAGTCCCGCGCGGAATGCTAGTAATCAATAAACAGGACTTCCTGACGTATAGATGCAAAATTAATTTTGGTATATTTACCCACATTGCTAACCCAATAACCAAAATATAGTTTCCAAGAATCTTTGAAATAAAAGGCGATGAGTCCGAAAGCGATTAACACTGTGCCAGTGTGCATGTTTCTGTTTATCATTTTTTTGCTCTTACGTTGTCATCTTCAGAAACGTTTGATTTTTTTGAGTTGATGCCTGATTTAGTTGGTTCCAAAAAAATACTTTGTCTTTTCTCATCCTGTGGCGGAAGTAACGTTATAACTTGAGGCCAAACTATATTCTTATCGTCCAAAGGAAAATACTTCCATATCACAGGGCTGTATACTTCTAGCTCTCTAGCTACTCTTTTGTCTTTACAGTAGCCAACTATAGCTCCAACTAATACTGTTGTGAGCAAGCCAATTGGAGCTATCCAGTGGGGAGATATCCGAAAAAGGACAAAAAACTTTTCTTCGTCCTGTTAAACAAACATTTCGTTGTTTAGTTTATCATAAAATTATCGACAATTTGACGTGAGAAAGTCTTCCTCGCTGGACCGAGAGGGAAAAGAAATTATGCATTAGATGCTGCAAGAAGCTAACAAAGGTCCGAGCAATTCCGTAAAAGAACTATAGTTATTTAAAACTATCTATTTATACCTTAAAAGAACTAACAGTCCCCATACAATATAGCTTGCAGCTCGAGAGGATTGTCTCGGTTTTTTCACATACGAATGGCGCCAACCGTTTCCATCCCTTTAATCTCAAGAGATCTCTGAAAAATTTTGATGTAAAATATATTTAAAACAAAAAGTCAGCATTTCTGTCTAAAGATATTTATAATCCGGTAACCTGTCGATACAACTAGAGTCATCACATCACCTAGCCTTACTCTGAGAAGTCGAAGATATTTCGAGAATTTCAAATGGGTTCACTAAAGAAAGTCGTTCAGTTTGATGAGGAGAATCTTTTTTTATTTATTATAAGATGGGTTAACTCCTATCACCTCTAAAGTTCCGCTAACTAGTTTAAGATCACCCCATATACCTACGAAACGGTAGAGACCAAATCGTACGTTTTTAATAAGTTTTTGGGGCAAGAAACCGTTGACGCCCAAACGCACAATTTTGGAAATAAACTCGGTATTACGTCAGGTAGCTGCAACTCTTCCGTTTGCTACCCTGATAAATAAACCTGAGGCGTATCAGGCGCTGTGACACCAAGAAAATCCTCAAAAACAAATTGCGCGCGCTCCAAATTGAGACGAAAATGTACTTATTAAGACATATATGTGGTCCCCGATAGTTAGGTGCAGGTGGAACTAAGATTTTTCAATATTTAGGACATAAAATCACTTGATGCCACAGTTAAAGATTAAGGATTTTATTAAATGAATTATGATTATTTTGACGTAACTTTACGCACACACTATAGTTAAAACACACTGTTGTATTGGCAGTGGGTTGCCTAAAAAATTCCTGGCCAGACTATGATTAATTAAAAAATTAAAACTGACGCTTTTTATTGAACATTGCACTCATTCGTTTATCGAATAAAAGTACCTACCGAAAGAAAGAAGCCTATAGAATATAAAAACGTTGGGTTCTCTATTTTCTTCCTGGCCTAAATACTGGGTTGGCAGGTTTTAAATAGTTTCAAACCAAAACATCATCTAAATCAATGAATGACATTTTCGTTTGTGGCTATCTGCTAATAGGTATTGTAAATTTCAGTTGTAGGAGAGGGAGAAAATAGACAACCCAACGTTTTTATATTCTATAGGCTTTATTCTTCCGGTTGGTATTACATTTATTCGATAAACGAATGAGTGCAATGTTCAATAAAAAGTCAGTTTTAAATTTTTAATACATCGTAGTCTGGCCAGGAATTTTTTAGGCAACCCAATGCCAATACATTTTTTAACATACTAAATTTGATATAAATTACTTTTCATCCGATAAACAGACGGGTGAAGATCGTTTCTAATTCGGATCTTAGACTATATGGTTTCCAGCTGATACCTAGCATATACATATTTTCTTTCGCTCTCAGCTAAGTTTGAAAGTTCAACCAGATATACTCACTATGCGAGGTGTAGCTGCATCTATTTTGGTCGAATTTTTAGCACAGTTTTCTTGGATGGGGATGGGTGGATATCTCCAGCCTCCATGGGCCACGATTGAAATTCCCAAAGAGACAAAGCCAGTGACGAAAGCGCCCGCTAAGGCCCCAGCTATGGCCCCTTTAGGGCCGACCCAACAGCACAACATGCCAAGGGTGAAGATACCACAAGTGGTACTTAAAACTATGTTAGATATAGCCGCCGCCAAACCTTTACAAATTAACAAATTATATTAATTCCTTAGCAAGTTAAGAGAGTCAACAAAATTATAATAACTCTAATTTTTTTTTTTTAAACAAGCTTTTCTGCCATATAGGAGCAAAGTCCTCGTCAATACGAATCGAATGAGCCCAAACTCGATGGAGTTGTGTCGTTTTATTCTGGAGTTCCTATGGCCACCTTCCAACTCCAGCATCAGATCAGCTCCTTGTCATCATAATATTGCATTGTCACGCTTTATACATATGCATGCAAGTGGAAAGTGGATCAGATTTAACTTGCAAGATTTAACCCACACGTACTAACAACAGAGGAAGTCAAATAAAACCTTGTAAAAAGGTCAGGCATTTATACCTCCTTCTGTCTGTTTGAGTTCTTAAAAGAAATAAGTTCTTAAAAGAATAAGTTCTCAAATTTCATACATCCATCACTTCTTCATATTTTTATTTTCATTAAATCTCGTACTCTCCCCTCAGGTTATAACTGAAAATCAGTGTTTGACCGCATCGAGTTATAACCTTTTGACTCACTGCGGCATGCACATAGTGATCCGCAACCTAGATTAAGTCACATTATGTTAAATAGGTTTAGTACATTTTGATTTTGTTATTTTTTTGTTTGTTTGCATTTTATTTGCATTTTATGTGTATGGTGTGGAGACATTAAATTATTTCTTCTTTCTATTCTATATCCAGAGAATGAAATTTAAGTCGTTTATAATAGTAGTTAAGTAAAAGTTGATACGAAATAGATATATACTGGTCAGTCTTTAAAAATACAAGTTAGGGTATCTACACTTATATTATAAAGAGGAAAGATTTGATTGTTTGTTTCTTTGTTTGCATTGAATAGGCTCCGTAACTCTGGACCGAATTGAAAAATTCTTTCACCATTAGAATGCTACATTATTCCTGAGTAACATACGCTACATAATATTCCCACGGGAACGAAGTCCCGGGCGGATTGCTAGTCTATACTAATATTATAAAGAGGAAAGATTTGATTGTTTGTTTGTTTGCATTGAATAGGCTCCGAAACTACTGGACCGAATTGAAAAATTCTTTCGCCATTAGAATGCTACATTATCCCCAATGGACATAGGCTACATAATTTTCCCGAATTCCCACGGGAATGAAGTCTCGGGCGGAATGCTAGTGTTAAATAAAAGTTCCATACCTACCTGTTACTGTTTCGAGTTCGGCTGTAATTGTGCATAGCAATATCGAGATAACCGCTATAAGCAATGTTACGCCTCGGGCCACCAGGCCTTTAGTTTTCGGCTTAAGGCGTTTTTTATGCCAACAATGCAGTAAATCATTCACTACTACTAGCGCACAAGTATTCAGGATTGCCGATAGAGAACTGAAAAAACATTTTATTTGTGTGTACTATTTACTAAAATGCTCCAAACTACCAACTTTTTGTCGTATTTAAAGAAGCTACCGATAGACAATATTTTTAACAGTATGGTCATAGTACGTAAATACCGGGTGAAAACAAACCTCCTAGCTATATTCAAAATCCTGAACCAATAACACTCAAAGAACACATTTATGAAAAAAAAAAAATTTTTTTATATTTTTCAATAGGAATAGTTCATTTTTTGCCTAAACGTAGACATTACTTCTACACCATGCACGCGAAGGGTACGGGTAGCGCTCGGGGGGTGCGCCCGAGTTTTGTCTAACGACAAAATCAATCGACAACAGCGAGGATCCCAATTAAAAAGTTATAAAGGAAACAACAACGGCTTAAACAAGCGCAATAGATGCGACTTGTCAAAAAGATCTGAATCCACGAGAAAGTAGGTGTAAGATTTGATTTTTACAAGTGTAAATATTTATACAAACTGCAAACGACAAATGAGACTACAAATAAATTTCGCTTCATATATCTAGGACTATTTCTAGCGACGCATTATCTCTCTCTTCCTCATACTGTTATGTGACGTACCTGTGGGGCACTATTTAAAAGTAAATCAAGTAAAGTAAATCAACAGTTTCTCACCCACCTTAATCCAGCTCCGAATAGTGCTGTCATAAACAGCCCAGACAACCCATCGATTTTTCTTTCATTTTCTACATAAGCGACGAACGCTGTTAGTAGCTTGTTACCCACTAATGGGGCTCCAGAAGGTTGACATTCAGTAGAAATCCACACTGCCCAAGCAGCCAGACCACACCATATACACAGGCTGATAAGCACCATACACCCAAAGCCAAATATGGCCAATGCCCTAAAAAGTTAGAAATATGGGTGAAAAAAGGGGTGATTCTCTCCACGACACTGAACAACTTTCCTCAATAAAATTTTATAAAACTCATGCGAGAGCTGACAGAATGAGCCGTGGCGCATTTATGTAGCTACCCTAAACTCATATGAAATACTGAAAAAAAAAGTGATTTTTAGTATTCAAGGTGTGTATGGAGTATGGAGAGGTTAATATGTTTAACCTCTCCATACAACTTAAGCTGATCAAAACTATTGGGATAGGATTTGTGGACACACTGTTCTCTAACTTATTGTGAAGATCGTTGGAGTCAGAGGCCTTAATTTGCAGTGCAGAGGAGCCCGTAACGGAACCCTTATGAAATGTTATTAAATAAAAGTAGACAGACTCTTACACCGAACTAAAGAAGAAAATAAAACTGTATATCTTATGGACATTTACAAACTTATCTAAAATCGACGACAAATGATCCATTTTATTTTTATTTTCGCCGACTGACATGAAACACCTCACTAACTATATCGACCGTCTCATTTTTGGTAAGTCGGTTAAAATGTCCATGGTCAGCCCACGTCAACAGGTAAACCACAGTCAATACAAGTACCATTATTTCTTAAAAATAGTAGATATACTGTTTGATCTAGTAAAAAATGAATCTCACTTTATTACATTCTGCTTGGTAGGCAGGGCAATATACCTCTGCACCATAGTCTGATTGACGGAACTGAAGCATGTCCAATACACCATGCCGCCTATTACTGAGCCCCAGATAGTTTGCCGCGCTTGTGGCGAGAAATCCCAACTATAATAAAAAAAAAAATATTTTAAGATGTCATCAGCTAAACACCACCTAGCTGCCGTGGCATACCAACTTAGTCAAGACAGTTTCACTGACTGTGTACTGCAAAATTTATGTTTCTTAATGCATAAAAATATTGCTTTAGATTTAATAGTCTGATAGATATGATAATAGTTTGATTTAATAGCGACTTGTCATTCGCTCTTAAAAATTGTTAAATACAGACTGTTAAGAGCTGAATTTTGTTGTTAATAGACAAATGAGACAATTGTTATTGCTCTAGTTAAGCCAGAAGTCTTCAACAAAACTGTTTAAGCACTTACTTATCCAGAATGAATCTTTTATGCTTCTTTGCCACTCTGATCACTTTTCTCCATCCGCCGGCAGCTGACGTGCCCAGTATGGTCACGATCATCATCCCAAACAACGTCATGCTTGTTTGCATCGCTTCTGTCCATACTACTGCTCGGAGACCACCCTTTGTGACAATGAGAACATTTTATTCCGTTACTTCTCACTAATGCAGCGTCGAAATTCTAGTGGATTCATGTAGTTTCATGACTTCAGTCTTCATTAAAATGAAATTTGTTTCGATAAATTTGAAAAAAATATTTTATAGAACACAGTTTATAATAAATATCAAAACAAATACACAAGGCTGTACACGGGGAACACTTAGTTGAGACCCTTGCAAAAAGCCCTATCATTTGAAATGTAACATGGTACACTTTATGATACTTTTTACTTTATTTTCATAGATTCAAACTCATTTTAAAAATTTCAGTGATTTCTCTGCTCACCAAATCCTAATACAAAAAAGATTGGCCTTCATAAGCGATTTTATGATAAAATCGGCTTGTAAACTTAAATAGTTGAAAACTTAGATAATTTTATGTTCGAAAAATTGTTTTAGCTCGTCTTTTTCATCCTAATAGCCGGCATTAGTGAGGTATATTCAAAAGCATTGAAATAATATCAAATCGAACGATCAGTGACACATTTTAGCAAACTGATCAAACTACAACAATACAATATTGTTCTTTCATTTTGCGCTCTGCTAGGGAATGGAATTTCCTGCCTGCATCTGCATTTCCGAGCTTATATAAACCAAATCTCTTTGAACTTTGAGTGAATAGGCTTTGTTCTGGGTGTGCTTGCTAGAGCTAGTTTGCGCTAAACCCATTATTAATAAAAATAAATAAATAAAAACTGCTTTAAAGTGATCTACTTACTAGCGCTGTGTACAATCCGCAGATAATCATCGCACAAGCCGCAGACAAGTAAATATCGGACCCAGTCACTGTGAAAAAATTTAAGCAAAATAAGTAAGTACGTTATTGTATCACTAGTTCAATATGTAAGTCGTAAAACTTAAATCACAATTAGAACCTTACATTGATTTAAAGCTGAAGCAGTAGCATACAAAACTATCGGCAGGATGAACATCTAAAAAACAAAATATTATTATTACAATTATCAGTATAGAAACAATGAAAACGTGTAATTAGAAATGGGAGGTTAGAACTTGGGATAGGGTTGTTACCGATGCATTTAGGGACTCAAGACAATAGGTAGAAACCGCCGCTGGCTTAGGTAAATAAAGACTGTTTTTATTTTACGAAAAATAGAATTATATGTAAAATTAATTGTAATTGTAAACTCATATGGAGAGTATATAAACAATACTTAATAAGTAATAATAACAATTTTAAAAGTAATTACATAATAAGACAAGGGCACGGACGTCAAGGGACGCACAATTATCTCTTAAATATACAGGGCTTTAGGTAAATCTCTTTCAACCTCTCGGGTGGTTAATCAGTCCATGAAACTGAAAAAAAATTTTGAGTTCCCATACAAACTTCGCCAGCTTAAAGCGCATTTTGTATGGGAACTCAAAATTTTTTTTTTCTTATTTTGACCTATTATTGGGGGAAAGTTTTTCAGTTTCATTTTCATGGACTGATTAATCACCCGAGAGGTTGAAATTACCTAAAGCCCTGTATATAAAAAAAAAACATCTGTAACGATTAATCGCTTACCTCATCTATTAAGAACATTATCGAAGCTGCAATGCGTAAAGTACTGTTAAATCTTATCTCTAAGTACTGAAACAGAAAGCTGACGATTAACAGAGCAGTACGCTTTTGTGTGTTTTGTTGATTTTTTTGAAAAAGCGCTGATTCAATTTCGATAAAATGTATATGGGTCCACCTCTGAAATTTATCCTACCATTAAAAAAAATCATCTTAATCAATTCACAATTGACGGATAATCGCGTAACAAACATTAAAAAAACAGTCGAACTGAGACTTTTTTTTGAAATCGGTTAAAAGTATGAATCAGCAAAATTGATATAATAAGTTCAAATTATGCGTTTGTTGGACATACACTTCAGTTAAGGAGTATTTTACAAGTACAAGCACTCTACCTGATACGAAGATATGACGTTGAGGTTGTGGAAAACAGGCATGTAGACCTTGACCACAATGAGGGTGCTAAGGGCGATCCCGATCAGTATCATCCAAATCTGGGTGCCGTAGTTGTAGACCTCTGGCACTGTTTCTAGGATCGTCACTGATGTTATGCAGCTGTAAACAATAATAATTACTTGCTCAACGGTGAAGGAAAACATCGTGATGAAACCCGCCCGTCCAAGGAAATTCATTTTCGAAATACGAGCAGTCCACCTGCATTGGGCCAGCGAGGTGGACTATGGCCTAAATCCCCTTCGTTTTTCGAAGGAAGGCCCGTGCCCCTCGGTGGGGACGTACGAGTATATAGGCTGATAAAAAAAACTATAAATAAATAATGACACTCACTAAAGCCCCACATAATTCAGGGTGTAGGAGACAGCTTAACAAATACTAGAAAGGTATTATCTACGGCTACAAGTAACGGCGGCATCACATTTAAAGAAGCTTTAGCTTTAATTAACATTTTTGCAACAAAGCATTAATGCATCGGGTTCCTTAACACGTCGCGCGCTTGTTTACGGCGCGTGCGATACAAATCCTGCACACACGGGTGTGCATAAATCGCGTGAGGGTTCAATGGATTAAAAGATGGTTAAAGTGTTTTTTCTTTTACAGAACTACTGGGTAAAACTACTGGATAATTTCGACTAGTTCGGTCAACAGAACTAGTGGGAATAAACGGTTTATTCTTGTTGGTATTATTTAAGTAAGAGAGTGCGTGGTCAGAAAGATCAATAAGGCGTTGGATATACTTAATTTAACTCACTTGGCTATAAGAGAGATAGCAATAGGAAGAGTACTCATTTGCTTGTTACCCAGCATGTAATCGGCTATACCTTCTACAGATGCAGAGCGACTTAGCCAGAAACCACCGATACAAGGAATTGTAATCAGGACAAGGAAAACAACACAGTCGACTGGTTTAAAACCACTTTCCAGCACTGTAAATGACATGTTATGGAAAAAATCGTCACTTTTTAATAATAATCCGCAGTTCCTCGGTTTCGTGACAAACTATCATTTCAACCAGTCTCTATAAATAAGATTTCGGTAACATGACCCTCTGAGCAAATTAATCCTATAAAATTTATTTATTGCAAAAGGTTTTTAGTTATTTTTCAATAGGAATTATTTTTTCTTAAATATGAACTTCTTAAACTGTACTAATGGTTAAAGCTTTCCAAATAATAATATTATTTTATCATGCAAAATAAATTGTGGGATAAAAAACACTAAGTTCTTCTTATTAAACAATTATAAAGAACAGAGAAAAGGTAAAGAAGACTTAAATTGACAAAGATTACCAAAAGATTACTGTAGACAACCACAACAATTAAAATGTCAACATTTGTTATTAGGGATCCATATAAGTGATATAGAAACGTGTCACTTTTATGTAAATAAATATCTAATTATTATTCAAGAGGACACTGACGAACTGACAAAGCGGCAGCTGAGCTGAAATCGTATTTAAAAAAAATAATTCAATCGTGAGGAAACTTGCCTGGGCGCACAAGTTTCCTCGCGATTGAATCATAATTATTCTTCTTCTTTTATTAAGTATAGTCAAGTTTAAGTAAAAAACTTGACTGACCATGGTGGCAGAGTGTGATAATTATTTAACCTGTGTAAATAACTGTAGTAAAATATTTAAAGTTGTTTCACCAAAATTTTTAAAAAAATATTATGTAAGAACCTTCATAATTTGTAAATACATACAAATAATCCGTAACAATTCGTTACATGGAACCCTCTCCATGTGATATTCCAATTCTTACTTGACTATTTATGTATTAAAGATTTGGCTTTAAATGGCTCCGTCCTTTGCCTATCCTGATAGATAAAAGAAAACTACTACTACTGTCAGTGGCTTTTTTAGAGTTCCGTACCCAAAGAGAAAAAACGGGACCCTATTACTACTAAGGCTCCGCTGTCCGTCCGTCCGTCTGTCACCAGGGTGTATCTCATGAACCGTTACAGTTAGACGGTTGAAATATTCGCAGATGATGTATTTCTATTGGCCCTATAACAATAAATACTAAAAACCAGAATAAATAGTACATTGTTACTTTAGGGGTGACAGCAACTTATTTAAGACCCGAGACGGAGATTGGCGACCGAGCGTAGCGAGGGAGCTAATAGTTCGAGGGACTAAATGAGTCTTTCACCCGAGGTAAACACTGTGCTTTTGATTACGAATACAAAGACAGTAAAAATAAAAACATGAATAAGCTGAACTCATTGCTGCTATGCGAAAGTTACAAAACTCTACAACTCGAAAAAACAAGAGAATATCAGAATGGCACTTTCCCGCCTATTAAGTTTTTTTTTCTGTGGCTGGCAAGCTATTCACCATATTATTTTTCATTTTCATCATTGAAAAAAATGGTAAATATTTTGCCAAAATCTATGTTATTTTAAAGAAACAGCTAAAAGTATATTATTATAAAGCCATTAAAAAAGTATTCTTTAATGAATGCTTAACTTTTGTTATTTCAATTTTACATCGCGCTGTACATCGCGAGTGGTTGTATAGGAAGTTGGAACATGTTTTTTAATACTTAATTTGACAGCTGTCAGTTGAAAGCGATATTCCCTAGGCTTGAAAAATATTACTTTCAAGCCGCTCCGTAGGCAACTTCAGACCTATTTTCAGAGTATGAGTAATGAAAATAAATATTTAAGCAAAAAAAACTTGATTTTTTTTTTGCTCGTTTTTATAGACAAGTCTGTCCAAGGCTGTATCTCATGAACCGTGGTAGTTAGACAGTTGAAATTTTCACAGATCATGTATTTTGGTTGTTGCTTTAACAACAAATACTTAAAAGTAGAATAAATTAAAAGAGTCTTACTCGCACTTGGCCGGTTTTATAGGTACTGGTACGGAACCCTTCGTACGCGAGTCCGACTCACACTTGGCCGGTTTTATTTCATGGACCTAATCCACTTTTAACTTATTTTTTCTGTCTATGACCTAATATTATTATTTATAATTTTTGTGTCTATGAAGGCTTTTAGCCCGCGACTTCGTTCAAGTAAAAAAAAGAAAAAGCCTCATCCCGACGGGGTTACCATTGTCTTTTTCACTGCATTTGGAGGCTGATAGTGAAATACCACTGAGCTAACGTATTCTCCGTTGTTTTTGTTTATGTTTTTTTGTTTCACGTGAACGAAGCATGGATGTAACATTAATACTATTATAGAACGAAGTTGCGGGCATCAGCTAGTAAGAAAATAAAAATCTAAATTACTCTTATTGTCAAAGTTAGCATGTTGTATGGTTCACAAAGTACTTTTTTGTATGGTTTGATTTTCCGGCACGCTTCGGTATATACCTTCTGAAGCACGGAGTCAAATTATTTAAATAAGTAGCTACTTTGTCTCCGAAGCTCCTCTGGTTAAATTGACACAAAACCAATAAAGTTTTTATGTTCGTCAGTCTTTGCCGCGGCAAAAACCTCCTGCCTCTGATAGTACAGTTGCATGCCTGACGGTAAATTGCAATAAAAGATGTTATTTAAGCAAAATAGGCACGTTTTACTGAACTCTACCCACTATAGCACGGGTAAAGTAAGACTAAAAGTGTTTGTTTAGCGGCAAAATATGTAGATCATTGAACTTTGTTTATATTAACTTTATCTTAGCACTAGAAATCAGGATCTGCCGAGTCCTACCAAAATTTTAGAAGTCCTACCCCCTCCCAGGGGGAAGTATGGGCAGGGGAAAATTTTTAAAAGTGTACATTTTACAAACTAGGCGATTAAAATCAAAACTATTGAAGCTATAAGTTTGAAATTTTGCAGAGATGATCTTAAATTATTGTGGAAACTCACCTAAGAGATTAGACGGAGTTCCCATGGGAACGAATTTTAGGGCAGACGCTGGTTGATATTTAAGTTTGGTGTTTCAGTCGCAGCCCTCTATCTTTCAAACTATTAGAGACGGCGTATCCAAATTTTCAGAAAATACGTATTATGGTGGTATCTATCGTAAAATATAATAAAAAATATATAAACCTAAACCACAGTGGGGTCCCCATACGACAAACGTTCAAAATATCGCATTTTGTTAACAACTTTTGTTACTGCTCTATTCCAGAAACCATGTAATTCATACATTTCAAACTTATTAGTACACATTTAAAAAATACTGTTCTCGTCTTGACGTCACGCGCAAACCAGTCGCGCCGGCCGACACGCCGCGCCGCCGCCGCCGCCTCCCCACCAACCACTTGCCAGCCAGCTGCATATCAAGACGGACGCGCGCGCAATATTATTTAAAAAATAAACCAAATATGCTATTTTTCCCGTGCTACTAGTACTATTAATTATTTTTTATCGATTTGGACATAGTAAACCCCACTTTGATGTTTTTATTTCTTAGATATCGTTATGGTACTACATAAAAAGACATAATACCTAAAGAAATCATTAATTGCTTAATTTAACTAAAATTCATCTGTAACAGAGAAAGCTCTACAATCACAATAAAATTATGAGATCGCTTAAATTGTGAAAAGGTCTTGGATCCTGTTTTTTAGTTAATTTATTTTTTCTAGGTTCTGTAGATCAGTGATTTTCAAACAGGGTTTCCACGAAACCTACGGGAAAAGTCAAAAGGTTCCGAGTGCCTTTCATCTATTATATTTTGATTTTGGATTTCCATAAAATAAAAGGGCTATTTTGAGTGTTTTGTTCCCTTATAAATTTAAGAACGACGGCTGAATTTGTAGTATCATGGTCTCTTATTTTATATTTGTATATCCTAGTAGCCGACAGTACTATAATTCCCTAAAGAGCTATTCATTTTACAGTAGGCTCATTAATTAATTGAGCATTGAGACCGCGTGCTTTTTACAGCTGCTATAAAGTTATCTAGCGGAACTGTGGCTACGGGATGCTCCGGAAATGAATGCCTAACTCTACCAATTAAAATTATACGCTCCTTTTTGTTACAGACGCTCAAATGTTTAAAGCAATCTAGAAAGAATAATTTCCTAAGTTTAATAAACAGATGATGTTATAGTCTGAGCTTACTTTCCGTGCATCGGAGGGCACGTTGTAGTCTGTTGCCGATTGGCCATTTGGCGGTTTCAAAACTCTGGTACCAGGGTTAGTCAAGTTCGCCACACACATGATTATACCTACACAATAAGAAGAAGACCAAAAACTAATTAGGTAAAGTATGGTCAAACATGTATCAAAAAATGGGTTTTATGCAGTTCTTATTAAATAATCTAACTATATACTTAGAACATTTTCTGAAATAACTCTCGCTTTTTGCACACATACGCACGGTTTTCACTTTACATTTTTTCACTAACATTACATTCCATCTCTTGTGTAGAATGTTGCGAAACATACAATCCTTATAACATGAATCGTCTTCACAAAGTATGAAATTGGATGATACTCGTTTCACTCATTCCAAGTCTCACTGTTTTGAAAGGAGGCCCGTGCCCCTTGGTGGGGCGGACGTATATGGGCTCATGATTCATACTATACCCACTGACATATAATGTGCCACCATGTTAATCATAATTGGTTGCCACTCTTCCTATTTATGTGAATGTAATGGATAGAAATAGAGTTATACTATGTATGTATACTTCTAATTTCATTAAAACGACTTAATCCAAGTTTTAATTTGAATTGAATTTGAAAGGAAAGATTTGATTGTTTGTTGTCATTGAATAGGCTCCGAAACTACAGGACCGATTTCAAAAATTCTTTCACCATAGAATAATTATGGTTTGTTCCTGAGTAACATGGGCTACATAATTTTCCCGAACTCCCACGGGAACGAAGTTCCGGGCGCGGGCGGAATGCTAGTAGTTTATAAAACGTAAGAAATCGTAATACCACGCAGTCTGTATTGTAATTATGGTTTGTACACACATTGCAAATGGCATTCTCGCGGAACATCCCTCAAGATGGCGCGGTCCCGCAATCCCGCAACTCGCTTTGTGAGTTTTAATGTTCGCAGCGTGCGATGAATGTAAATCAGTCACAGCCTTACTGCACCACCTCGAGTAACTTTAATTCAGGACTATTCACAATGACAACGATTCTACAGAACTAAAAGATTAAGTTCTCATTATAATCAATTTTTTTCTGCTTTTCTTTGAGCGATAAAAAAATCTTTATTGACGCTTTCCCAAAAATTTTGAAATTCTGTCCATATTCCAGGACAGTTTTTAAATATAGGAGACATCGTCATCGTTTGTTAATTATTAGTAGCCAAATATGTTTTTTGCCACCGCTCACTTAACTTTCTGTTTGCTGGTGACATTGTATTTTTATTTAACGTTGACTTAATACTATGTGTCTTCACCTTTACCTCATTTTCTCGTACAGTCAAAACACAATTTTACAAGTTGAAAAGTTAAGCGACGGATTGCGGCAGATTTCGGCAATTTTCAGGAAAGAAACAGTTTTGTTTTCGTTATTCCATTGCCTACGTGAGAAACTAATGTGCAATTAGGTAAGGATATAGTAAAATGATAGTTCTGCGTGTGTCAGCATCATAACAAACAAAAAAACAAGTAATAGGAACTTAGTAAAGTATATTTTATTGAAAACACGTAAATATACATTCAAAGAATACAATTAGTTTTATGATGTTGCAGTTCAGGTACAGATAAATAGAAATAGTAAGTTGTATGTTTATCTAAAACCTATAAAACTATTCATTTCGCACATTGCCAATCATTTTGCTACACAAGTATTATAATCAAAACATTTAGATAATCTTTAGTTTTCCATATGTTTTTAGAGACAGAGAGTTTAATTATATTTAGTTGTTATGCAACAAAATGGATATAAATTTTTATTACCTATCTGATTCTATATATAAGCTTAGATAATATAAATTATTGTTCTATAAACAAAATATTTTCCAGAAAAAAATCACTAAAATTATATACTAACAAGACACAAATAAGATGTTTATTTGGAAACGGAAACCATCATGAAGAGAAATACCAATAAACCGAAAGACTACCAAGACTTTCAAAGGAATACTGTCAGTAGAACAAAGAAAAACTTTATCTCTGCTAATATCATCATCATGTATGAGTTCGACCTGATTATTAATGCCTCTTTTAGCGCAATTTTGGCCAGCTTACAATGGTTTAAGACTACCGATATTAGCTGCGGCTTGTGGTCAGGAAAACTCGTGAAAATTCATTTGGAAATTCAATAAATTATATGTAATAGGCACAAGGTATATTTGGGACCAATATAGTTAGCTAAATACACCATAATTTACATAACTCAGGGGGTTAAACACGTTCTTTTGCGAAAGATAAATAATTTATCTAGCAAGCCACCTCCTTGACAGTTTTAAAATGTTTAAATAAACATCCTGCCTAAGTACCTAGTCTAATATCATTTCAACTAAAACACTTAAAACTTCAACATTTTGAACAATCAAAAATGTTCTTTAGATACAAAAATATGTCGGACACCTAAACGCTTCAGTTCGCTATAAAATAAATAAAGCACCAGATCTAGATGGCAGTCTAACCATGGATACGAATCCTAATGTGAAATAAAATAATGTAAAAATATTTAATTCTAAACAAAGTAAGTACAAAAATAGTGTTGTTATACAATTTAAAAAGATTATAAGATAACAAAAAGTACAAATATACAAAGGTAAACTAACTGAATTCTGTAATGAAAATGAAATCCTTTAAGTTACATATAAATATATTTTATTTGTTAACCAATATCTAACACTAAAATCCGCTAAGGATACAGTTTTAAGTAAAAAAATACTGACTGACTTCAAAATAGTTTCAAGTGGCATTATTTGTCCATTTTTCACTACTTTTTATAAATTTTTAAAATATAAATACAACATTTCAAATTTTTTTTAACCACATAATCTTCGTCTTGCAGCAGGCCGAGTACGATAGTGACAGCGCCGCGACCAGCACCGCGGTCCTATGTCAAAATTGACAACGCCATTGGGCGAGCAAGCCTTTGCGCGGGACCCTCGAGCAATCAATGTGATACGTGAACCGATTGCGAATTTGTCGTTATCGTGCTAGAGCTGCTGAGATCCGGTAAAAATATTACAAGTTTTGATTTTTTTATGGCAGTTGCGCATAATTAATTTAGCTTTCATTCGTTATTTTCTCCATCAAAATGTCATAATGTAAGTAGACACCAACAAAAAAACAGAAGAACTACTTTTTTACTTTTTTCAAAAGCTTCAAAGATTTTATAAGTAAGTACCTATGTTTTTAACAAACGTCATTTTCACAAAACACAAACATTAAAAACATATTGTTTAAACTTTAAGATTCTCGCAGTTATTTTCAGTTTTAAACATATTATAACGATGAACTGATCATGGTTCATCCGCGACATGGTGCTTGCAACAGCGCTGAAATATCGGATGCTCATTTAAAGCAAAAATCGTGTTAAGTACCCGTTATAATATGTTTAAAATTATAAAACATACCTAAATAGAAAATTTTAAATTACTTACAAAGTCTCAATCTGGAGGTATAAGATAGTACAAAATTCAAACTATTTTTTACGGTCTTCAAAAACGATTCCACTAAATTTTGATATCTTAACAGTTGGCACACACGAGCAGTCGATTGATTTATAGGATCTTAAATATTGTTGGTCCCATTTTTAAGTAAATACCACTATGTAATATTAGACTAGTATAACATTTGTAATGAAACTGACATACAGACTTTTAAATTACCTAGCGAAAAAATAGGATATTTATTTACCTACATTTAAAATGATTTACAAATCAGCCCGTAAAACTGAAGTTGTATACAGTTTATCGGGCTCATTGACATACTCAATTTCGCTTATGTAAAGTGAACTTATTTTATACAATAAACCATACAAAAATTTCTAACAACTTTTAACTTACAAACTCTAAAACTTATGTACAGTTTTTCTAAAAAATATAATTCAGTACTTATATCTACACATTTTAACGCAATAATACAGATTGTACTAACGTTTCCAATAAGACGCATTCGGTAAAGGAATGATTCTACAAAATTTTCCTTAAATATTTAGCTCTCTCACAGATAGTTGCCGTGCCGTGTGGTGACCGGTTGAGAATAACACCACCCCATTTCTTTCCGTGGGTGTCGTAAGAGGCGACTAAGGAAACACAAATGAGACCTGCCTCCTAATAATCCATCTTAGGTAACGACACCTCAATTTGTTCTGAATCTGAGGTGGCGTCCTATGGTCTCAGGCGATGTGGTAAGCTTTGTCTGGTTCGCGACCACCCTCCTACCGAAGTCCGACGCCAAACAGCTTGCTATGTTCTGTCGGTGCGTGGAGTGCCAGTGCCTTATAGGCATTTTCTGTGTTAACTCGCTCCATCTTCGATCTCATCTATGACCTTGGTCAAGATTGAGGTCAAGAGTTAACCCATCTTATAATTAAAAATTAAAAAAATTGTACGACACGTTGGTACGTCACGGGTTGTTTTCCTATTGGCCCCAATTGGTCAAACTAAGGCGAGTTCGATACACATAGAACAAGTGAAGTTAGCATTTGCATAGCTAATTCAATCATAAACCATTAATAATCATTTTTAGGGTTCCGTACCCAAAGGGTAAAAACGGGACCCTATTACTTAGACTCGGCTGTCCGTCCGTCCGTCTGTCACCAGGCTCTATCTCATGATCCGTGATTGTTAGACAGTTGAAATTTTCACAGATGTATTTCTGTTGCCGCTATAGCAACAAATCCTAAAAAACAGAATAAAATTAATATTTAAGGGGGCTCCCAACTACCACAAGTGTTTTTTTTTGCTCGTTTTTATTAAAATGGTCACGAGGCTGTATCTCATGAAATTTTTACAAATGATGTATTTCTGTTGCCGCTATAACAACAAATATTAAAAATAGAATAAAATAAATATTTAAAGGGGCTCCCATCCCATACAACAAACGTGATTTATTTGCTCGTTTTTATGGGTAATGGTACGGAATCCTTCGTGAGAGAGTCTGACTCGAACTTGGCCGGTTTTTTAATCACCGGTCACCTTCTGGTGTACAGAAATCTTATGATTTAAAATTCATGATTTATGACATCGCTGTTCACAATGTTTATGTCACTTAAGAGATTATCATTTTTTCCGTCTTGTAAGACTTTGAGAGTGTGACTCAATTTTATTTATTTTTATTTAAACTCCATATCACGTTATGTCCACGTTTACCTCGGCTATTCTACTGGGAGTGCTGTTACCTGAAATATAAGAAAGTAAGTTTTAAAAACGTTTTAAACCAAACAATTACCTATATGTACAGGTATATCCATGAACAACAGACAAAGTTATGTGGCTTCATTCATGGATAAGAAGCAATAAAGAAGATTTTTTTGTGATAGTAAAAGTGAATAATCCTTCTTATTTATCTTCGCTTATTAATTCTATTAATATTTGTTGTTTATCCACGCAAAATGACAGAATTTACCTTTACAATTTACAGTGAACTTTACAATGATCACATAGGACAAGACAATGTTACTTAGCATATATTCTCTTTTAACTGATCCTAATCCCGGAGAATTAGTCAAAGTTGAGAGTCAGTAAACTATTATACAGGCTATAAGGGACAGCTTAGCAAATACTTAAATGGTGGTGTCTATCCATGAGTACGGTCGACAACAATTTTTTTTTTCAGGAAACGTACAGATAAGGAGTTTTCATTATTTACCTACTTTGGCGCTGTACCGATCCTCCTGCGCCGCGCCGTTGTGAGAATGTCATGTACATTACGGGTTTTTGTGTTTTACGCTGTTATCATTGTTTTTTAATGCAAAATGGAGTGTATTAGAATAAATAATTTAATTTTTAAAGTAGAAAATATTTAAAAAAACATGAAAAAAAAAATATAATATAGAATAAAATTCCTGAGGAAAATTCCAATGGAAAATTATTAAGAATGACTCAAACCGAGTTCAGTGTTTCAGTTTTTGCTAACCCTGACCTTTACACCCTGTATTATAATTTTATAAATAGTTTTAAATAAAAAAAAAATTACCTTTTGCACAATCCTCCCAAGTATGAGTGGGGAGGAGGGCGCCCCAGAGATCCCCATTGGCTCAACCATGTTAGCCCGCGCTCTGTACTCGCCCGCATGCGTAAACGCTTCCTCTGGCAACCACCGCCATATCATCGGCGTGTAAAGCTCCACGTCCATCATTCTACTGCTTTTCTTGTCGAAGAAGTAGCCCACTATAGAGCCGACTACTAAAGTAGCCAGTAAACCGAGAGGGGCTATCCAGTGGTATGATATCCGGAATAGAGGGAATATTTCTTCGGGATTCTGAAGACAACATTGATAAAACAGTTCGGTAAATAGGAATTCATTTAAATTATTCTTCTTTCTTATCGTGTAGGTATAGTCAAGTGTGTGGAAAACTTGGCTAACCTTGGTGTCAGAGTTTTTAAAGCGCACAATGGCCTCTGACTTGGTTTTAACGACTGTAGTCAATTGACAACAACCGGGACCGATAACTTAACTTGCCCCCCGAAGCACGGAAACGCTCGTGATAAATTGCCACTTTTGGTCACCCATCAGATTCTCTGCCTCTGTATACGTTGCTTAACCTTACTGATCGGTTGAGATCAGCGAGCGGTACTCGGCTACGAGCGCCAGTGGGCTAATTAAAATGGAACTATAACTACATCTTCTTCATTCTTAGTGTCAGTTAAGTTCTCAAAAAGATAGACGACATGTCCGACGGCGACTCTGCTTTTCAATCCAAGCTCTGGTTATTTTTTTTTTCTTTTGCTTTGAGAGTTTAATGAATTTTGCTTGGCTGTGATGTGAAGTAACATACTCGTACTTATGGCAACGAAATCCATACTATAACAATTACATTTACCTTTTCAAAGTACGGAAGTCTTAGGATAATTTTAAATCTGATAAAAATCCAAAATAAGTTAATCTGTGAGGGTCTGCAACAGTTTTTTACAGTTTTCTTAAACCTCATTTCTTTTAGTTTAACTGCTGATCTTACAACAAACTAAAACAAATATCAATAAATAATGTCGTCACTTACTATCGAACTTCCAACATATTCGTAAGTGGCATTCTTGGCACATTCTTCGTCGAACCCTACAGCTGGGAACCGCAGGCCCGCGTGCGCGGCTGCTTGGGTCCCCAAGGCCGTGGTCCCAGCCATGATGGCCCCGGCTATGGCCCCCGCGATGGCCCCGCGTGGACCCACCCACCAGCATACCATGCCCAGGGTGAAGATCCCGCATGTAGTACTCGCTGCTATAGCTGATAGAGCCGTCGCTACACCTTCAAAGACAGATAAACATTTATTAGTAAACTAGCTTTCTGCCCACGGCTCCGCCCGCATGGACTTATATTTAAGATTTCATAGTTTTCTTTCATTTAATTTACCAGGTTTGTTAGAGAGATTTTATCCTTATAGTTATCCCTGACGATCGATGCAATAAAAGTATAGGGTGTAATTCTTATAGATTTTAGTCAGTTCGATTCCCGGGTATGGCAAGCGAATTTTCGAAAATCCTTGAATGTAATTTTCTTTCTTTCCAAAAATAAAGGAATGTTTTTTGAGTACAATTTTCTATCTACAGTATTAAGAGTACTTTCCCTTCAGGTGGCATTACAAAATTCCACCCTGTATAAGGCTTTAGTTAAAATCATTACAACACTACTTAAGTTTTTTTAAAGCTAACACTGTAATTTGGGTTCAAAATGAATTATAAATAGGAATAATTACGGCAATTCACCTAAAACCCCTCCTAACTTAGAAATGACGACAAGCATCACGATGGATACTATGGCCAGCACCGCAGTGATGAACCTAGCGATGAGACCCTCAACCAACGGCTTCAAGCGCAGCCGCAGCCACCCGCGCAGTATGTCTTCCGTACCCACCAGGGCACAGGCGTTCAGCACCGCTGACAGCGAACTGGATAAAAGAAGACAGTTCTGAGAATCCATTTAAGTTTTAAAGGCCTTTATTAATGCATTTTTTGAGACAAAGCTCCAAAAACAAAACATTGAAAAGATATGCGGTAGTCTATAGTCTTTTGATATTTAAAAGATTTTCTTCATTAAGGGAGTCGGGGGAACTTCGACCATAATTCGGAAACCTTTTGATTTTTACTAACTACTAAACGAGCCGTAAGTGTGTCTTATCTAATATTATAAAAAGGAAAGATTGTTTGTTTGTTTGTTAGCATTGAGTAGGCTCCGAAACTACTAGACCGTTTCGGAGCCTATTCAATTCAAACAACCGAAGTCCCGGGGGGAAAGCTAGTTTTATTATACAACGTAAAATTGTAACACAATTTACAATTTCAATAATAGAAAATATATTTTTTTTCCGATTTCAAATGTAACAAGACCAAACTTTACTGTAGAGTGCCTTTGATTAGGAATCCTTCCAGTATTCTTGTTTTCTTTACGCCTTGGGTTACCTGGAAGAGATTGTTGTTTCGCACACCTTTGGTGAAAAGTTGATATTATGATTTTTTTTATAAGTATGCAATAAAGAATTTATCTATCTGATACAATATCGACGGCAGAGAAGTGGGAAGAGAAATTATCAGCAGGCAGAGTGATTCACAAAATGGTGTTGTTTCACCTCACTGCATTTAAATATGGTATTATTCTTGAGTTTCTTTACCTCAAACCAGCTCCAAAGACCCCAGCCAGAAAGACGCCAGAGAGTCCTGGCAGGTTCTGGACCCTGGACACGTATGTGACGAAGGCGGGAAGTAGCCTGTCGCCCACCAGTGGAGCCCCGGATGGCGCACACCCTGAGGTGGACCAGGCCGTCCAAGCCGCCAGCCCACACCACACGCATAAAGATATCGCCATGATCGCTCCTACGCAGAATATCGCCACGGCGCTGAAAGTTAGCGTTTTGAAACGTGATTATTTTCTGATTTAGTATTTTAAAACGCGGATCGTGAGGATCGTGAGAAGGCACGATAGCTCAGTTAGTTAGAGCACTCGGACATCTAATCCTATAGGGTCGTGGGTTCAAGTCCCATTTGCGCCGATCATTTTTGTTTCCCAAAAATGTATTGTGATTATTTTCTGTTTTTTTTCTGTCTTCTACCCTATAACGTCACATGAAATATTCCTTAAATAGCATTTATATTTTTAAAAGCTTCTTTCTATGGAAATCAGACTCATTAACTTTCAGTTACGCTTTTTACTTATCCAATTAGGTACCATTACAATTTGCCATGCCTATCTTGTCTATTGAAGGAAATACATATTTATGTAATTCAAATAGAAAACAATTTTTCTTGAACCTTCCTTGAAATATACTTAGAAAAATGTTATTATAGCTAATTAAACATCCGTCATTTTTTTTCAGTTTTCTTTTAATGAAAAAGTAATATAATATTTGTTCGAGCCCGATGATCTTCATAAAGACTGTCTTTCGTATGAAAGATCAAAAATCTCGGCAAAGTGCCATTGAATTCAGCTAAAATTGATTGTCTAATAGAATTCTACGTTAGCTAGGCAATGAGTTGACAAACACTCAGTTGCAGAAACGTTCATTAAAGTTATAGCTTCTTTAAATGTAATGCCGTTCTTGTTTATGTCAACAAGACGGAGAGTGACAGTATGATATTTAAAGAAGCTATTGTATTGTAGGTAAGCCTGTGATCCTTTGAATAATCACTAATCATTGTACAGACAGCAGCACGCCAGGCTTTCCTCTACGAAAGCCGACAACTACGAGTGGGATAAGGGCGACTTCAAGGTCAACATGTATAGCCCGATGTGCTTCCGCGTGTACAATAGAGAATACATACTTTTTTATTATCAGCCCATATACGTCCTTCGGAACGTCCTGCGTCATCCACCAACCCGCATTGGGCCAGCGTGGTGGACTATGGAAAATGAATTTTCTCAGGCGGGTTCCATCACGATGTTTTCCTTCACCGTTGACCAAGTGGTAATGAGGGATTTTCTGACAGCTCAGAATTTTAGTTCACAAAAGTTTCAATAGATGGCGCTGTCGCGTGAATAAACAGACAATTTTACTGAAATCTAAGTCAGGAATGATTATATAAATCAATTTTTTTTACCAAACATATCATGACCTAATCCTTTTACGTATTACTCAATTTGTTAATAATTTAAATTATTTAAATGCACATACCAATTTGGATAACATACTTGAAATACATAGAACGAAACAGCACGCAACGTCATTGTAACATTTTGGTTGTCAAACAAAAAGTCGAACAAGTTTAAAATTGATTGAGCGAACTTTTGAAGTTGTACTTTTGTTTTCAGTTTCAGATCATGAGTGCGCTATGGGTGCGTTCGCAATGTGCAGTTGTGTTTTTGCTACATTTATATAGAATAATTCAAAATTTATAAAAGCGCTTTTAGTTTAACACTTTGGTTACATTACAAAGATTATTTATCGTGCTAAAGGTTATCGTTTTAATAACTTTGGCTAGAAATTAGAAGTAATCAAATCGATACACGAACGCATCCTACAAAATAAAACATGTTTGCTCACAGGTCAGTGCCATCTAGTGGAAGTTCCAGTAACTTTCTTTTTTTTTAATTGGCTGCCAGAAAATCCCTCATTAATTAGAAATCCGCATATAAATCCGAAAAGACGAATTTAGTGGTTCAGGTCCGCAGTCGGATTCGAACCCGTAACCTTTCGATTACAAGTCTGGCTCATTACCAACTGGGCTGTCACCGCTTTACATTCATACTATAAATTAAGAGAGCTATCTTACTGGATAGCTTTCCGCTTGGTGGGCAGGGCGATGTACCGCTGCACCATGGTCTGGTTGACGGAGTTGAAGCAGGTCCAGTACAGCATGCCGCCCACCACGGCGCCCCACCCCGTCTGGCGCTCGTACGGAGAAAAACTCCAACTGATATCGATAACAGTAAGCTAATTTTATGATGGTACGTACCTCTAAGTATTTTTTTTTGAAAAAGGTTATCTAGATACGTAATGTTTTTTAGACTATTTTGAAACCATTTATCCGATTACAATAAAACATTGGTATTTATTAATCAACAAGCATAATTCTACAGAGTCAATTCGATTTATTTTATTAAATAAGCATAAATCTAGTTGATTTAAGCCAGCAAGGTTTTCAGAATAGCGAAAAATAATGCGGAAAAGAATCTCTATACAATATTAAGAAGTGACTCTACATCGGATATGAACAGAGGACAAAAATTACGTTTCATGTTGCTAAACGAACAGGACAACAGTCCTAAAATTAAATATATTGTATAACTCCTAACATTTTTAACTCCTAAACGGCTGAACCAATTTTGATCAAATGTAGCTATAAGAACCATCTCGATAATGTCAGCCTTTCAAAGGAAAAATACCGCACTAAAATTGGTCCATTCGTTTAGAAGCTATGATGCTACAGACAGTAACACAAATACACAGACACATACACGTCAAACTTACAACACCCCTCTTTTTGTCGGGGGTTAAAAAGTGTAATACTTAAGACTTCCAAGGCCGATGATGATAAAAAGGTGTTATAAGGAGACTTACTTGGAGAGATCAAGCCTGCCGTGCTGAGCGGCGACTTTGGCGACTGCACGGACGCCACCCGCCGCGATGGTGCCCGCGGCTGTCACCAGGATTACCCCGATGAACATGATACCCGTCTGCACCGAGTCTGTCCACACTACTGCCCTGAGACCTCCCTATAACCAAAAAAAATCCGTTATAAAAAATTGGGAACTTACTACATAGTCCGGCTTCATACTAAGGAAAAATTTTTAAAGACTTTTCAATATGTTGACGCAACTGTTGAAAAAGTGTTTCAATCGCGTTATCTTTGTAATCACCCAGTTTTACGAAATCATAAACAAATATTGCAATAATTATGAGTATATGATTGAAATATGTACAAACAAAAACACGAAAACAAAAATATGAAATATATACAAATGAGAACTTTGTAAATACGGACTTAAAAGTATTCACTAGAAACTAATCCCAAACCACCGGTACAAGCTAAATAGAAAAAAGCTTGCGAATGTTTATAAAACAGTATGGTTAATACACCATAAAAATATGGTTAACGCAACACACAATCTATGGTTATAAAATAAAAAACTGCACAAAAAAGGCAACCATACTCACTAATACTGTATAAAGGCCACATATTAAGACCATAACGCCTCCCACAGCAAACACGTTGAACCCAGTCACTGAAAATAATGATAGAGCAGATAAAAAAACTGTAAAAGTACTCAAAATTTCGATCCCAACAATAGTTCGCACAAAGTAGATAACTAGTGTCAAAAAAGGAATAAAATAAAGTTCCAATAGTTTCAGGACTGTGTAGGGGTAAGTTCTGAAGAAGTCTTCTAACGACAAACTATCTGCCTACTAAATTTAAGCTATGAGCAAACAATTTTAAAAAACCTATAAAATCAAAAGGACTTCAATCAAATTAAGTGGCATTCGGGGTAGCTACAAAATCCTGCAACTTTTGAAACTACATTGTTTCATTTCCTCAGTTTTCCAATTTTTCGCGGACTACAATGCCTATTAGCAGATAACTACAAACGAAAATGTCCTGGCATTCGTTTATTTAGATGATGTTCTGGTTTGTATGTTTTTTTTTGTTGGTTTTTTTTAAAGTGCTGAATCATTTTCGATAAAATCTGTATGGGACCATTTCAGGAGTATACTCTTTCGAAGAAAAAAATAATTTTGAAAATCGGCCAACAGTTGGCGGAGTTATCGCGTAACAAACATACACAAAAATTAAGAAAAAAAACACAGTCGAATTGAGAACTTCCTCCTTTCTTGAAGTAGATTGAAAATTACCTACTGACGGTGAGACCAACAAAAGTTTCTGCCTAAATATAATTCTAATTATATGTTTGAATAATAAGCTGAGTTTTTATAGCAAATTAAGAATGCTGTGGGCAATAAATAACCAAATAAAAACCCAGATTTTGATATTTTTATTAAAACTTTAAATAATTTGTTTTTTTAAGTCTATGTCTGTTCACGAAGGTACAGTGTTCCCCAAAAAACAACAGACAAGAAAGTCGGGGTATGTTGTATTTTTTTTTTTTGAATTGGTTACAATATTTTTTATTTCCTGATTTCAACTGTTTTCCATATAGTTTCGTCACATAAATGTTCATCAAGTTTGTAGTATGCTTTTTTGCATTTTACCTGTTCCACAACCGCTTTGAATTTATTTTCAGACAGTTTAATAATTAATTTAATTACAATACATAGATAACATAAAAGAATTTTTCTTTATTTGAATTCAATACTCACGTTGATTAAATGCTAATGCAGGAACATACACAACCATCGGCAGGAATAACACCTAGAATAAATAAAAGTTCAAATTCTATGAAACTGCCAATAGTCGTCAACGCAACAAAAATGTCTAGTATTTGATGATAATAATGAGGCATCGTCACGATTTTTCATACGCAGAAAAATCGTGTCAAATTGCTTGTGTTAAAAATTTTAGCTTTATAAAAGACCTTGGATGTAAGTACAAAAAATCATCCAAAATTATAAAACACTTTTTTTAATGTATTTGGTTAGGGTGAACTTAAATTAGTTAGCGTTGTTAGCTTAGCGAAACTTTAAGACGTAAGTAAGAGTCAAAACTCTCAAAATCCTGTCCTAGTCTTAATTTAAACTAGCTTCTGTCAAAAGACTAATCTAAATAAACACGTAATGAATAGGAAGACACGTCTTATTTGTTGTCGTAAGCAAGTCGTCGGCTCGGCCAAAGTCCGTCAACATAGCTGGCCTTGGCCACCATTAAAATGTTCCATTCATAGCAGAGTAATAATACAGTCACTCAAACGTTAATAATACTGCACTTTTCAATTGAGAGCAGTGATATTCTTCGCGTATTAAAATGAACTGAGACGGGTGAAATGAAAAAAAAAAACCGAGTAAGGTGGGCATAGCCCACAGCCTACAGTCTGCTGATTTAAACACACACGTTACTCCATGCATTATCTTCCGTGGTGAAACTGCATCTACAATCGTCACTGGCCACTCGATTCTTTGAGAGTTGCCGTCATCAAATACAATTGTAGAATCGGGAACAAAATTGACTGAAAGGCAGCAATTTGCGCCATTCAACTTATAAGTACAGTAATATGGTTCTTTCCTTAAAAAAAACAGTGGAAACTGCCCTCAAAATAAGAAACGTACTGGCTGCAGCTAAATTACACTCAAAGGCCAACAAACCAGAAGCAAAAATACACAACTTTGTCACGATTGGCAATCGAACCCAGGAAACATAGTTAATTCAGAGGCAGCGTTACTAAAACCGCTAAGCTAAAGCGGAAAGTTGAAAACGTTGGCTTGTTAAATGTAGTGGTCAAGTCTTAAGAGACCATCCTGCCTGCTATTACAGTATTTGTTCTTTAGTCGAGAGTCATTGTAATATTTTCCATCCAGAGCTCAAGAAAATTTCATTATGAGACAAGATTTTAGCAGATAAATATGAACGATTCTCTCCTTTGCCTATCCTGGTGGATAAAAGAAAACTACGATAACAATTTCTAGAAGTTACCTTTAATTAAAAGTCAAAAAATAATCTTGTCTATAAAAGTAACAAAGTAAACAACTTTTATCACAAAAATAAAACATTATACCGTTAGTTCACATTTAATACCGTTACAAACTAACTTGACTTTAAAACCCAGTCGAAATTGCTTGATGTATCGAATTGAATTGATTACCTAACTTTTAATGTTCTTTAATCGAGTATTACATCAAGATGTAATGCCTGTCAGGCTATTTTTTTATTCAACACCAAGATCGATTTGAGAACTAATCGGTAAATAGTAGTTTTGTTTGAGCGCTACGACAATTTTGAAATTCCCAGAGAAAGAAATAAAAAACATAGAATTCGGCCAGTTGCTTCCCTTTCTTCTTACACTGTAAAAGTTATATGTATTTCAATCCTAACAACAAAAATTTGAGTGCTACAGTTGCTTGTTGTGAAACTTTTTTCACGTACAGCATAGCTAGCACGGTCCGCGACAAACTCGCGCGTCACGGCACTCTGACGACATCAAAACTTCACTTTGATTGCGCGAGGGCACCGCGGAAAGGCTTGCTTGCCATCTGGCGTTGTCATTTCGACAATTTTTTAACACCACTTTGTTTTCAAGCCACGTTGCTAATCCAAGTATAATTTTTTTTACTAATTTATTGATGGAGTTGATATTTTTCTTCTTCTTTATAGTGTAGGCATAGTCAAGTATATGGCGAACATGGCTAATCTTTTAGTTGTGGACGCCATAACAGCTTACCCCGGTCAACGCATCAGGCGGATTACCCCATCATCGTTGTAAAACCGTCCTTAAATAGAAACACGTAAAATATATTTTTTTAAAGTAAAGGATAACAGTAGGCACGGCACTATGGCCTGAAAAAAAAAGCCGATATCAAGCATAGTTAATTTCAGTACTAAGCTACCAAAATGTTTTGATTACGTTTCAGATTTCTTGTTAAGAAAATTATTATAAATTACAATAGGTATGTGTTAAGTATTGGGCACTGATAAGGTATCAATTCCCCTGCATAGGCAGAAATAAGTGATGACTTCTTTGAGTAATTACGTCAATGGCTCAGACGGATAACCAGCGTCTAGGTGTGAAAAATCGCACAGCGCCAATGACGGTGTTTACTGATTAGCGAAACCACAATTTCCCTGCTCTTTTTTTGACGCAGTTACTAGCGAGAAGTTTATTTTTTTCCAGAATGAAGTTGCAGTTAACTCATTGATAATCCATGATTTTTCCAGAATGTGCTCGTAACGTACCATTTACGTGTATAAATCTATCGCAGACAATTGATGTTGACAGTGAATCGACACCGGCAGTACAAAGTCCGCTTTATATCAAACATTCGCTCATAAGAATTGCTGATCATTAATTACATAAACATATTTAACTGTTTTTGAATATTGTAACAAAGTGGTTACAAAGTTACCTCCTTTCTATTTGATCAACATTGTTTACGAATTTAATAAGAGTATATTATAGATCAAATGTTTTCGCCCTTATCGGAAGGGCATTTAATCAAAACGCCCTAATAGCAAAACGGCCTTAAAGCAAAACGGCATGTAAGCAGAACGTCCTATTAGCAACATGACCTAGTAGCAAATGGGCCTACTGTCAGAAGGACGTGTTAGCTAAAAGATCTGGTACGCTTAGTAACACAAATTAAAATGCTGTTATCTAAGAACAAGTTCTTTTTAATTTTCTCCTATTATCCTATTACCTACTAAATAAATAATGTTCCTTAATAATAATTCAAGCAAGATAGTAAGAGACAGAAGAGCACCTAACCCGCACGGATAGCCAGTATATTCTTATTTTCCAAAAATTACCCTACCCGGTGCACATCACACTTCTCCGCACTAGAATCCCAGCCGCGTGGTCCGAATTTCCATAACGTCTCCGGGACCAGGACCAAAGTCGCGAAATGAGGCTACTTTCGAAATAGTAGCCTACCCTTTAAAATTTTTGGAACCGATTCTACTCTCGATTCAAGACAAACTACTTTCTCAGTCTCACTTATTCCATTATATGGTATAATTTTTTTATTCTTATTTTTTTATTTTATTATAAGATGGGTTAATAAAGGTCAAAGATGAGGTCGACGATGAAGCGAGTTAACTCAGAAAATGCCTATAAAGACACTGGTACTCCCACGCACCGACGGAACACAGCAAGCTGTTTGGCGTCGGACTTCGGTAGGAGGGTGGTCGCGAACCAGACGGTCCTTTACAGACATTTTACAGAGCCTACCACACCGCATGAGACCATAGGACGCCACCTCAGATTTAAAACAAATTGAGGTGTCGTTGCCTAAGATGGATTAATAGGAGGTAGGTCTCATTTGTGTTTCCTTAGTCGCCTCTTACGAAACCCACGGAAAGAGATGGGGTGGTGTTATTCTCAACCGATCACCACACGGCTCAATTTATTGTGTATAGGACTGTACTGTTGATTCATTTTGCTTTTGATATTAGGCCCATTTGCTACTAGGTCATGCAGCTAATAGGACGTTCTGCTTACATGCCGCTTTGCTTTAAGGCCGTTCTGCTATTAGGGCGTTTTGATTAAATGTCCTTCTGATACGAATGCGTTTTCGCATCCTACATTGACGAATGTGGACAAATGTGACTCCACATGGCTGCTATTACCTGGTCCTGCCCTTACGAAAAAACTTCACAAGATGAACTTCAAAATATGATCCTGGAGGAGGTAACAAGCAAATCCGACCTATTCGTTTATTAGGTACCCAGGTACCCGGACGGCAGACAAGCAACGGTGTCGAATAGACAGTTAGCACCTACTGGTAACCAAGAGGTCGAAGATGAATCTGCACTCGATGAACAACACCCTGACGAGCCTCCTGACAACCCTCCTGAACAGTCTCCTGAGGGCCTCCCGAAGTATCTGAACTTCACCTGAACTTCGTCGATCCAGCAGAGTCAGGAGACCGCATGATTATTTAGGCGATTACCAAACCAGCTAAACGGGGGGGGGGGGTGAATGTGGTGTTATAGAACCTACCTTTATCCTACTCTATGCCTATCATCCATTATCTGGCTGACTTATGAGATATTCAAATGAGCCTTAAGAATCATTCTCAGACAAAATAGATAGGTAAGAAGAAAGTAATAAAGATCAGAGTAGTTAAGTCATTTACCTATTTACTTTGTATGACAAGGTTGTTGATAAGCAGACAAAGTAGATTTATAATTTATAAAAGTAAATATGTCTCGCGTATGGCATCTTGAAGCAGACTAAATACTACCTACTCATTCATTTACGTACCTAGATAATCAGTTACAACATTTGATTACGTAGGTCTGATGAATCTTTATGTTATGATAATGACGAGACATGGAGAGTGAAGATAAAATAACATCAATTATTATCATTAAGTTAGTCATAGGCTTCATAGAAATAACAAGTCCATTCAAAATTGCATAAAATAAAGATTTATTTCATTCGGGAAACTTTGCTTTTAAGGCAAGATACTTTTCTTTTGAAGTTGAATCTGCTGCTAAGGTAAAATTAAAGGCAAAAAACTAAAACAATAATGTTTCTTTTTAATTCTGAAACTTCAATAATTGCAAACTTCAATGGATTAAACCCTAATCAAACTTCAATCTACCTATTAAATGTATAGGTAAAATAGGTAAAAACATAGTAAAGAGATTTTTTTTTGGTAAAACGACTTACCTCGTCTAAAAGGAAGAGTATTGATGCAACAGCCCGAACATGCCTGTTGAATCTAAGCTCCAAATACTGCAACAAAAATACAGATAATTTAGTTACCCAGTAAATAACTACTTACACACGATCCAATCAAGAAATCTGAAACTCAGTAAGTACAGAAACTGGAAGAAAAAGAGTTTCTTATTAATTATTCGAATTGTTCATTAGCGGTTCCTCATGATTTCACCTGTACTTCTAATTGCTTGTTTTGTCTCCGCAACCGTTTTATGTACGTAAATTCTTTATTGCTCAAAAACAGTGTTATATAATTAATTTTAAAGTTATTTTTCTATTTCCCAAATGCAATTAGTATAGATTAAGTGCCTATAATAAATTGAATTTAGAACTTCATACTTTATTGTTCTTTCATTTTAATGTTCATGTCTGTTAGTAGGTTTGGATTGCCTGGAAGAGATCGCTGTTTAGCCATAAGCTGGCCCTTGCACACTTTTGGTTATAAGTTTGTATATCTAATATATAAAATTCTCGTGTCGCGGTGTTTGTTGCCAAACTCCTCCGAAACGGCTGGACCGATTTTTATAAAATTTTGTGTGCATATCGGGTATAGGTCTGGGAATTGGCCAACATCTATTTTTAATATAAAAAAAATGAAAATCCACCGGCACAATTCCCACAGGAACGAAGTCGCGGGCGGACACTCGGACGGCTATAGTTTTTCACAAAAATTACCCAGGAAATCCTAAAGCGTTATCTTTATCTTAGTCTCAAATTGAAAGTAGGTATTATCTCGTCACACGTGAATTTTATCGATAAGTTCGATGGTCGCAGAGACAGTTGCCATTCACATTCGAGGGCTAGCATGTTTGTGCGAGGGCAAAGTCCAGTTACCTATTTAGCTAACGATTACATTTGCGATCACACAAATTAAATCGCGTTCGATGTTATAACTCAAAATTAGTGAAAATGCAAAGCTAGATTTATTCGTAAGAAAAGAAATTGTGGTGCCGTGTGGTGATCGGTTGAGAATAACACCACTACATCTCTTTCCGTGGGTGTCGTAAGAAGTGACTAAGGAAACAAAAATGAGACCTGCTTCCTAGTACTAATCCATCTTAGGCAACGAGACCTCTGTTTCTTTTTAATCTGAGATGGCGTCGTATGGTCTCATGCGGTGTGGTAGGCACTGTAATCGGCCGTAGGATCCATGATGCTGCAATCATCATTCTCTAAAACCAAAAGCAAGTTTAAAATCTTAAATTAAGTATGTGTTCCGTCGATGCGTGGGAGTACCAGTGCCAATTAAGGCACTGGTACTCCCACGCATCGACGGAACACAGGAAGCTGTTTGGCGTCGGACTTCGGTAGGAGGGTGGTCGCGAACCAGACGGCCGATTACAGAGCCTTCCAAACCGCATGAGACCATAGGACGCCACCTCAGATTCAAAGCAAACTGAGGTGTCGTTGCCTAAGATGGATTACTAGGAGGCAGGTCTCATTTGTGTTTCCTTAGTCGCCTCTTACGACACCCACGAAAAGCGATGGGGTGGTGTTATTCTCAACCAATCACCACACGGCGGATCTCGTAATTCATAGAAAGTCAAATGAGAAAACTAAAATAGAAAGTGATGAATAGTATGAATGGTAAACATGCTTGGCTTGTGATCAATGGCTTTATACAACAATGACCTCTGTGAAGTGGAAATTGACGCTCTACCGGTGAAGCACAGGAAATATTACTAACGTCGAGTGATTGATCAAGATTTCACAATGATAACGATTCTGTCTTTAAAAAAATAATTTGTGGACTAGTTCAGAAATATTCTAACCTCATATTAACTCATAACCAAAATGACAAAAACACAACTTTTTTTGTATGTTTGTTGCGCGATATTTTTTATTTAAATGGTAGTCCCATATAAATTTTATTTAAATTGATTCATTGCTTATCAGTTGATATTGATTCATTCAACCCTTAGGGGTTGAATTTCGAAAAATCTTTTCTTAGTGCTTGCCTACATGATAAAATACACCTTTTTGCCAAATTTCAGCTTTGTAGGTCTAAGGGTTTGGGGCGTTGTTGATGAGTCTGTGAATCAGGACCAGAAGAAAAACATATTAACTTCTAACACCAACCTCGTATGAAGAAGATAGCCTCAAGGTGCAGAAGACAGGCAGGTACACCGTGACGACGATGACACAACTCAGCGTGACGCCGACTATCACCAGCCAGTATTGGGTCCCATAGTTGTAGATCTCTGCCGGGGTCCCCAGGATCGTCACCCCTGATACGTAGCTGTTTGGGATTAGATATCTAATATCTGACACAATTGACACTAAGAAAGCTACGGATTTTTTTGTATCCTTAGTTGTATTATGACAGCTAAAACGCGTCCACTGCTCGACAAGACCTCTTTCAATCAGGTTTTATTAGAACAATAACTGCTTATAAAGAAGAAAATGTCTAGGAAGAATATTTAGAACTCTACATTTATAGTTGTTTCTGAGACACTGTTGAATGGTAAATGGTATTGCAGCCAAAATCATTTTAAAATTCTAAATTATTTTCAGCTCACAAACAAATTCATTGTCATTTCTAACTCAAGTCGGTCATTAAGATGCAATTTGTTCACATATTTCCAGTTTAATTTTGATCAACAGAATTTTTTGTAAAATATGCATAAAAACATCCAAGGACATATAAATATGACGCTATGATCGATAAAAGTTGTATTTTGAACCCGGAGCTAACTTCAAAGTATTATCACAGTGCTAGATTTTACTAGATTGACATTACCCAACTCACTGTTTACACAAATTCATCTTAGCTGATCTTTTTATCGGTACTTATCAGCTTATCAGAGAAATTTAATATGTAATATCAGATACGTATCTAGGATTCGTGTTATGGAGGTATTCGTAAAAGCGAGTTTGTTTGTATAAGTTTCTTTCACACGGATAGACCTTTTTATCCAAGCATAAATGAAAGGCTAAAGAAGACATTACTTCTACTTGGTTACTTCTACTTTTCCCATAGACATAGAAATAAATATATTTTTTCCAAATCAAAATTAGAGTAACGATCGTCATATATATTTCAGCAGCTCTAGCACATTAAGACAAACTCGCGCTCGGCTCACGCTGAAACTTCACTTTGATTGCGAGAGGGTCCCGCGCAAAGACTTGCTCGCCCTATGGCGTTGACAATGTTGACATTTTGACATAGGACCGCGGTGTTTTCGCGGCGCTGTCACTATTGTACTCGGCCTGCAGTTTTATTTTCAACTCTACATTGACTTCTTCGAAATTGTCTTTAGCTAAGATTTCGTTAGATTTTTACGCAATACAGCATCATAGAAATAGGGTACGTAAAAAAACAATTTGAATGAGTTTATTAAAAAAAAAGTGAGTCGCAACAGAGCCATTGTAATTTTTGAAATTTTACAAATCTGATAATTGTTTGTTTTTAAATTGATAAAGATTAATTCTAAAAATAATAAAAGAAACGACTGTTAATTGCAGTTTAAACGGCAGTTAAAAGTCATAGAGTTAATACTGCACAGTAGTTTCCCTCTAACTTTTCTGAACTGAAATGCTTTGTAATTTAAAACTTAAAAACGCATTATAAAAAAAACTCCACCCACCTGGCTATAAGTGACATTGCGATCGGAAACGTGGACATGGCTTTGCCTCCGAGCAGATAGTCCCGTAAGTCCACCAGTGCTTTGGTCCTGGTGCCCACAGCGCTGTACCAGATCCCTCCCAGGCATGAGGACACACAGAGCACTCCAAACACCACATAGTCGGACGTTCCGAAACCACCCTCTTGCATTGTGAACGTCATTGTCACGGTTTTTGGGTGTTCTGCAACGAATAAAGAAAGAAATTGGTTATTCATTTTGACTAGAATTTCAGTATAGTTTCTTTCTCCTCAAAATCTGATTATAGAATTTGCTTACATTTGCCGCAGCCTTTGTTTGAATCAAAACCGAAAGAAGACAAAAATTAATACTTAGTGTTGTCATGAATCAAAATGTTACAGTTTCCATCAGATACCTAAACTTGTCTAGAGACATGATCCAATGTTTTCGCAATTGCTATTGTGGCAACAGTTGCCTTCCAACTTAACTCAAATTCTAAAGATGTAATTTGGATCCGTAAGATGTTGTAAAGGAATTTAAGCGGAACCCCATTCAGTAAGATCGAGTTAGGATCCTATCAAAAATCTATGTTTTGTTTATTTAGTTAGAATCGTAAAAAATCCATGTTAAGCTTAAATGTTGTATCCCAGTTTCGTAACAAAATGTTATTTATTATGATAGAACCGCTGAAATAGTGTCGAGTTGACTGCTTTACTCGGAAAATTGACATTCTATCAGCAATTCTACTTTTTTAGTAGAATTGCTACTTAAGATTAGTTCGCACTTTTGCCTTATCAGCCACTAAGCCGTCAGTGTCCTGTGCAAGTTTGACGTCATTATTTTAAAATTATATTATAAATCAAACGGTCATCGGAAAGTGGGTCAAATTGATGTTAAAATTACTCAAATAATAAGCAGGTGCAATAAAGTAGAATTGCTGATAGAATGTCAGACAGGCCAGCCACTAAGCCATGAACTTACGCATATTTAATTACCTATACGCAACGAAGTTTAGAAAAATATTACTGGGACATTTTAAATACGCCAAGGTTTTCCGTTTAACACAACATTACATGTATAGGTAGTATTTATAGATACTTCTAGGTTACAGTGGGCTAAAAACGATAGGTAAACGTAGTGGTCTAGGCTCAGGGCCTAGGTTTCAATTTTGATTATTTTGCCGCCCTCATTTCCTGTTTGTTTTACACAGAGATGTTGAAAGGCTGTACCTATATTATAGCACAAGCTAACAAAGTAAAGTATCCAAGGCTGCTTTTCCACGCAAATAAAGTCGTAAATATACCTAAAACGTTCAAGAGCAATAAATTTAATTCTGAGAAAACCTCAAGATCTTTAAAAAAGTCGATACATTTTCATCGATAGCTAAAAAATATAATAAAAAGTTAACAGCAACCACAATAATGTACAGCGGCAGCGTAGAGAAATAGCAATAGTCACAATATTATTATAATTACATATATTAATGAACCATTCGTAATACGACTTCATGGTTATCAGCGAAGTTTAATTGTTAATGAAACGTTTAATTATACATTTTAATTAATAACTCACGAGCAAATATACTTATACGTAAGAATAATATTAATCATTGGATAAGAATTAGCACGTTGACAAAGTAACGTTCACAAGGAAATAATAAGTTCGTTATTCCTTTTCCAAAAAGTAAAACTTGATTAATTTCTCGAGAAGAACAATAAGAATCACTGAGCGTTGCTTTTTTTGCAATGCGTACCGACTAGTTATTTAATTGGCATAAATTCCGACCATATCGTTTACTTATGTGTGTATGTATGTATCGTTGACTTTAAATTTGGTGCACAGCAACGACACACGGTTTTTATAACCTTGGCGGTGCGAAAAGGACGTACGTTGAACTTTTCTAACATATTTACATGTACATATGTATAAACCTATCATTTAATTATTCCCAGATATTTTTAGCTTCTTACAAATGTCAATACATTAAAACATGTCTGAATAAAATAAACTCGCTTGTATACGTAAATTGTAAAGAATAAAAAACCGGTCAAGTAGTTGTTAAATAAATACACTTGATCGGCAGTTACTCCTTATTTTAAAAGCCAACTTACTTGAGAATGTTTAATTTGCAACAATGAGTTTAAATTGTTTTTCTTTATCGATAAATCCAATCATCTCAAAATATGTTCAGTCTGTATTCACGATGTAAGTACGATAATTAAGTAAATTTGAGAATATACTTTCATAAGTATAGAAGTATTTATACGTAAGTCATTACAAACTTTGTTGCAAAAACCTTTTTTAATGGCATCGGGCCACGCGTGAGTTTTGTTTGTTTAACAAAAAGTTAATTTAAAAATAAACTTTCAATACGATGAAGTAGCGGCCGGAACAGAAGTCTCATGACATGATCCAAGAAGAATTAATATAAAGAGAAATGTCTATTTTAAATTTTGTGTAACATTTGGCATTGGATTGTCTTTAAGACTGGTGGGCGGCGGCGCGGGCGCAGAAATTCTTCGTTCGTACATACAATTATGTTCCTAGTCCCTACCCATTTTTGACACCTCCTCTTTTTTAACTCGTAGATATTTATTTTGCCACTTTTTCCAAGGAATACTGTGTTATATGTTAGGACTTAGGAGGGTCTGTTGTTCGTTTGCTGGCTTAAATTCTAATAAATAATTAGTTCATTTTATAAAAAGTACAATTAAGTATAATTTACTCCCTGCATGTAGATTATAAAATGCTCTTCATAAAATGAATTATGTAAAAATCTTGCTTAGTAGATTAAAGCTATCTCTGACCACTACTTTAAAAATCAATTAGACAAACAAAAACCAAGCAAGTGAAGCCTTGTAGCCTTACTGAGCTATGGTGGAACTCTTGGACGCGTAAGTCGTCACATTCGGGCACATAGAGCGACTCAGTAATATTACCAACCTCAAAAGCCTCTAGGCGCAAATTGCCTACATACGCATCAAGCAATCAATAATCTCGTTCATCTACTGTTTCTATTATAATATACACGCACATTTCGTCACAAAAACATTTTAGAATGCAAAACGAGGTCAACGTGCAAAGTAGGTACCTACATATTTCGCATAGAAATATTTGGTGAGATGATGAAAGATTCCATTTTAACTTAATACAATTTTCTATCTTTATGACTGTCTCTTTCGCTTGCTTTCGCGGGGATGATTTCGGGGGTCATACTTAAATAGTGCCAGAATATTTGCAGGATGTGAGTCGGTGGTTCAAATATCGTGGAAACTTACATTTATTATTATATTAGTTAATTCTTAGTTCATTAAATCTCACAGTCCTTGCGTTGTTATGTTTTCAGTATTATGGTAACTTTTGGTTGGGAGCATAGATATGATAATTAGGGATGTTTGGGGTTATATTAAGTATAACATCTTAGTACTCCATAATCGCGTCGCACCTTGCTGATCAACGAACGAGGTTCTGAAGTATTACAACCCGTAAAGAGTTTCTTAACTTAACGTGGCGACTTCGCCATTCTTAGGCATTGACAAAATCAAGATTGTGGACGCTATTTTTCAAAGAATTGAATTGAAAAGATTATTATGGTTGTGAACCTTTGAAAATACTAGAACCACCATCCGCCGCGTATGTGTCGCGGCGGCGGCGACTGTTGCTGCACTTTAGTCCTGGCAGAATATCCGTGCTACAAGTAAAAATGTAGCATTATGCTGAGCCAGCGCCGACTTCGTCTGTGCAACACGGGCAGCACAGTGCAGCACTTTGTTTTATGTTTGTAAGTGTTTTTTAGTTATATCTTTAATTTGTCTTTGTTTTTGTCTTTGTGTCTGTAAAGTGTCTTCTGTGTTTCTATATTGTGATGTCTGTGTTGTACGCCGAAATAAAGCATTTTCTATTCTATTCTATTCTAACTAGTTAAAAATCATTAAGTTGCGAAAACTTAATACATTGAGATGTTAAAATTATAATTTGAGATGTTAAAATGAGGCTTTTAAAATTTATTTGGTCTATCAAACAGAAACACAACCGGGTTTGAAAGAATTCTTTTTCTCCACTAACGCAAAACCTTATCTCTATGAGTCCTTGCTTAACGAATGTTGTTTTACATTAATTAATTAGCTTTCTTAGTCAAATACCTAAAGAATTCAAATGAATATGGTAAGTAGTTCATACATTAATATAATTATTAAATAATTTCTCGATGTTAAATTCGTGTGGTTTATACATAGATAGGTTAAGACTACGTAGCCTCTCGAACTTTGATTGTATCTCGTAAACTTCGCAACTAAATAAATTCGTTAAACGCAACTAAATAAATTCGTCATTGACTCTTCGCTCTACATTTTCACTTTCAATGTTTATGCTGCTTACTTTTGTTTATTAATAAACGTTTCCTTTGTAGTTTTCCACATGTCAGTTAAAACAAAAAGGTTAAAAGATCCTTTGAATTATTACCCTAATTTATCAGTTATCAGAGAAAAAATTCTTTATATTCACGCAGTGTCGACATCCATTTATTTTACTTCATCTTGTCTATTGATTCTAAATGTCATATAGTTATCGCTCGACTGAATACGATCCTTAAATTAATTAAGTCATTAAGGTCTGCGTCTTCTTTTGTGCTTATTTTTATTAAAGTATTAACTTTCTTCGTTTTCCATCAAAATACTTAATTAATGACGTATAAGTCATAACTCACAATTTTAGACTTGCATAATTTTAATTTGCGTTTATTTGAACACTACACGCACAGAAACTACTTAGCTTAAAAACTTGTGAGGTTAACGAACTTATCAATTCAAACAAAGTTCAATAAATTAGACTCAAACTTCGTACCTTTCTTATGCGAATTGTAGTGAACTTCAGGCGGAAGTAAACAAAGTGGAATTCCTTGTACATATGGTCCTTTGCCAAACGGCAGCGCCTGAGGGTCGGCGGGTGTTGGCAGTCGCAGCACTACACAACCGCATTGCACACTGCACAGGTTACTTTCACTTAACATACATTCGCAGCACTCTTCTGACGGACTTTTTCTATCTGCAAAACACTACTCGAAATTCCCGCGCAGTTCATATCAATGTCAACTACGCGCCTGAACGTTCACTGTTTAATCACCTGGAAAATGCTCGGAAAAATATCAACAAAACTTTATTTTTCACGAATCAATTTGTAGCGATGGGTTCTGGAGTTTCGAGAATAACTTTCAACCGTTCACAGCTTGTCCAAAAGTAGGATTAATTCTTTTATAAGCATTCGGATAAATTGTTTTCGTAAGTCGACGAACGACGTGTACTTTGTCCGAGTGAGTCGCGAACACGCGAATCCGCCAATGTGTGCCGAACAGTGACAGTGACATAAACGACAAACGACCTCTGGCGGAAGCTATTTTCAATGGAACGTGCTGTTTTACCGACGTATCTGGAAAATGGAGGAAAAACGTATTGAGGAGTAATGAGAAAAATCTCATGAAAACTGAAGACAAAAGTTTTCAATTTGTTAACTACATATATATAAAGACTGCCCCGTATGTACTAGGAATACTAGCTTAACGCCTGCAGCTTCGCCCGCGTGGAAAAAATATTTATACTATAAAAGACTGTTTGGGTGTATGGCTCCGTCCTTTGCCTATCTTGATGAATAAAAGACTACTTTTAAACTTTGACAGGACATCAACGTTAATGTCAAAATTGTTATTGTAAAATCGACTGCTCAACAAACAAAGTCACCAGAGTCAACAAATACAAAGACTTTAATGCTCACAACGAATACTCAAAACCAAAAGTTTTTTTTATGTATAATAAAATAAGTACTTACCTACTTACTAGATATCTACACAAACTGTAATATTTTTTCTTAACGTATGTAATTTATGGCACCAAAACAAAAAGACAAGGAAAAGGACCACAAAGATGGAAAAACTGCAAAAAAACATTTACTTAATGTGGCTCGCCCCGCAATCTTTGAATCTGAATTGTGCTATGTGCCCCCAGATGCTGTTGCAGGTATATTCTTGTACACAGACCGGCATGACCTGTTATCCTACTAATCATATCCTTCTAATATTATTCTATTTCCTACTAATATTATATAGCCGCGAAAGTAGGTATGTGAGGATGGATGGATGGATGACTGGAAGGATTTTGATTAAACTTTTCAGTAATAATAGCTTAGATATCAGCATAATGCATAGGCTACATTATTTTCCCAAACTCAACGTATACAGCGTGAGTCTCCATTTAAGTGCAAATTGTTAAAAAGGGGGTTTGTTATCGTTTCTTCTGCTTTCACACCTCAACGTCTGAACAGATTTGAATGAAAGAAGTGTAGAAGATGTATCAGGCAATTCAGGCACTGGACTCACATAGCTCAAACACTACTTTTTCCAGCCGAAATTCCAGGACATATCTAAACTTAAAAATGTAATAAAGAAAAAAACATTTGAATAAATTTAGATTGGTGTAAGTATGGTTACAGACAGCTGCAGAGACACCTGACCACCCCTGTAAAATAAGTATGAAGTTATTTCACGAAATGTTTTAGTTATTTCAATTATATATTAATATAGTTTTGTCAACTAAACAATTAAGCTTAATCACTATTTTAAACATTTTAAATTTTGTCATAAACAACTTCACTCTTTATCCGGTAGGGGTGGTCAGGTATATCTGCAGCTGTCTGTACATATATGTTTTTAAATACAGGCTATCAAGATCGCTTAGAAAGCTGTGTTGAATGGTCAGATTATGGTAACGCAATACGTCATCACGTAACGAGATGCCGAAGAACTCTCAAAGAAATGTCATTTTCTGATTCCTTCCAACACAAAATAAACAAAAGCATCCTTAGAGGATTTCTTGACGAAAATTCCAGCCTCTCTCCTCAGGAGCACTGGGAAGTATTTCTGCCTCAGGCACTCTTCGACAATAGAGTAAGCACTTCAGAAGAAGCCAAGATATGTTTTAATATTGCAAACAATATTACAAACAGAATAGAGCATAAAATAAAAAAAGCGGCATCAGTTAATGATAGAGAGAAATTGAAAAAGGAATTGAAAAAAGCTGAAGTGTTGAGACTCATTGATGCTAAGGTAATACAGTGCTAATATTTTCTAATTGTCTCTAGTCGAACTTGGTGTTTCCGAAACTATAACAAAACAACAATGACTAAATAAACTCTATTATTATATAACTTTCTTTACTCATTGCCAAGCAACAATAATATTTGTAAGCATGTAATTCTGATGCTCCGCCTACCCCATTAGGGATGATAGGCGTGAGCGTATGTATGTAATTCTGAATTTAAATTCAATTCAAGTACGTAGTTCTGAATTCAAAATATTTTTAGGCAATAAACCTAACAATTCATAAACATTTCATATGCATTAAAAAGATCTTCCATTGCCGAAACACAACCACAGAAAATCAAAATCTTGTACCTGCAATAGTCACTGTTGTTGTGTAGTCCTACGAGAACAAAATGCTATTAAATGATAAGTGGTTATTATGATAAAGGTATTTAAACCAGCAGTGGAACCTTCTTCTGTAAGAAAACCTTGTTATCCTATTTCGATTCTTGCAAAGTTTTCCCCTTATTTCATACTAGCTTATTCCGCTCGGGAGTTCGTTCCCGTGGGAATTCGGAAAAATCATGTACCCTATGTCCATCACAGATAGATGATTCTAATGGGGAAAATTTTTTTCAAATCGGTCCAGTAGTTTCGGAGCCTATTCAATGCAAACAAACAATCAAATCTTTCCTCTTTATAATATGTAGAGACTAGCATTCAGCCCGGGACTTCGTTCCCGTGGGAATTCAGGAAAATTATGTAGCCTATGTCCATCGGGGATAATGTAGCTTTCTAATGGTGAAATAATTTTTCAAATCGGTCCAGTAGTTTCGGAGCCTATTCAATGCAAACAAACAATCAAATCTTTCCTCTTTATAATATGTATAGACAACCTACAGAATATCCAGAATTTTGTAAATACTAAAGAATGCCCGGGACTTCGTTTCCGTGAGAATGTTGTAAAATTCTTCCTTTTCGTTGCCTACATTATAACCTTTGTGGCAAATTTCAGCTTTCTACGTCAAAGGGTTTGAACTGGACGTTGATAAGTCAGTGAATCAGGACCTTCATATTTTAGAAGAAAATCATATCTTCATATTTTAGAAGAAACTTATCTTATTCCAGATGACGCATTTAGATGCTAAACTCAGAGAGTTTACATTTATGGCAAGTCTATCATTATGTGGTAACTATTTATCGGAAATAGACGGAAAGCTCCTACCGCGCGGTTTACGGATGTTGGAATTGCAATTCAATAGAATTTCTGACATGAAAAACATCAACGACTTACCTAATAATTTACTTTATATTGGGTTCTCGAAAAATTTGTTAACTAACGGTAATTATACTTAGAAACACTAACAAGTACATCATCATCATCATCATCAGCCTGTGTCAGTCCACTGCTGGACATAGACCTCTCCTATGGCACGCCACTGAGCGCGGTCTTCAGCTCTCCTCCTCCAACCACAGCCCGCTAACTTACGAATATCGTCACCCCACCTAGTAACAGGGCGCCCTACGCTACGCTACGTTTGCCGACAAGTACAATACGTACATATAAAAATAAATGTAGCTGATTTGAAGAACTCTATTTACCTAATCGCAACTCCAGTTTGCGTCACCTATATTAAATGGGAGTACTTAACTTAAGTTATATTACAACTTAGTTTTACAATTTAACCCTGATTATTAGTAGATTATTTCGATATGTAGGTACTTAATATGCTTATTATGCACAGATGACGTCAAGCCAATGAACTTTTTGCTACGCGAGAGGAAAAGCGATTCCATCGAGAGCAGGATCATTATGATATCTAATAAGGAACAACAAATCTTAAAATTCTTGAAATTCACTGTTTTTTTTTTTAGATTTTTTAGATTGGGATATTTCTATTATAAAATCGCGAGTAGAAAGCTATATTCTTAAACTGTAACTGAATAGAGAATGGATTACTACCATATTACTACGCGTGATACTGGTAAGAAGTGTATTGTATACAATACTGATTTCAGATGGTATTGAAAATGTGTATACCCATCTCCCTTATACACTCTCTGTGTTGGATCTGGGTGACAACGACATCTATGATCTGTATCCGGTACTGAATGCGCTTTCCAAGTTGGCAAACCTCACCTCTCTACAACTAGCTGGGAATCCATGTTCGGTAAATAAATCTTACATGAAAGTACACAGTATATAAGATAGGTGGCGTTGGTAGCTAGAATGTTTGATGATGATGAAAAAATGTTCTACAATATTATATATAAGAGAGCGTAAGTACCTACTATCAATCTTCTTTTTTATACCCAACTGCGCGGCGCAAGGAGGGTAATGTGTTTATCAGCCCATGTATGTATGTATGTTTGTACCTTTGCGGCACTATTTAGACCAAACGCGTGGGTCGATCGATTTTGATAAATGATACGTCGTTGGATTTGTCATGACGGCACGAATGTCATAAAAAGTATAAATTTTGAAAAAATCAAAATAGGTGATTTTAGACGTCATAATGTGCAAAAGAAAAAATGATTTTAATTAAATATTTTTTAAATTATATTTTACTTTATAATGTATTATTTAGGTACATATGTATTTTGACCATTGATTCATATTTACTCAACCGCTCTTGGTTTCGTACCAAAAGGTTACGTGGAAGCTTGAAGCGGTAAGATCGCCTATTTGTACCTTTTTTCGTGGGGTGATTTACATCCTTGATTTTAGCTAACTATTATAAAGTAGCCTAATATAATAATGATATATAATAACGACAACTCAGATTGTTTTGAATCTGAGACGGCGTCCTATGGTCTCATGCGGTGTGGTAGGCTCTGTAAAGGGCCGTCTGGTTCGCGATCACTCCTACCGAAGTACGACGCCAAACAGCTTGCTGTGTTCCGTCGGTGCGTGGGATTACCAGTGCCTTAATTGGCATTTTCTGGGTTAACTCGCTCCATTGTCGCCCTCATCCATTTCCTTGGTCAAGATTGAGGTCAAGAGTTAACCTATCTAATAATAAAAGAAAAAAAAAGATGCATTTGTCCATTACCAAAACTTCGCGAAAGTTAATAACATCGTTGTGTGTACTGTAGTTATGTTCTGCGTACGCCAGTGCAACCCTACACAAGCTGCAGCGGTTGCGCTGGCTGGACAACCGTCAAGTGCTGCCCTTTGACCGACCTGATGACGCCGACTTCGAGTTTCACCCTGATGAACTGAAGTCCGCCTACTTCTGTTTCACTGTGCTGAGAATTATGTCCGCTCCATTGCCTCCAAAACTAGAAAAGGTTAGTTATCTAACTCTGGAAAACCCTTAAACATACTCATGGAGGCCTTTATTATTTAATAAAAACATGTAATAATAAGATAGATATGGTAGCTCGCAAACAAAGTTACGAACATCATGTCCGTGACAGAATCGGTTAGTTTGCATTGTACTCAATGGGCTGTGTATGACATTTCAAAAATATTTTTAATTTCGTTTAATTTATTATTTAACATAAAGGAATAAGGTGCCGTTTCTTAAAAAATATATTTAAAAAATCTATTTATTGAAATAAAAATACAATAATTAAAAGATTCTCAGTACGGTAAACTAATCCTAAGTACGGCATTATATGCAATCGTATTCCTTTGCCAAACAGTCATGTTAATTAAGAAAAAAAACATAACCTGTTTCATTTTGTATTTGGTTGTTTATTTCCGAGTTTGGTTGGTTGTTACTTCAGGCAAGTTGGTAGAATCAGCTCTAACGAACTGAGCGGTATCCTTAGTGTCGGAATCCAGTGTATTGCGAGAGTTCCAAAGTCCAGGAAGCATAGCCAAGTCGTCAGTCCAAATAATCAAAACCAAATAATCAATCCAAATAATCAAAACCACGAAACAGAAGGTAACGGTAAAGTCCAGGTAGCAAAGCCAAGTCGTCAGTAAATATACAAATAATCAAAACCACGAAACAGAAACAAACTCAACAACCAACAACTCAAAAACACAACGGTTAGGTTATGTGTCAACCAACTGTCAAACGTCTTTTTTTTACTTTGGCAAACGAAAACCCGTATAGAATGGTTTTTTTACCGTATAGAATGCTGTAGTAAGCAACAAATCGTAACTAAAACTTTAAAAAAATCATTATTTTTTTATTTATGATAAAAATTATTTGATATCTTTTTATTTGAATATGGGACCTTAAACCTGCTTAAAATAAAAAAATCAAATTATTTTAAAAATATTGCACATAGCCCATTCAGAAAACGTGTTTTGGTTCATGACGACACTTAACTGGAGATCGAACTCGGTACCTCTCGCTACGAATCCTCCGACAAGTTAGCCGTTTGACCACCGACGTTCACGAAAAACTTTCCGTATAAGACTTCATACAAAAATTTCCATTTGATGAACATACTAGTGAAACTACCTATCTTACTAGTAACATTTCAACCCTGCCTTCAAATACTAATTGAAAATAATATATACAGGGTACATTTGGAACTATTCATGTAGATTTGGAATTGCCTTTATTGGATCCAGTACGAAGGAACTTTCTGATGTATCATAGAGTTGAATCGCTCACAGAGATGCTTCTTAGCACTGAGGATGACAGCTATATAAGCAAGCAAACCCATTCAATCAGCAAAGAAAGTAAACTACAAAGCAAAGACAGCAAATTGGCCCCGCATGAGGCTGGTATGTATATGGGGTCACTATAAATTAGTTGACGAAACTTTAGGGGATGATTCCCCCAACTTTCCCCAAGGAACTTATGAGAAATTCTTTTTAAAAAATTCTATCATTTCAAATCAGCAATTCAGCTAATCACACAATTTAGAGAAGAGGCCAACATTTTTTTAGATGTCGTCCTATATTCCTCGGAGAAAGTTGTGGAGTTTCGTTTGCTGATTCACATTCTTAATTTTCGCTAACTAATTTAAAGTCACTCATACACTAGAAGAATTCTTGAATTTTACGACTTTTGAACGGCATGGAATGTAATAGTTTGACACTTGATTTTTTTAGACAAATTCGACCCTGCTGAGTTCGATTTTGCCCGGTGTCATACCAATTCCCCTCCCTTCACCCCCTTTTCATAGAAAATATGTCCCTCATCACGGTTTTCTCCGTTTTGTACAAAAACTGTTAGATCTAGAAGAAAACTGTCATGACAAAATTAATCTACATTAAATTACCTACGACATGGTATGAATTTTATTTTTATAGGTCTTACATTTTTTGAGTAACATCTATCAAAATTTCAAAGTTTTTGATTTTTTTTAAATTATAACTGTACTTTCGCCATTTTATAGGGAAACCTCTGAATTTGGAACAAAGTGATGTATGCACTAATCAATCTTGATGTATCTAATATATAAAATTCTTCTAATACATATATAAAATTCTCGTGTCACAGTTTTCGTTGCCATACTCCTCCGAAACGGCTTGACCGATTTTGATAAATTTTTTTGTGCTTATCCGGTATCTATGAGAATCGGCCAACATCTATTTTTCATCCCTCTAAATGTTAGGGGTAGTCCACCCCTAAATTTTTTTTATTTATATGGCAAAACAACGTTTGCCGGGTCAGCTAGTTAACCTATAAACAAGACCCCATTAACAGTCGTACGAGTTGTTTTTCACTTTTGACAACTTACAGCGCCGAACTTGCGAACATTGAACAACAATTAACCCTCATAATTTAATGTAAATTAATTTTGTCATTGACCGTTTTCTTCTAGATCTAACAGTTTTTGTACAAAACGGAGAAAGCCGTGGCGGGACATATTTTCAATGAAAAGGGGCCTTTCCCCCTTGGTCTGCCACCGGGCAAAATCAAGTTCAGCAGGGTCGAATTAGTCTAAAAAAACTCGATGTCAAACTGTTATATTAAATGCCGTTCAACATCAAAAGGAGAAGGATTTTCTTCTAGACTATCAATATGTTTCCTACTTGCAACCCCTATGTCGTGTATTGAATGATATTTAAATTTTATATTTAGCTCTAATTTCACTACAATTAGCTAGCTATTTTGCAAAGAGATATAACCAGAAAATACATTAGAAAGTGCAAAATTAAAAGCAGTTTCGACCTACTATGCTTACTTTCCACATTGCATGTGCATGTCCTGATACACCCTTAACTCTTTGTAAAGAGAAAAGGCAGTATAATCTAGGTTATGGATTTCGTTGTAAAATATTTTTGTATATTTTGTGGCCTGATTATAGGTGCTGAGGAGCATTCGATTGAGACAAACATATATGATCATTTAGAACCTAAACACTCTGATATTATTATACATTACACCGAATTCGAAAGTAACAGAGTTACGTGGAATAAACTTATAAACTTTCAAGAGCCGACAGTAAGAATATTTTGCCCTGATTTATTGGCATTAAGGAATACTTTTTGGTCTACAATTACTGTTCGTGTGATCTACACATTGGTAAATATTTAGTCTTATGTATACTTAATATATCGAAACCTCTCCCATACAGACTTAAATAAGGGATTGTGCACCTTGCTTGACATAAAAATTAATACAAATTGTAAGTTCGTTTTTTGTTCCTTCCCTTATTTCAGCAACTGGACGCAAGCACAAAACAAATTAATTTTTAAAATTAACACATTTGTGTATAATTTTCTATGTAGTCATATGTAGGCTATTATGTATTTCGATACAAATATATTTATTTATAATGTTATTCTGTCGAAAAATACTATGTAGGTACTTAATAAAAAAAATTAAACAACATTTAGCTACGGCTACAGTTACATATTGCATACATAATTTTAAGAAAAATGCTATTAAATATAGCATTATTTAAATACAACAAAATTCTTTAAACTAAATAGTGAGATAATAGGAAATCCCTCTCCAAACAAAGGACAAGGATTTCCTAGCAACTCCAATATAACTAAGGATGTTCTGTCTGTTAAAAATAATAATTGTATCAACATGGTGTGCATCAAAATTTGCAAGGAATAGAACACAAATAATTATTGGTTGGGCTATATTTTTGACTGTTATAAAATTTACATATTTTATGTCTCACCGAGCACTGGTTGCGTAGTCATCAGTTACTATTTGGCTTCAATAATCACCAAGTTGCTAGTGCATTCAGCAGAAATAAATCCATACGAGGAAGTTCTGCTATATTTGCTCGAAACAATTTGAAGTTTAAAGAACGTAATGACATAGTGAACCTGTCTGTTGAGCGTACTACCTGAAATAGCCTGTATAGAGCTTGAGCAGCTTATTGTATTATGTGTATACAGATCGGCCAAATCCTCATATGCTTTTTTTGAAAAAATCATGGAGGAAGCACTATTCATAATTAGTAATAACAATAAAAACTTTGTTGTATGTTTAATTATTGGAAGATACTTCTCTTAGTAAAAGAATCAGATCCTTGTTTAAGTGTTATGATTTGCTCAATCTTTTTCTAGAGCCTACACGAATTACCGCTACTTCCAAAACGTGTCTAGTTAATACACTGGAGAGCAAAGAATCCGGGTCACTTAAAGAATCCTAAAAATCTCGAAAACCAAAAATGCTAGCCTAATTAGATAAATTGTTTTTAATAGACCATTTAATACTTCTTAAATAAACGTATTAAAACTTTATACTTAATGTAAAATTATGTCAAAAAAAAAAAAACAAATTTGAAAAAGGGAGACTGTACTTTCAAAATTTCTGCATTTACTTTTGCTTTTGTTTCTAATCTGTCATTTAAGTGGGTGTATTGTATATATTATGTTTAGCTTATTGAAATCGTGTTAAAAAATCGGTCTACAAATGACGGAGTTTTGAGGTAAAAATCATAAAACATATATTAAAAAAATTCACCCGAATTGAGAACCTCCTCCTTTTTTTCGAAGTCGGTTAAAAAGAATTGTTGCCTAACATCAAATGAGGTAAGTAGTTCTGATTTTTTTATGAGTTGGTAGTGATGAATGAAACGGGTGATGGGGAACCGATCACCTTTTCGAAGAATTTATGCCCGAATTTTATTTGACTGAAAACGGTTAACCTGCGTCTTTTTTGCTATATATGCCATATTTTCAGATCATCGAAATGCCATTAGACAAAAGTATCATTTTACCGAATTATGTTTCATCCATTTTCAAAATAACTTTTTACTGTTGGTCGAAGTTTCTTTTTAGCATTAAACTATTGACCGAGTTCTCTTTTCAACTTTTTACTGTTGGCCGAAGTTTTTTTTGAACTTTTTACTTTCTTCCGAAATCTTTTTGACTTTTTTCATTTGCCTCTCTTTAGCTTCATCGAAACAACAAATGGGACAGGTTAGAACATGTTTTTGTATTCCTGCTTGCTTGCACGCTGTATGCTTGCATGTTGCATGCTAGCTTGTTTGCTGCTTGCTTGCTTGCACGGGGGTGCGGGGGCGGAGCCCCCGAGGGGGGGCCCGGGGGGCAAATCCCCCCGCAAGAAAAACAAAAGAAACATCACTCAAACCGACGATCTAGGTTAGGTTAGGCAAAGCCCCCCGCAAGAAAAACAAAAGAAACATCACTCAAACCGACGGTCTAGGTTAGGTTAGGTTATGATTCTGCAATCTGCATGCCTGCTTGCTTGCATGCAATAGGTTTGCCTGTTTGCATCCCTGCTTGCTTGCATGCTGCATACTTGCTTGCATATTGCATGCTTGCATACTGCTCTTTGCTTGGTTGCATGCTGCTTGCTTGCTTTGCTTGCATGCTGCTTGCTTGCTTGCATGCTGCTTGCTTGCTTGCATGCTGTTTGCTCGCATGCATGCTGCTTGCTTGCTTGCATGCTGCTTGCTTGCATGATGATTGCTTGCACACTGCGCGCTTGCTTGTTATAAGTAATAACTACTATCGAATGCTTAACTAAAATAATACAGTGGTCTAATGAAGTTTGGAAAAAAAATAAGGCAAATGAAACGGTGGTGTAATGAACATACTTATATGAAAAAAAATCATGTCAAATAAAACGGTGGTGTAATGAAGTGGTGGCCGAGCATAAAATCGCCAAAAAAAATTTCGCCCAAATAAAACGATGGAGTAACGAAAAAAATCGAATTAATAATAGGTCAACTGATACAGTTGCAAACTTTATGTCGGCGAATTAAAAAAAAAAACGAAACAAAAAAGTCGAAAAGTTTTCTGCCAAATGAAAATCGGTCAACATTTTTTCGAACTTAAGATAAGTAACCCGGGTGATGATAAATCCAAGTTTTCGACCTCTAAAGCCTTATGGATCACAGTTAAATTTTGGACTTTTTTTATTTTTAGTCAATATTTGACTGTGATCCCGAAGGCTTTCGAGGTCAAGAAACATATATATTATATGTTCAATGTAATAAACACTTTTGAGCTTGAGTTTGAGTATGGTTTAATAGAGGAGAACTGCATGGAAAAAAAAATGCAATAATGCTTGTGGAAGTCTGTAATGAAATCGCTTTATATTAGGCTGGCTGCAAAACTTGCAAATCACTATCCTATAGTATAATGTTATAAAGAACCTTGTTATTTTTCACGTTCAATAGGGCTTAAAATGAGGAAATGATTTTAAAAAAGAATTAGGATTCCATTAAGTGATCCCGAGACAAAGGTGTAGGTTCTGAAAGTAGCTCAAAAGGAAATCCAATCTAATATATCTGATTCTTTTCTTTAATTTTGCTCCTATATTTCAAAATTACACTCAATTAAAATCTCTGCCTAGAGATAACTCAGAGCCCTATTGTTTTGGGTAAGCATCTGTGGTTCCATCGAAGAAAACAACGGAAACTTTTTGCTACGGATGTATGGCAAAAGATTCATACCCCTTTTAATCACCAATATCTTCATCGAAAGTAACAGTGGAATTCAAATTGTATTAAGCCTTCTTAAATCAAGTGTATTACTTTCCACTTTGCTGTAACCTATATTTCTTCTTCTATTAATTTGCCTAGCACCCGCCAACAGTGAAACAAAAGCACGAAAGGACGAGCATCATGGCTGGCCTCACGAAACAGGTTGTAAAATCGGTCACCTTAGCCACCATAAAATGTACACTACGGAACCCAGATTGGAGCCAACATTCACAGCACTTCCATTGGGATGAGGCCCTTGGTACTAAAGAAGCTATACACTGGGGTGTTAATGATCTGGCGGTTAGTATCCACTTCTTTGAAATGAAACCTGCTCGAGAGCCTCAACTCAACCACATTCGAACTAGATAGAAGTAACATAGTCCATTGTCCATCTCTTTTTCACATATAAACCAGTGTCGATAATTTTTGAAACCAAAAAAATTTATAGTAGAATAAAACCCACTAGAAAAGGAAGAGAACATAACACAAGAAAAATAAATTACGTGCGATCTGAGGTCGGGAAGTGGAAGGGATCACAGATAAACCGTTTTTTTCCCTTAAAGGAGTCCCTTTATCTCGATTTCCGGCAAAACTACAAGTCTTATGAAAAAAAAGTTAAGTAGGTAATAAAAATATCTACAACTTTTGTATTTACACTTTTTTGCAAAACCTCAAAATTTATGTAAAAAATTCAAATAATCAAGTTTTTTTTATTTTGGTTTTTTATTTTTATCTTTTACAAACATTTTTTTTTCACGAAATTTGGTGAAGACTTACCTTTTTATGTCCCAAACACGGGGGTGTTTCGGCCCATAAAATTCTCAAAAAAAAATTCACAAAGTCGAATGATGATCGCTTATATTTGTTCTTTCATATTACGCAAATACCTATTTTTTTATAAGAACTTATTTTCTTTTTTCTTATTTCGCCGTGTTCCTTCGGGAAAGATGTTCAGTTTAGTGGTCTGATTCTGAGAGCAATTTTTGCTTTTTATTTACTTTCTTTGATTTTTATTTTAATAAACATCAAGAAACAATATTAAAATATCAAGAAAACAATATTAATCTGACACAATTGCCTGCAGGTATTACCATATCAAAGTGCGTTTGTTGCTGCAGGCAAAGAAAGGCAACAGGCAAAAGCATCTAACAAAAAACAAGAAGACACTAAATCAGGACCTACTAAATTAGACAAGCTCAAAATCCCGGAAAGTTTCACCTGCCAGTTTAGTTTTGGTATTGAAACATTACGTTCTTGAGTTGTTATAAAGGATACTTGCCCCCCATGTGAGCTACAGTGGAATACGACGCCATCATGACAACCTTCCATCCATGGGTTACAGAAGAAGCAACATATAATATTTTAAATAGTTCATTGGCAACTATTGTTACACCGTGTATTGCGTAACTATAGCGGCTAATTCAAACCCTCTATTCCCCATTGCCACCACCTCGATCGCCACCACTGGTGGCAATACGGATTTTTTTTACTTAATGCCACCACTGGTGGCTATGAGGAATATATTTCTTTATTGCCGCCTAATTGCCACCACTGGTGGTCATGAGGAATATTCTTCCTGATCGCCACCACCACTAACTGGTGGATTAAAACTAATGGGTGCACTTTCATAACTAAGTTTTCTTAACTGGTTAAGAAAAAATACTATTAAGTATTGTATCGACCCAAGATGGTGGGTTACTTTGGAAGAAAGATAGGCAAAGTTAAATAAAACAGTTGTAAAAGTGACCGAAAGGGATATAAATGTACGGGTTTTACGAAGATTTTTAATTTTTTATATGGGTTTTCAGTTGAATTTTAATAAAAGCCAGTTCTAACAAACGTATTATATTTTTATATGTTTTTGCATTAATGTCGTAACATCTCCAGTAATTGACCAACTGGTAGATTTTGTTCTATGAACTCAAGTTGACACTGTTGTATAAATTCGTTATTAAGTATTGTTTTTTTACTCCGTTTTGTTGCTGGTTTCATGTTATTTTTACGCTGCACATTTCTTACTTTGTAATAGGCTGCATCTTTACTTATCTTCCCCAAAAAGTGCATCAAATTCGGGTTTTTACCCAATACCTGGTTTATTTTATAATGCCAACCTTCTAAGAAATTTGTCGTACGATGATTGTCCCCAAAAACGCACCAAACGGATAAAAAATCTTTTTTTAGCCATTGTTTTTCCATGTATTTTCTGAATTGTATAATTTCAGGCACATTACTCTCAAAGCGAGTTATATATTCCCAACCCTTTTCAATATCTGATATTGGCAACAAAGGTAATACGGCACTTAGTGCTACTTCTCTTATTTGCAAAGGGTCTTGCGATTTTTTAATTCCCAATTTCTCACTTTTTTTCCATATAGCACGATTGTAGTGATAATAGCATCCTTTAACTACTACAGAAGGAAATACATTCGCAATGGCCGTCATTGCCGCTGTTTCGTAGTCTGTTTTGAAAGTTTTTGGGTTCCAGCCAGGCACCCGAGTTTTGATTAATGTGAATAAAATTTCATAAGATTCCAAACTTCGACTGGTCATAAGAGCATACAGTAATGGCTGTATACCAGTGTGATGGATGGAACTGCCTAAATCTCCATGAATAGTGTAGAGCTCGTCGAAGGGTGATGGGCAACTTTTGAATGTTCCATCTGCTAGAAAGTCGTGGATTTCACATAATATTTGCCTTGCGTACTCTGTACAAAATATTATAATTCTTTGGCCGTTGAATAAGTAATCTGCCAGTAAAAAGCCTTCATATTTTGGTGGAATTTTAACTTCCTCGACCATGTTACATTTAAGTTTTGGAACTTCGGCTGTATCATTACGGTGTTTGTAAAGTGATGTTTTGATGCTATTAAAATTTGGGATTTCTTGAATTATATTTAATCCAGAATCTTCAAATTCAGCAACCATGCTATTGTACGTTTGGGGAACATTAGGATAGTTTTGTGTTGTTAATTCTCTTTTCAATTTATATATATTCAGATCAATCTCGTTTTTCGCATCATTGCGTTCACAGCTATGTGGATTGTAATTTAAAATCTGGTTAATCTGTAATAGGCAAGAATTAATTATTTAACTTTGAGAAAAAGTCTCCTATCTCAGAATACCTGCTCTTATTTGATATTTTTAAAGTTTAGAAATATTTTTTTATTATTATTATTTTATTACCAGATCTTTTTATAAACCGGAATAGAGAGGTGGAGGGTAAAAAGTGTGCTTACTTTAGTTTTGATACGTCCTTTACACTTCTTTTTTTTTCGGTTAACGCACTCCCACACAGTTATTCCACTGTCGAATTTCCTCTTAGTGTTATATTGGTATCCTTCATGGAGGAAAATAGTTCCGTGTCTCCTTTTAATGAGCACTAACTCACTTTCAGCCATAATTAGAAATAACAATTATGATAAACATGAAAATTTTCAACTTAATGAGGAAATCTCTTTGAGTATGTAGTATTTGTTTATATGGAGGCGCAATATTTGACATATACATACTTATGAAGCGTGGCCAGCCGCCATTTTTGTTAAGTTTGTTTACATTTCACTCGTGAGTACTTCAGCTGTCAAGTGAATAGCAACATTAGTGAAAAATTGTGTTTTTTGTTGAGGAGAAGTTGTTTTGTGGTTTTGTATAGTGTCAGAACATTGGATGAGAAGGTAGCAAAATGGCTTCGTGCTCTGTAAAACAGTGCAGCTACAGGGCTAACAAAAATAGCAAGCAAACGACTGTGCATCAGTAAGTAACCTTTTTTTTGTTGAAATACGCCTATTAAACCCAAAAATACTTCTAAAACCTTTATTACTAAGATTATATTTTATAGTTTTCACGTTTTTTACACCCTAAATTACCTTTCTGGCTAACTTTACATAATATTTTCCATAACAAAAATTTCTATACAAATGACATTAGTGATGTAATAATAATGGCTATCGAATTTATATCGATGATTCTGTATTAGTTACAGAGCATATTTGTACGAGTGATCAGTTACAATATTTTTTTATATTAAAATAGCGGTGGGACACATTAAGCTAAATAAGATAAGAAGCTGTTTTTAACTATCTATACTATCACTTTCTGTATTCAAGGTGTAAAGGGACAGTTTTGCTAAAAACTGAAATGGCGAAATCAAATCATAGCTAAGATTTTATAGTACCTACGTTTAGAAAATATATGAATTTAATTGATGTTATTCTGTATGATTATTTTACCTTAGAAATTTGTTTTTCTTTTAAACTACATTACCAAGTAAGAGAATTATTAGTATTAGTACGTATTTGGTTTGATTATGTTTTCAGGTTCCCAAAAAAGAAGCGTTGCGACGTAAGTGGTTTGACATTATTGGGAAAGATTATTTGAAACCTCATAAAGTACTCCACCTATGCTCTTTACATTTTGAGGAATCAGCATTTAATAAAACCTTGCAAATTGTAAGTATTTCTGTGCCTTCTGTTTCTTTTTTGGTAAGGAATCCATGAAGTTCTTGGAAAAAAATCTCATACTGAGGCAATTTCTAGTTGCATGGAGAAGCTAAATATATTTTTTTTACGTAGCATTTGCCCTTAGAGAAGTCTACAGTGGCATTTACTCGTCGAAACTTCGTACGCACTCCTTATACATATGCACAGATCGATCGAACCCAGTCCGAAACCCTGTACCTTGTTCATACACAAGTAGAAAAGACAACTCTACAAAACCAGGGATACGGATCGGGCAACGGGTCACGCATCCTCACCATACACGAGGCTCAAGGGTTGACGTACGAAAAGGTGGTGATCGTGCGTACTACAACGACCAGGCAGGAGCTACACGACAGTATCCCACATGCTGTAGTTGCCATATCGCGTCATACCGCCAGTTGCAAATATTATGCGGATGATGGTAACGATGCGATAGGCATTTAGGCAGATTCATCAAAGAAGCAGAGACGGCAGGCAGGGGAAAAGTGGTCAATTTCAACCTCAAAATAGCGATCAAAAGTCGAGACACAGCCATCATAGATGCCTTGAGGTCTGAATGCAACAGCGAAGAACCGTCACTCGTTTAAATATATATTATATACATTATGTATTCATATATTTATTATACTTATTTATAAATTGTATACCTCTATGGAAAGTATTGTATTATAGTTAAAAATCAAGTATTAACAATAAAACTTAATCTAAACAAAGGCACGGACATAAAGTCTGTGGATGCTAATAATAACACAACTAATATATATATTTTGTATGTCCACCCGTTCCTTGGGAAAAGTTGTTCAGTTTAGAAGGCGGATTCACATCCTTAAGTCACAGAATAAATAATAGCTTAAGTTTTGCTTACTAATTTTATAAGTCACCAAAAAATACTTGCTACTAGCAAGTTAAAAAATACTTGCTGCCTGCAATGCTAGCTTAAATTGACACTAACACACTCTTTAACCTCCTTACTCTGTCTGTTTTTTTGAGGAGATTGATAACCTCGACGATCACATGTTGGTTTCTTTGCAAGCTTTTGCGTATCTTTTAATAATATTGGCAACAGATTCCACTTTTATAACTAGATTTTTTCAATAGCGTGCATGAGTGTCATTTTTGTATTAAGCATTTCTTCGGGTGCTATTGAACGACACGAAATATCAGGTTCGCAAAAGTTAATATCCGAGATCTTGAATTTTAGGTTGGGTGAAACGTCACGCTCCGCGTCGCTCTACGTAGAGCTTGGCCTTGGGCCTCACCATATACGCAGTTTTCCTTGGCCTGCTGCCTCGCCTCGCTCTCAGAGTGAACCTTTTATGGCGGTCATCATGGAATTGAGAGGGTGGTCGCTCTGGGCTTAGCCCTGCGCGAGCTCGATCTTCGGTCTCGTGTCACGATTTTGTATGGCGGCTTTTATTTTAAACAAAATATCTTTTGTATGATCATTGTACAATAAAACACATACATATGTCACCGTAAAATTGTCAAAGCTTTAGTAAAATTATAAATTATACTTTGTGAACTGGTCTTTTTTTTTCACATTGACAAATTGTAAATAAATGTAAATAAATGCTGTGATTTTGTTTATTTTTCAATTATCATAAAGTAACCGTACTCTGTACCACCTATCGATACTTTGAACAAGTATCGATATTTTGATACCCTAGCATGTGCTTACTACAGGCACGCATATTTTTGTGAAATTTCCTGTCCTTTTACTCTTTAGTCATTGGGAAATCTTAAAAGGAAAATGCCCTTTGTGTGACGTTTGTCAATAAATTACTTATCTATCTTAGTGGTTAAAGGTTACATGCAAAGAGATCCTATTTTGTAATTAGTATTAAATCTTCTTGGAAATATTAATTAAATAATTAATATTCCTCATAGCCACCAGTGGTGGCATTAAGTAAAAAAAATCCGTATTGCCACCAGTGGTGGCGATCGAGGTGGTGGCAATGGGGAATAGAGGATTCAAACAACTCCGCTCTTTTTAGGCCGATGTATTCAACGAACGATTTCAAAAAAAGACATTATACCTCTATTGGACAAAAGTACAATTCTAAAATTAAAAAAAGTATAACCCCCGACGTTAATCGCATATCTTAAACGGCTGAACCAATTTTAATCAAATATAACTAAAAACCATCTCGATTACGTCAGTTTTCAAGCAAAAAAAAACGCAAAGAAATCAGACCATTTGTTTAGGAGCTACGGTGCCTCAGACAGACGCACAAATACACACGTGAAACTTAAAACATCCCTCTTTTTTGTCGGGTTTAAAAATTACTTCCCACATACTTTTAAAAAGTTCTATTCGGGCTTTATCCATAACGTTCTCACGAAGTCTATACTAATATTATAAAGAGGAAAGATTTGATTGTTTGTTTGCATTGAATAGGCTCCGAAACTACTGCACCGATTTGAAAAATTCTTTCACCATTAGAAATCTACATTATCCGTGATAGGGTACATGTATCTCTCGAATTCCCACGGAAACGAAGTCCCGGGCGGAAAGCTAGTATCAAATAAAGAAATCGTAAATTGACTTGCCTAACAGATTTGTCTATGAAAAATATTTAAATTTTCTTTATTGGCCTTTCACTATAGCATAAAAAACTTCAGTTCAAAAGTAGCGCTACTGTATTCGGCGTCCAATTAACTGTTCTGTTATATTATATCTGATTTCTAACCGCAGTCTAACCGTGTTGGGTTGAAGTTTTGGTGAAAACGGCCCTAGTGAGTCAAGACCGAACGAGGTCGAGTTCGTTAATTTTTTTATTTCTTTCACAAGAAGAATGATGCGAAAAATAATATTTTCTTTAATTTTACTACAATTTTTGAATGAAACTTAAAAAAACAATGAGATATGTGTATGTATTTTTGTATGTAGTTTTTAGCATTTGACTATAAAGAATTATTTATAATGTTTCTGTTGTTATTATTTTAATGTAAGTTCCGAGGGACCCACGACACAAGGAAAACCTTAGTGTGGACTTTTGAGTGTTTAGCGTTTATTATTATTTATTATTTAGTCTCAAATCCCGCCACGTCGAGCTGCTATCATATCCCGCCACGTCGAGCTGCTATCATATCGAGCGGTGTTCTGACGTCATCAAGCCGATCAAAATTAACTAAAGTATAGTCAACATACACATTTACGTTTTTACGGTAACTTTAGTACTTATAGGTTTAATTTGTGTGAAAAATATAATAATTTTAGAGAATTTTGGTCAAGTTCGCCACACACTTGACTATACCTACACGATAAGAAGAAGAGAATTTTGGTTTTGTTTACATGTATTTGTTTTATATGTTTTAGCTTTAATTTATTTGAGTAAATAATTTTATTTTCTAAAGCGGTAAACCGGTTTAACATATTAAATTTTTATTGTTGTATGATTTTTATGTTATTCCACAAATGAACGGAGAGTTTCATGAAAAATATTTAAGCAAGCACTGGGGATCGAACTCGATACCTCACACTTACAATGTCGACCCATTAGCCGCTGCACAATTAAGACCGTTAAACCACCGACGATGGTGCTTAATACTGTTTATTACGTAGAAAATACTTTTTACACTACACCTGCTCGGAATGTACGCTCATACTTGTGCAAAAACTGGTAAGAAAGTTCCCCTTGTTCCATTGTAATCAACTATTCTGACCAACTAGTTGTTCCGTGTGGCACTCGATTGGTGGTTTTGTTCCGCTCTGAACAATTGCTCAAGTAGATCTCAGAGACACGATTATTTTATTCCTTACGGAACAACTTCTTAAAATTAAACAAAAAAATAATACTTCATGCTTATGAAAAAAATAATAAACTTAACTATTTGAATAACAAAATTCTAAACTTAACCAAACTTAAATATTTGTGGCATACTGAATTTGGTATTAGCAACCTATACGATGTATTCCTCTTTATTGGTATATGAGATTACTCGCAATTACCATGGTGCGAGATTAAGATGGATGCCTCATGAATTATCTTAATTTCTCCATGGCATGGCCGAGATCTATTGATAACTTCCTTGTAAATACAATTTCCCGCCGTTAATTTTTATAGTTTCAATAGTTTGTGATGCCTCCATTTTCACTATCTAATCTAATCCTTACTAATCTAATAAATATATAAAACAAAGTCGTGTTAGTTACACCATTTATAACTCAAGATCGGCTGGACTGATTTTGATCAAATTTGGTATGGAGGTAGCTGATACCCGGGATTAACACATAGGCTACATAATTTTTCAAAATTCCCACGGGAACGAAGTCCCGGGTGTAAAGCTTGTAAATGATAAAAACAAAAATCCCTTAAATGACAAATACAGAAATGACTTTCATAATCTATTAAAAAGTTATGACTTTTCCAAGTGGCCGGTAAGTGCCTACTTCAAAAGCAAGAAGTATATGTAGGTAATCTATGTTTCGCGGTACCAAGCTAAAGTTGTTCCGTTAGGAAAGAAAATAGTTGATGTGCCTTGTTCCTCCTTGACCAACTGAAATCGTTGTTCCGTGTGGCATAAAAATAGTTGATCAGATTTTAGTTGGTCAGAATAGTTGATCACAATGGAACAAGGGGAAAGTTCGAATTTGTTGCCCTTCAAATAAGCGGGAAGAAAAAATGTATGAAAATCCATTTAAATTAACCTGCTAAGCAGGGAAGGAAAGGTGTTTTTTTTTTTAATTTTAATAAAGAGAACACCAATGTCAAAATCAAAAAAGTTTTCATATCAATATTTCATAGAAACGCTACTGATCGCTGCAAGGAGATCCGACTCTAAGTAGATGGTATTACAAAAAAGAGAAAGATACTGGCCGCTTGTAATTTTTGTAACAGCTCTGTCACATTAAAAAAAGAATACCGCGCGCTCCGAAAAATTTTTTTTGCAATTTTCGATTGCTGTTTGTTATTGCTGCTTGCTTAAAAAACTTACTGCATTTCTGAAAAGAAAATCGGAGGGATTTCGCAGTAAGAAATCAAAAGTACTTACTTCAAAAGACGTACATACCTTTCTCCAAAACGCTCCTGATGACAAATATTTGTTACTGAAGGTGAGTTAGGAAATAATATGCAAAAAAACCTACTGTTTATTGGTTTTGTTCGTAACAACAACCTTTAATACTTATATTTTTTTACAGGTTGTTTTAATTTTGGGAATTAACGGTGCCTGTCGATCACAAGAGCTTGTGAATATAAGTACAGACGACCTTGTTCTCCACGAGAACCATATAATTATTACGCTGCCTAACACCAAAACTAAAATTGACCGCACATTTGCTATATCGGACCTATTTTTTACGATTGTGAAAAAATACATGAATCTCCCTCCGCCCTTCTGACCTACAGACGAAACGCTTACTATTGCAATACAGAAACGGAAAATGTATAAAACAAGTAGTAAGAAGAATAAAATAAGCACTGTACTTACCGAAAGAAATAGCGTCATATCTTAATCTACCCAATCCACAAGATTACACGGGTCACTGCTTCCGCAGAACATCTGCGAACATCCTAGCCGTTACTGGTGCGAATTTGACTACCATCAAAAGGCATGGTGGCTGGCGATCTTCAACTGTCACTGAAGGATATATGGAGAATTCTATTGAAAATAAAATCAAAATAAATGAGTATATATCAGAGTCGATAATGCAAGCATCTTCTCAACCGTCGACAAGTTCAGCGCCACCAGAGTCAGCGAGGCAGCAAATACACAGCCCGCTAGCTGGTACCCGCTAGTACCATAGCAGCCATCAACGAGCACCGCCGCCGTGCCCGCAACGCCATTGATCTCCTCCTAAACGTCAAAAACCAGTATTAATTTACCTAAAAAAAACATTAAGTTAAGTTTTTCAAACTGTAGTAACATTAATATAAATTTTAATTAAAAAAAATAGTTTGTCTTTCCTCGTAGGTGTAGTATAAAGCACTATGTATCACTCGGGATAAAGTGCGATTCCCAACTCGGGTGTTTAAAGCCCTCGCCTACGGCTCGGGCGGCTCGGGCCTCAACATACACCCTTGTTGGTAATCGGTCACTTTCTCCCCTTGGTGAACAAAGTACTATTATATGTACTTTTACAAAAATTACACTGTAAACGCTACTCATACTAATTCGATTCGTAGGACACACATGAATCAATGTTGCATCTTCAACTGCTCTAGAGTAGATATTAACACAATCCGTGCAGTATATTTTTTCTATAATGAAAGGAGCTTATTCAAATGAAATACACTGAAGACATGGCTGCATGGACATAGATTCCTTTGCCTTTCCCGAAAGGGATAAATTTACCAAAAAAAAAGGGGGCTTTGGCGGGAACTCGGCGTGAGCGGTTGCTTTGTCAATTGAATTTTCGTTTTTTGCGTGAAAAAGTTGGTTCATGTGTAATAGTGATAGTGTATTATGCAGTAAATTGACTAAAATTCGTGTAGTGATGAAAAATTCAAGTGATAACAGTGTTTCTGCTCCGTTTGGTACCGACAAAGATCCTCGCGGTTGTGCTTCTCGCCGCCAGTTTTCATAAAACAGACGCTATCCGGTTTTACGCAGAACATGAGGAGCTTAGGGCTTAGGTTAAGTTGAAGAAAGAAGATTTTTCACTGAAGACATGGCTGTATGGACATAGTTTCCTTTGCCTTTCCCGAAAGGGATAAATTTAACAAAAAAAAACAAAAAAATGTCTATGGTGCAGTAAAGCGACACTATAATTAATGCCATCAATTTAACTTATTTCTATGTCTATGTGGTATTTAACTTATTTTTTCTATGTCTATGATGTCTATGCATCAATACCTAATAACGCCAAGTTGACAAGAAATAAAACAAAAACAGAAAATAACAAAATATTGTAAGAGGAAAAAACTTGTAAGTTAAAGCTGTCAGAAAAATAGAAAGTGCGAGTCGGACTCGTGCACTGAGGGTTCAGAATAGACTAGATTGAGTGAACTATAAAATTATCTTCGCCGTTTGAAAGCTGTAGTTTTATTTCTGGACATTGCAGGTTTCTAAACTTCTTCTTATCATGTAGGGATAGCCAAATGTGTGCAAACTTGGCTTCTAAACTAAAAGTGTAGGTAGCGCACGAGCCTACTTAACCCTTTCGGTCCGGTTGGTATCTATATGTCCCATCCTTCTGAGGTCTGATGGGACATAAAGTCCCATGAAAAGTTCGGACAGGACTGATGCTTCATTTTTGCCTTTTAAATGGGATTGCGTGTCCCAAAAAGTCAAGCACTTAATTAACTTCATTTTGACAATGGTTATTTTTTTAGATTTAATGAAAATGTTACGGCACAGCCACATTTCTATAATAAAAAATAAATAAATGATTTGATAACCTTTTATTTTTTACTTTGCAAAACTCCAAAATTTCTTGAAAAATGTATGGCAATGCTATGAAAATTTCATTAGTCACCAGACTGATGGGACATATAGTCCCATGCTGATATTTTTAGCCCGAAAAAAAATGTAGCCACTAATTACACATGCTTGATGGCATATTCAGTCGTTTGAAACAGATTATCTAGCAAATCATTAATTTTTCATTTGCAGTCCTGGCACTGTACCCCCATGCCGGACCGAAAAAATAAAGGGGTAATAAAGGGTTAAGGAGCAGCCGCCACGGTCACAACGGCCAAAGGGCCAGAAGGCAGTCGTTCCACTGTAAAGACTTGATCTTCCAAGTGGTAGATCGTGGTCAGTGTGCCCTGAAATGGGGCGAAGACCTCCAAGCGTTGCTGAGGAAATAGGTCTCGACACACACAGATACAGACGGAGGGCGCTTTCTTTCCTTTTTGGGTCCTACGGAACCATAAAAACCTCACAATAAAACGCTAATGTTTAAATTCTTACTTACATACCATTTACCTCAATGTTACATACATATATTTAATTACTTACGAAATCCTAATTCTATCCTTCCAAATTCCGCTCCGAACGTTTCCCCGCTTTTAAATCCGTTGGTGGCATATATTGTGGCATATACATAATATGCATAGTCATTCAATTCAATTTCTTGTCTATGGCTCTCCTTTGTTGATTAGGCCAATGTCAGGTTCCAAAAAAGGTTGCAGTTTTCTTGGGAGAGTCCAATTTACTCGAGACTATTACAGGCGCTATGAGCGTGCAAGACTTTAATAAAATTAAATAAAAAACTGTTTTTCGAAGCTAAGCTGTTGATTAACTAACTTAAATTTTTAAAAAAAAAAAAAAACGAACACAACTGATAATTGAGCTAGTACGGAACTAGGTCAAGTAACAATAGGTAACCTATAACTTAATGTTATTAGAGTTAATATACTCACATAAGGTCTCAACTAAAGAAGTGAACACTAAAGATAAAATATATTTTAAATGAGTTGGTCTAGGGATATTAGAAGGGAGAATATCTAATAAAGATATGCTTCTTTGGGGGCAACTAAATAAAAGATGCTCAGCGGAACCTTCGTCTAAACCACATTCACATAGTGAGCTGTCCCTCACCCGTATTTTCGCAAGATGGACCGGGGTGCATGCGTGTCCTAACCGCAAACGACATAATGTTGACGTAGTCCGTTTGCTCGCTTTCTGATATTTAAAAAACCAGGGTTTTATTGGAATAGAGTCCTGAATATCAGCGTAATATTTGCCTTTTCGAGTTTTAGAGTCTTCCCAAAATGTATTCCAGCCGGATTCTAGTCCTTTCTTAGCTAGTGGAATTAAATCATGAGTGTAGAGCTTAAATTGATTCAGAGACCCACTAACAGTAGCCTCTTTAGCGAAGTTGTCAACAGACTCGTTTCCTGCTATTCCCGAGTGGCCTGGAATCCACGCTAAGGAAATGAGGAACCCCAATAAATGACACCTGTAGAGAATGTCCTTAATTTTTAACACAAATGGAAATTTTGATTTACTCCGAAATTGGCTAGAAATAATTGCTTCTAAACAACTTTTTGAGTCCGATAATATCACAGCTTTTCTAATTTTATGTGATTCTATGTACATCAACGATTCAAGAATGGCTATGGCTTCCCCAGTAAAAACTGAAGAGAGAGAAGGGCATCTAAAATTAAGCACTACCTTATGTTTAGGGATCCACACAGCAGCGCCCACGCAACCCTGCTGAGAGAGCTTGGAAGCATCCGTATAAATCACTAGCCAATCATGCCAATGTTCCTCGATAATAGAAAGAAGTTTGGAATTTGCAGACGGAGAGTTTTTCTCAATCCCCAGGTCTGTTATGATGTTGGGAATATATGTGATAGCCCGGAAAGGAGTTTCAAAAAGGGGATATAGTTTTGTCTGGAAAACGGGGCAGGGTAGATCAATTAACTTTCTAAAACTTTTAACAAGACAGGGAGAATCTTTATGAGCCCAATATCCACCTGCAGAAACAAGACGGGACAATTCATTTAATTTAGGGAAGAGAGGATGAGAAGAAGATTGAAAAGTTTTGAAAAGAAAGCGGTCACAAAGATATTGTCGTCGAAGAGAAAGTGGGGGATCCACGGATTCTACTTGAAGTGCATTAGTAGGGGATGACTTCATGGCTCCCAGAACTATTCTCAGACATTTGAACTGAATCTTATCAAGGGTGGCAAAAGGCAGTTTGTTGCAGGGTTCCATCAAATATATGCCATAATCGAGATGGCTCCTGACTATGGCATTGTATAGGAGTTTTTGAGAGAAAGGGTGAGAGCCCCACCAAACACCCGATAAAGACCTTAAAACGTTAATATTCTTTTCACATTTTTGAGTTACATAAGAAGCATGATGGATTCCAGTCAACTTTGAGTCAAGCACCAACCCCAAGAATTTAACTTGATTTTTAACGGGAAATATTTCATCACCGCAGCGAATGGTAACCTCTGGGATGTTCCGGCATCTAGAGAATACCACTACAGAACTCTTGGGGATGGAGAGAGACAATCCGTGGTTGAAGAGCCAGTCATTTAAATAATTAATAGCGGAGTTGAGCCGAGAAGCAGCTTCGAGGATATTGTCAGAGGAGACGTATAAAGTCAGGTCATCAGCGTATTGCAAGACATTACAAAAGGAGTTGACAGAAAGTTCCAAGTCATGTGTGTAGATACTATACAGAAGGGGACTTAAGACAGATCCTTGTGGCAGGCCTTTCCACACAAGCCTTGGAGGAAGAAGAGAGTTTCTAGAGCAGATCAGGATGGATCTAGAAGAAAGGTAATTAGAAATGAAGTTGACTATCTTCGTCGGAATGTTCAGATGGAGCATTTTACTCCTGAGCACCGGAAGAAGTACATTATCATACGCTGATGAGATGTCAAGAAATACGCCAACCACTGATTCTCGTTTCGAAAGAGCAATCCGAATATCAGCAATGAACGTACTGAGACTATCCATGGTACCTGAGCCTTTGCGAAAGCCAAATTGACTTTTCGCTATGATACCTCTACTTTCCACAATCCATTCTAAACGATTTTTGATTAAGTGTTCCAGAATTTTACCTAGGGTGGATGAAAGTGCAATGGGTCTATACCCAGATGGATCGTTGCTCAGTTTTCCTGGTTTCAGAATAGGAAGAATAATTTGTGATTTCCACTCCTCGGGAGGGACTCCTGTTAAAAAGATTACATTTAATATATTTAAGAAAAGACGTTTCGATGCAGGGCCACAATTAGTGATAAAAGAATAAGGGATCCCGTCAATTCCCGGGGAAGAATCCTTGAGTCCAATGATGGCGCACAAGAACTCATCCCAAGAAAATGGGGCCTCAAAGTCGTCAGTGGATGAACCAGGGGACTGGTATATCATAGTTTCCTCCAGAGTGGGAGCCATTGGGGGAGCAAGCTTACAGGCAAATGCGTTTATCCAAGTTGAGTGGTCATTGGAAGTGGCATCGTTAGTAATCAAAGACCCACGAAATCTTCTAATATTTTTCCATACTAAGGAAGGAGGAGACCTAGGGGAAAGGGACTCACAAAACTTGCGCCAACCAGAGCGCTTTTTTTCGGATAACATCCTTGTAGCCTGTGCAGCTGATTGCTGGTAATAAATGAAATTGTTCGTAGTCATGGACGAATTATATAGTAACTCAGCTTGTTTTCGTTTTTTGACTGCAAGGGTGCACTCGTTATCCCACCAGGGAGGGGAAGGCGGAACACGCTTGCCAGGGTTCTTGATGGGTATTGCTTTGTCTGCAGCCTTAAATAGAGCCAGTTTGAACTCGCTGTATACCAGGGTTAAGTTATTTTCTGCCACAGATGGGATATTCCGAATTTCTTTATCCGTCTCCAAATTAAAAATAGACCAGTCTGCGCGGGATAACTTATATTTTAAGCGAGGACGAGGATAGTCAACTCGAGGAGATGTAAGATCAGGAAGAGAGAGAAAAATAGGGTAATGGTCACTGCCATAGGTAAATGGGTGAACCCTCCATTGAAATAAAGAAGCAAGGTCAGAAGAGCATAGCGAGAGGTCTACTGCACTCTTAGGATTTTGGTCGGGACGGACCCTACGTGTAGGAGTTCCATCATTAAGTATGCAAAGATTATGGTCATCTAGAATATCCAAGAAAGAAGAAGAGATAGGATCACAATAATAAGATCCCCAGAGAGTATGATGAATGTTGAAGTCACCAAGTAAGATAACAGGAGGAGGTAAAAGTGAGATGAGCGAACGAAGTTGCCTCATAACTGAGTTAACAGGGTAAGGAATGTAAATAGATAAGAAAGAAATATTTAGAGCCCTAATGGCAACAGCATTAATAGAATCATTACGAGGAGGAAGAGAGATTTGAGAGTAAGTGGTATTTCTAGATACAAGAATAGCAGCACCACCGCAACCGTCATCCCTGTCGTCCCGAAGACAAGCGAAACCCGAGACTCTGAAGCGAAAGTCAGGTTTCAGCCATGGCTCCTGGACAGCAATGATGACGGGCTTGTACTTATTTATTAGATAAATAAGATCTGCTTTTCTTGTTTTAATGCTGTGAATGTTCCATTGAAGGATTGTGAGGTCCATTAATATAAGTTAAAGTAAGCTTAGTCAGTTGTTGCTTGAGAGTGTACGGTAGACCAGCTTCAGCAAGCTGGGTAAGGAAATCTACAATAGAGGGAGCAGAGTACCCAAAATCCAAAGAAGATTCATTCGGTGAGTGATCTAGGTCAGGGTAGGCACACCCATTAGGTAATGAAGAGGAAGGAGTTTGGATTATCCGACGATGGGCATGGCGATCATATCCAGGTCCTGAAGCTGGAGCAGGTTCTCGTCGAGGAGAGTAAACTGTCTCTTTATATGAAGAAGACTGTGGGACAGAAAATGGGGTTAAGGGAGTGAGACCTATGGAAGGATGAGATAATGGAGTAGATGACTTGAGAGCACTGGCATAAGACTTCATTCCAGTCCGAGGATATCTGGCAGAAGCCTCCTGATATGATTTGTTTTCTGTGGACATCACATACTTAATTTTCTTCTGTCTATCAAATTCGCCACAAGAGGGATCATTGGCTTTATGGTTGCCGGAGCAAAAAATGCAAGTAGGGGTTTGCTTATTACAGGAATCGCCCTCATGAGGTTGAGCACACACAAAGCATCGGGGCTTAGATCTACACTGGATTTTGATGTGGCCGAACCGGCAACATTTGTTGCATTGAATGATGGGCAACATATATGTCTCGACTGGGATAGAGGTATGAAAGGCATAGACATGATCAGGGAGTTTCTGTCCAGTAAAAGTAAGAACCACAGATTGTGTGGGGATCCAGGATGGGGAACCATCTTCACTATATTTCTTTCTATTAAGACGGCGAGCTTTTACAATATTGCCATATCCAGAGGGAACAGAAATTTCCCCAATCACTTCGTCCAACGACCACTCAGAGGGGATGCTTCTAACTATACCCATACGAGTAATATTATATGAGGGAATAGAGGCTTCGTAGTTATTCTTACCTAGCTCGGGGAGATCCAGGAAGGTATTGGCAGCGGATGCGGAGTTAAATTCTATAGAAATTCGGTTGCGGCCGACACGTTTCACCCCGTCCATTAATACATTTTTAATTTTGTTTTGTACAAGAAAATATCCAAATTGAATAGGTCTCAAGGACGTACCTATAGCAGGATCAGACTCCTTTTTGCTCACATGGATCAGAAAAGGCGCAGAGTCATCTTCGTTGTACCTGGACTTACGATTTTCGAATTTCGGATTTACAAAGATTGACTGCAGTGAAGCATAAGGGGTAGGCCCTGATTTTTTAGACAAAGGTTGGGGATTATAATCATGATCATGTTCAATAAGCCTCTTTCTTTGCTGAGAGGCAATTACATTCCCAGAAAATAAAGAAGGAGATAAAACACGTTGACAAACATTACCTCCCCCGGGATCGGGGGGGTCGTCGGTTTCCATAATTTTCTGCTACTAACCTATCACCAACAGCGCAAAATACTCACAGAACCTTCACCACAAAAAACACAAAGATAGCAAATCAACAGTGTCAATATAACACAGAATAGAATAACCCGACTTTTTACGATATCGGCTTGCAGCAAGCACGCGACCCAAAAAACTAAATTTAAATCAGAGCTTTATTAATCCATGAAATTCTTTATAATTAAATTAAATTTTAAAAATTCAATTCCCGCGAAATGACAGCTCCCGTTTTTTTTTTCCGAAAAAAAAAACAAAAACCTATGCATAGTCATGCCACCAATCGCCATACACGCCATACATGTAAAAAATAAAAAAAATAAAAATATCTTTGATCGCTGTAAACTCGAGCCATGGATCTAATACATCAGGATAGAAATCTTCGAGCTCAAACGCGGGCCGAAGAAGAGATAGAGCAACGAGGCAGAACGTCTCGTTCTAGTAGGGTGACAATGCGATTACTCGTATTATAATTTTTTTTGGGAGTGCAAAGTATACGTAACAGACAAATACAGGCTTCAATTTAAGGATAGAAGTTTTCCTGTAATTTTATTTTTGTATAACAAACCATCAGCAACATTTACGTTACTACATTTTTGTTATGAAACACCAAATTGTATGATAATATACAAGGAGGACACAGAGTAGTGGACATCGGGAATGTTTTTTTTTTAATTATAAGATGGGTTAACTCTTGACCTCAATCTTGACCAAGGTCATAGATGAGGTCGACGATGGAGTGAGTTAACCCAGCAAACGCCTATAAGGCACCGGTACTCCCACGCACCGACGGAACACAGCAAGCTGTTTGGCGTCGGACTTCGGTAGGAGGGTAGTCGCGAACCAGGCGGCCCTTTACAGAGCCTACCACACCGCATGAGACCATAGGACAACACCTCAGATTCATAAAAAAATGAGGTGTTGTTGCCTGAGATGGATTAATAGGAGGCAGGTCTCATTTGTGTTTCCTAAGTCGCCTCTTACGACACCCACGGAAAGAAATGGGGTGGTTTTATGCTAAGCCGATCACCACACGGCACAAAGTTGTGTAGTTAGGTTGCGAAAAAATAAAACAAAAACTCACCTTTCGTCTCATCTTATAATCAAATCATTAAAACATGCTTTTAACTTAATTTCAAAACTTTTCCCATGAAAACATTTTCCCCAAGCAATCCATATTGGATTTTTGTAAAATTGGAGTTTTATGCTTAGAATTTGTTTTTTCCTATTTTATCTAACGGACCTTAGTTCCATAGGAGCCCGTTTAGTTCCATAGGTATCTATAAGTTAATTTTGATCTTATGTTATTTTTTATTAGAAACTATTAAATAATAAATTCCCCCTTTCACAGAATAGAATAGAATAATAGAATAGAAAAAATCTTTATTTTATAGGATAATCAGGATGCCACTTAAAACAAGTCAAGATTACATGAAATACATACAAACAAACATTAAAGGATTTAAATACATACCATACATACGCATTCGTTCTATTGACCCTACTGACTCTACGCCTATTCGCAAAGGTGCAGTCTTCCCCAGAGAAGAACAGGCAAGAAACTCTGAGGGTGTTCTTTTTAATCGCATTACAAATTTTCCTATTTTCTAATTTTAACTAATTCTGAAATAACTCTAAAGCTGAGCAGTCATTCCCATGGCTCCATGTCAGTTAGGTCATCAGAAATTTTGTAATAGCCCTTTTTGTAAAGTTTTTGTTTAATTACTGACTTAAATTTATCCAAAGGTAACGTCCGATAATTGACAGATTTGTTGAACTGCGTAGGCTGCTAAACTGAGTCTGCTCGCTAACTTATCAATATGAGGACCCCATTGAAGCTTTGCATCAAGAGTTATTCCTTAAGAATACAGTAGATTCCACAACGTCCAGTTTTACATTCTTAACCTGTACATTGGTATTAACCTGTTTAACATTGGGCAAGGTAAACTTAACACATCGTGCCCCTCGCTCGGTGGAGACATTGTATGGGCTGATGAGAGTCAGAGAGATATTTGTTATACATGAGTGAAAGTTGCTTTTAACCGCGTGCTCAAATTTAATGACCGACCAAGCGAAGGATTCTAAAATTGGATCACAAGCGCAGCGAGTGCTACAACAATTAGAATTCTGAGCGTTAGCGAGAGAATCAAAAGAGCACAAGGTCAAAAATCGTGGCACTCGAGTCTAACACGTAACTTTTAATGAGGTAGTGGAAAATGAGGTAAGCTTCCAAAAAAATCCCATAGATGGTGCTGTTTAAGAACGCTACACATTTTCGTAGTTTTCTTCAAAAATAGAGTATTTTATAAAATATCAACTGAAGTTTAAATTAAAGATCTCCCTGATACTATCATTTGGACATGATTGGAATTTAAAACACTTTGCAATGTTGTATTAAATTAGAACCGATCTTGGATTTTGTTTCGCTCAAAAATCAAAACTAGAAATTGTGACTAGTACTTCTTACCATAGGTCATTCAAATGTCACAAGGTTGAGTTACGATGAAGTTATGTAATAAATATTTTCTTTATCAAGAAAATAGGTAAAGATGAGCCACTGCTTCTCTGCCTACCCCCTTAGGAATTACTGACGTGAGCATATATGTATACAGGTTGAAAAAGAACCTCCTAGCTTTAAATGAAAATCCTGAACCAGTACCTATCACTTACTGAACACTTTTTTTTATTTTTTTTTATTTTTTTTCGACATGGTGTCGTTCGGCGCTGAGTCTATTATAGTGTTGGGCTCAGGTATACTTTAAAAATATGTTTTACCATATTAGGGATTTAAAAATATACCCGACGTCAACGCGTTTCCGGGGTATATTTTCAAACTGGAAATTCCGTGTTGTGTTATTGCAAAATATATCAAAATATACTTCTAAATTCCTTTATCCCTACTGAAAATTATAAATGTAGGTAGATAAAAGTTGTTTATGAAAAAGCTTAAATTTTCAGTTTAATGGGCCTTTAAGTTTAATGAGACTTTAGTTTAATGGGACTTTAAGTTTAATGGGACGTTAAGTTTAATGTGACTAGTTTAATGGGATTAGTTTAATGAGACTTTAAGTATAATGGGATTTTAGTTTAATAATGGGACTTTAAGTTTAATTAGACTTTAGTTTAATGGAACTATAGTTTAATGAGACTTTAAGTTTAAAAGACTAAGTTTAATGAAACTTAAAGTTTAATGACTCTATTTAACTTTTTACGTAGGCACCTAATGAAAATTCGTTACTCGTTGTCAAAGTTAAGCGGGCGTTCTGATCTAAATGAGTGAGTGCGTTGCCGTGTTGCGTTCGGGTATGTTTTCAAATACCTACGCGCGCGTTTAGTAATTTGAAAATATACCCGATGTCAACGCGCGCCAGTGACGTCACAGTGTTGGGTAAAGGTACATTTAAAAAAAATCTTGCCTTTTTTCGATTCGTTGTGACTAGGTATATTTTCCAAATATGCGGTTATTCATTAGGTTGTAACATCCTAAACAAGTCAGCAAAAAATCAGAACTACCAGATTTAATGCAAGGTCGCTAGGCTTTCAAACTACAAGGTAGGTACAACCTTGTACCTGGCCTAATTATTTTTTTTACATTGTTAAATTACTGTCTTAAATTTCTCTAAAGGTAAACTTTGAATACCATGGCTCAACTTTGAAATTTCACTCTCAACGCGCCCAAAGAAGTTTCATTTCAAATACTCCAAGTTTGAAAAGGATGATGATGCTAACTGTACTTGGACGGGGGCGGTTTGGAATGAGGGTGGAATAAAGTAACCCTGGATAGTGAGTGGGACCTGTGAGCGGAGGGTCGTGGGTTCGATGCCAGGTTGAGGCCTGTGTCACTATACATTCGTCTTTTAATTCGTATTTAATAGTTATCACTTGCTCAGCGGTGAAGGGAAACATCGTGAGGAAACCCGTAACTCTAAAGGTTATTTCCGAAAGACCCACCAACCCGCATTTTAGGCCAGTGTTGTGGACTATGGCCTGAATCCCCCTTCACTGTTCGAGGGAGGCTCGTGCCACTCGGTGGGGACTTTACATTTAAAACTATAACTGTTAAGTAGTATTTTATAGGTCTACAAAGGTGACAGTTGTAGCTAGAAGAACTTGTATTGTAAATAAAGGCGTCACCATGGAAACCGCGGGCCAAAAGATCTTTGTAGACATGTAACGTGTATTTATGGTGTATTGGTGTGCGAATTTAAAAAAATACAATTTCGCAATAGTACATAGTTTTTACCGTGGGAGGAATAGTAGGAATTGCGTTCATTTTGAGTAACTGGCGGGAATTCCCAGCATAAAAGCAAGTTGGCACAAAGTGCCGGCTGCATACAACGGAATTTTTTGTTATCTTTTGTCTAATCTCAACGCTGTTGAGCCATTTTTGTCTTTGTTCTGAATCTTTATGCACTCTGCAATAAAATAGCACAGCATTGTTGAGAACCTTTCTCCGCCAAACACAAGAAATCATGGACAACATAGTAATAGATTTATAAGAAATTATTTTAGCTCACTTGTGAAAATATATGTTACATCCACCATACGATTCACTTGAACAAGTGTGAACACAACATCTTTCTACCATTTTGTCAGTATTTTAATTTAAAAAACTGGTATAATCCTTGCCGTTACGAATTATTTTTAAACGATTTAAAGCATGCTACCATGACATTACGATGACACTTTACGGGATGCCAGTAGTAATAAATGGTTTGAAAAAATTTTTCGTTTTCTTTTGGTAATTTAGGAAAAGATGACGAAGTTATTATGATTACAATTAATTTACATCAATTTGAACTGAAATTCATTTCAAATGCAACGTATTTCTTCGTTATTAACTTCATTGTCAAAGCCGGACTTTTTTGATTAATGAAGTTTTTTTAAATTGGCAAGAAAAAAGAAAGAGACAATCCGCCTCGCACATCGGTGTCCCTTTCGGTTTCAATAGAGGCTGTCGGAGAAGCAGTCGAAAGTGTACCTTATTGCTATGGGGTTAAGTTTCATATTTCTTAATACGATTTTTCTAAGTAATTGGTCCTTTAAAAGAGAAAGTACTAAGTCCATGACTCGAGCAAAAGCCATAGACATAGAAAAAATAAGTTAAAGCAAAAGCCCAAAGTAACTGAACATTTTTTAAATAATTTTTTTCTAAATCTGGCGCAATGCCCCAATGGGTCGATCACACAATTAAAAAAAAAAGAATTTAAATCACTGCCTAGTGTTTATATTCTCTTTGCTGCGTTTTACAAAAGCCCTCAATTGGCCCTCAATTTACACCATTACTATTATTAATTTGTGATTTACACCACAAATTCCTCAGCACGTGATTAGAGAGTGAGTAACTATTTGTAAGAAAGTAAGTATTCTTCACTTATAAATTAATGAATTTGTGTAATAATTTGGCAAATATGAATTTGGCACATGAGATTTTTTTTGTGGCAGTGGACAGCAGTGGACAATTTTTTTTGTATTTATATATACTAAAGGCGGCCTTATTGCAGGTGCTTCAGGTGCTCAAGCTGCTTTACCTGCGGCTTCGCTTGCTCCGGAAGCTTCGGGTATGAGGGCAGCTTTGCCTGCTGTGGCTGCTCCAGCAGCTGCGGCTGTTGTGCCTGCTCCAGCACCCGAAGTTGTGGCTGCTTCGGCAGCTGAGGCAGCAAGCTGCTGGAGCCGAAAAAACAAAAATGATACATCCATTTGGATATATACCAACACACGTTGCCATGTAACGATAACTTTAGACACAGAATTAAGGCATATCTTACATGACAGTATACGCGATCTTAAACAACTGTATACCCGATTTCGCTGGCGAAGCCATTAGCATTGCAATAGAGAACTGCAGAAAGAGGGTCCGAACAGATTCTGACCCAATTCCGAGCATGTACAGTAGTGAAGTAAGGAAACTTAAAACAGCTAAGTTCGTTGACCTGTTACCATCATTCGAGAAGGTGTGAACTCAGCTGTATAGATGTCGAAACGCTTGTTCCTTCAATAAAGGAAATATAATATTATTTGTAAATATTGACAGAAAAAACTTTGTAAATATTATTTGTAAACCTTTTATCTTTGTTTTTCTGTTAAAATTGTGCAGTAAAGTATATTGTATTGTATAGAATTGGTCGAACCTGTTCGGACCGAATTTTTGTTAAAAGATGACGGAGAAGAAGAGCGTATTTTGTGTTTTGTTTCATAAAAAGGCAGAGAAACTCAGAGGCGGCGTTAGGCGTAGGTGACGTGGGCCACCGAGGGACCTCGCGCCGCAACATTTGTTGGCGTTGCTTTGCTACCGCGGGAAACGAACGGGGAAGCCCTTCTGACCTAGCAATGTTCGTTGGCAATGCGTGGCTTTAATATTAGAACATAGTTGTCTTTACTATGGTAAAGTAGTAAAAAGGTATATTTTAACGGTTTTTTCGTTTATTTATAACATTGCTTCTTGCGCCACCAGAGGGCCTCGCTAAATTTATCTTGCCCACATCAAATTATGGGCTTGCCCGCCACAGTTTCTCAGAAACTTTACGGTGGGTGAAGTTTTACCTCGCCGAAGGCACGTTTGATGCGGCGCCCCCGCCTTGTCAACAAATATATACCATAATGGGCACCTAAGTAATGGCAGAAAAATGTCGTTGTACCTCTTGTCTTTGCCTTTTTGCTGAACAAAACGCAAAACACGTTTATTTAAACTAATCTAAAATGCGATTTCTTATTTCGACCCCATTCTTATTAAAATCAACTTTGAGAGTGACCGTTGCGTGTCGTGTTCCCAGCCGTAAACATCAGTGGGTGCTTTTTCCACTATTCACAAGCACTTTGGCGAAAAGCCAGCAAAATCGTCCTTCCTGTGTAGTGAATAGTGGCAAAAAGTACCTACTAAGGTTTTGTACGACGATGGCACTGCTCCCAATTTCTGCCATTCCAGAAGCGTAGTTATATCTGATGCACAGTGTTCCATAAGACGACTTTGTGACCCATTTCCAAGCGTACGTGTCAAGAAAGTGGTTGGGGAAAAATACTTCCCTGATGTCATGATGTTACGGACAGATGAATGGAACCACAAACCTTGTGGAAGGCTGGCACAAGTATGGCACAACACCATGAACAAACAAGTCGGCATGTGTCCCACTGTGCATCGGATGATATTTTGAAATCTCTTAGTGTCTCTGCCGATTTCAAACTATATCAAACAGAGGCGCGTATGGAGTGGCAGAAGAAGAGCAAAAGCAGCGCAAAGACTGATCGCTCTATAAAACTAATGACTTTTTGCAAGGCAAGATAGACATTGCAACGTGTTTCTCACGGCTCTCTACCATGACATTTAAAACTGAGGGAAGGAAATAGGGATATATAGTTTTTTTATTTAAATAATTTTACTCACCTCCGTCATCTATCTATAAAGTAAATTGCTGTGACAGTACAGTACTTTTTCACAAGTACACACACAGCTATCTACATTATATATAGAAGATAGATGTTCGTGTGAAAAAGTAGCTATATCATTCCTCCAACTATCTTTGTGCAAAAAAAAACAAGTCGAAAGATCTCGTGGAGCTGTGTTCCATTTCAAGAAATCACATGGAAATCCAGGTACGCACGAAAAGAAAGAGGAACGATATTGTACCCATCAATAAGTTCATACTAAACATGTATCGAATATGAGACTGATAAATCATTAAACTGTATCTAATAAACACATTCTATTCATATATTCGTTTATTACACAGCTTTTACAAAAATCCCTATTTCTCCACTTAATATTATAAATGCGAAAGTAACTCTGCTGTCTGTATGTTACGCCATCACGCCTATACTATTAAACCGATTTTGATGAAATTTGGTAGACCTTGGGAAAGGACATAGGCTACATTTTATCCCACAGGTGGGCGCGATATAACCTTTAGTCCACGCGGGCGGAGCCGCGGGCGTAAAGCTATACTTGTTTATAAAACACCCAGGCGGAGTACGATAGTGACAACACCGCGGTCCTATGTCAAAATGTCAACATTGACAACGCCATAGGGCGAGCAAGCCTTTGCGCGGAACCCTCATACCATCAAAGTGAAGTTTCAGCGTGAGCCGAGCGCGAGTTTGTCGTTATCGTGCTAGAGCTGCTGCAGGGATTAAGGTGCCATATGTGCATTTTGCAGCTTTAGGAGTGTAATTGAAAATTAATTTTGAACAAACTGAGAGATGAGCTCTCAAATTGTTGACTAGGTATGGCATTTCAACATATTACACTCGTTCATGAACTTAACAACCACTTCCTCAATCTGAGCAATGCAATGATAGGGTCAGTCTGTTTAACGATAGGGTCACGAGTGGTCAAGTGTATCTGAATGGCGGGAGGTCCCGAACGGTGGGGCAATCAGATCGAGTACCTACTGTCATGTCTTGGCTACGCTGTTGGTATTGGGAACCTCTGGAGGTTTCCGTATTTATGCTACAGAAATGGCGGAGGTATGTTATTGTACGTATATGTTAGTAAATGGTTACCAAACATTTGTCAGTGGTCATCAATTACCTTATAACAGTTGTTATTAGTCACCACGGAAAGAAGGCAGAATAGAAGAACTCTACTAGAATCTACTGTACTAGAATCTACTGTACTAGAATCTAGTACCTAGATAATTAAAAAAATGGCTGACACAAAAAATCGTAAGGACATGTTCTTCATAAAGTCCTTACAGAATACTATCAGAAATAAAAGCATGGGGATATACACAGCAATGAAATCACGTAAGTTAGATAAAAACCAGATATTTGAGTTTATTAACGTGTAATTGGCGTATCTATGGTTATTTTTCAGGGGGTCCTGGGGAAAAAATGTACTCTACTGACGGCCGGTTTGGTCGAGTGATAGTGACGCTGCCTCTTGATCGGCGGGTCCTGGGTTCGATCCCCAGTCGGGGCGAACGTTTGTGTAAAAAGCAGATGTTTGTTCTCGGGTCATGGGTGTTTGTGTTTGTCTTTATGTATTTTCCAAGGGACCCACGACACAAGGGAAAACCTTAGTGTGGGCCTTTGAGTGTGTAGCGTTTTATTTATTTATTTTATTATTATTATCTATTATATTATGTAACGATAAGTAAGTGTGTAGTTTCTCGGCTGTAGATAATTAGGTATTTGATCTTTTAAATGATTTTTGTTTTGAAGAATTTCTAATCAGTAGCCCAACATACTGGGATAAGCCCTAAACCATACCGGGGCCTCCCCCCCTCCCCTCCATACACGCCTATGATGGTAAAATATATTTTTTTTTAAATCTCGTTTATAAAAATGTCCCTTATTACTCTCCAGATTAACAAAAGTCACTAACCCTTTGTTCAAATGCAATACAACGGACAAACAAACACACTTTTCATTATTTTATTTTATTTTTTTACAGGAGCTTTCCTCATTCCGTATTTTCTCACAATGTTTATTTGTGGAATCCCGCTCGTGTATCTCGAGACAACTTTAGGGCAATTTGCGAGCGCTGGATGCATCTCAGTCTTTAACATTAATCCTCTATTTAAAGGTGAGAATCATCAGTGAAACTCAAACTATACTGGGTGTGATAGACAGCTAAGCAAATACTTAAATGGTAGAATCTAGCCATAACTATAATCGGTTATAAATAGCTATTATTTTCTGGAAACGTCAAGTTAAGGAATTTTTTTGTTATTTACTTATTTTAGCGCTACGCGATGTACACACGGCAGCACATCAGGCTATACATGTTGACCTTGACATAGCCCTTATCTCGCTCTTATTAGCGTCGGCTTTCGTAGTGCAAATGGATAACCTGACTTGCTGCTGTCTGTACTACTGCGAAACCGCACCTCGAGCGCGTTACCCCCGCGCCGCGTTCTTGTCAGAATGCGATGTACGTGGCTGGATTTCGTGTTTTACACTGTTGTTTAATCTTTTATTTCGAAATGGAGTGTATTTGAATAAAGAGCGTCGGTGGTCTAACGGCTAGTCAGTCAGACTCGTAAGCGAGAGGTACCGAGTTCGATCCCCAGTGCCGCCATGTACCAATGACTCGTTTACTGAGTTATGTACATTAGTTGCACGCTAACCGATGCTCCTACGGTGAGGGAAAACATCGTGAGGGAACCTGCACATTCAGAGAAACTGAATGTGTAACCATGATCAAATCCGTTCAGGTTTCCCTGTTAACAGGGTCACGGAGGTTAGATGGCAGTCGCTTCACTGTAATGACTTGACCTGCTAAACCCTGAATCATGGTCAAGCGTACCCCGAATGAGAAACGGGACTAAGCGCTAGGAAGAAGAAGGAGTGTATTTGAACATTTTTTTAAATTTTAAAGCAAAAAATATTTAAATACATGAAAAAGAGTGAACATTTTTCCGAGAAAAAGTTTTTGTTAAGCCGTCCCTTACACCCTGTGTACCTCCTTGGGATATCAACTTTCCTACAACACTAATCACAAGCAACATATCTACATTGTATAAAATACGACACAAGAAAATTATTAAATGTCAGTCACTTTTCAATAATATTTTTTTTAGTAAGTACGAGTATTTATGAGTATCATGCTACAACGCAAATGTCCTTGTTGCGTAACACGTCTAGGAAAAGCTGGCAGCTGGCACATTCCATGTTTTTATTTTACTCAAAGTCCAAAATGGAGAATTTAATAGGTCCTCCCTCCTTATCGTGTAGGATGCATCTAACATAAAACCTTGGTGTCAGAGTTTCAAACCGCCAAATAGCCTCTTACTTGGTAATGGTAATATTAATAAAATAGGTATTACTAAGTATATAAATAAGTCAGTGGCGGCGTAAGGGGGTGGGGGCGGTCCGCCCCTGGTGCGAAGCATCAAGGGGTAACAACGGAATGTCAATTCAGTCGCACAGATTAGTAGCCACTGGCGCATCCATGGCGCATCTGAACGACCAGTGTTGCCAACTAGACTGATACGAAATGTGCTAAAGTGCTACTTAAAAATGCCAAAAATATGCTAGTTTTTTTATTGAGTTTTGTAATATTGGATAAAGTGCTAAAGTAAAATGCTAATTTAATTTTAAATTTAAATCAACAGTAAAAGTGACCGGAGACATATGATTCAGACTCTCAGATGAAGATAAAATTTATTCAGATTATAGTATTAATCGTTTTATTTTGAGGGTGGCCAACCCATGCTACTTCTTACCAGCCCATATACGTCCCCACCGAGGGGCACGGGCCTCCCTTCGAAACACGAAGGGGATTTAGGCCATAGTCCACCACGCCGCTGGCCCAATGCGGATTGGTGGACCGCTCGACTTTCGAAAATGAATTTTCTTGGACGGGCGGGTTTCATCACGATGTTTTCCTTCACCGTTAAGCAAGTGATAATTAGAAATCCGTACATAAATCCGAAAAGACGAATTTAGTGGTACAGGCCCGCACCAGGATTTGAACCCGTGACCTTCCGATCACAAGTCTGGCTCATTACCAACTGGGCTATCACCGCGTCACCCGCGTCACCCATGCTACGCCGCGTCACCCATGCTACGCCGCCACTGAAATAAGTATCTTTATTTATTCTCTCACAGAGATGGTTAAGAGGTAGCTTAAATTAAGGGTTACCTATTCCATTTAAATGTTGTTTCTAGGAGCTGGCTACGCAGTGATAGTGTTGAACGTAGTCTGTGTAATATATTTCGCAGCTATTATGTCATATCCTGTGCTTTATATTTACCACTCGTTCACCTCGCCACTTCCTTGGAAATCATGTGGCAACTCGTGGAATACTGAGAAATGTATGGAGGTAAGATAAATTTAGAAGCTCTTGAGATTTGAATATACTCTGCCATGATATGTAAGAGTCTATTAAGTAGTATAAAACGACTCTCTGGCCAAATTTTACGGACGTCAAGTTCATAGAAATGTAATAGACCCATATTTTTTATTTATATCGTTTCATACAAAAAATTCAAGATAAAATATGATAATACGTTCAAAACTTTGTATGGTAAATAATAAATATCGTCCAATTTAATAGTGCTTTTTAACACAATTCGTGAGACCCGCGTATTTTTGCAGGCTGTTTCTAAAAATTAATTCAATGCAAAATTGTTTTTATCGTACCATCACAGAGGGCATGCGTGTGGTAACCTTCTGTAACAAGAGATATTTCCATTACAGGTCACGGGCAATTCTAGTTTCTTTGGTTCTAACGAGTCAATCACGACGCCAGAGGACGAGTTCTTTCAGTAAGTACATTTAATTTTAGCCGACTTCAAAAAAGAAGAAGGTTCTCAATTCGACTGTATGTTTTTTTTGTATGTTTGTTACGCGATAACTCTGCCAACTGCCAGCCGAGTTTAAATTTTTTTTTTGTTCGAAAGAGTACACTCCTAAAATGGTCCCATGTATCGAAAATGATTCAGCGCTTTTAAAAAAATCAACAAAAGCAAAAAAAATACTACAAACCAGAACACCATCTAAATAAATGAATGACATTTTCGTTTGTAGTTATCTGCTAATAGGCATTGTAATCCGCAAAAAATACTAGCTATCTATTTAGTGCGAAAGGTTGTTGGGATTGAAGTCGGTGACTCATACGTTTTTAACGTGGAAAATTATAATAAAATAACGAAGCAAAATATTGTCTCTCTTGAGGGTGCATAATATCACAGTAGCGTTATATTTCCGAGTATAGAGATCTCACAGGATATTATTTTAAATGAGAATGCTTACTACGCTGGACTGAGAGGGAAGAGAGTCTCCTATGCTGGACTGGAAGTGACCTAAATCCTTAGTATATTTCAGCTGCCAACTCTTTCCTGCCATACCGTAAAAAACAGTAAGTGGGACGCGAAAATTTTGTTGTATCGTGGGCGAAACGCTAACAACCTGTTACCACTATACTCATGTTCCATTTAAGAGGATCGTCTCAGTGTTTTTTTCCCATACAAACGGCGTCAATGGATTCCATCCCTTAAACGTCAACGGATCCCTGTAAAATTTTTGTATAGTATGAGGAACACCAAAAACTAGGTCCGTACGTTTTGATTTTTGTGATATTTTTAGTAGGCAAAAAGATATTTGAGACTAAAAGTCAGTATTTTTCGCCAAAAAAATTCTCAACATTTGAGAGATGACTGTTGAAAAACTAAGAACAATATTGGAAAGAACAAAACGTACGAACCTTGTGTATACGCTTACGTATGATTTCATTACGTTTTTGGGGTAGGAATTCATTGACGCCTAAACTCATAATTTTGGAAATAAAACTCAGTATTTCGCCGGAAAGCTGCAATTGTCCCTTCCGCACAAGTCTGAGGCGGGTGGTCGACATCGAGACAGCATGAAAAACAACTGAGACGCTAGTCCATATAGTATAACACGTTCCTCTTAATAACCCTCAGAAAGAATGGTTAATGTGGCGTCAAGTCGATTTAGAACCACAGGACGTTCTGCGCCTTCCCAACAGGGATTATGGTCAACAACGCATTGATATTGTGATATTTGTATACTTCAGTATTCGACTACTGCGTGTATCTGAAGGTATTCATGAAATCGGTGGAATCGTATGGCCTGCCTTCTGGTGCAACGTTATCTGCTGGATTCTCGTCTACCTCAGCATCTGTAATGGAGTCAAGAGCGTTGGTAAGGTGAGACGAATACGTAAATTTTCCCCTAGTACTAAAGATTAAAAGAAAAAAAAATTACTAACGTTGTTATAAGTAACCGATTTTTAGTAACGTGAGTAAAAATTATACTATATTATAAAACAGAGTCCCTCGCCGCTTCTGTCTGTGTGTCTGAAAGCGATAAACTCAAAAACTACTGAACGGATTTTCATTGACGGAGTGATTTAAGACGAAGGTTTATGTGTGTAATTCATTCCTGTGATTCCCAGGGGAACAAAGTCCCAGGAGGGAAGCTGATTATAAATAAAACCATTCCGCCCGGGACTTCGTTCCCATAGGAATTTGGAAAAATTATTTAGCCAATGTTACTCGGGGATAATGTAACATTCTAATTATTACAGATTTCAAATCGGTCCAGTAGTTTCGGGGCCTATTCAATGCAAACAAACAAACAATCAATCCTTTCCTCTTTATAATATGAGTATAGAAAATAGAAAACACCCACCAATTGTAAATTAGTAAAATTTTGATTTATTAATATTTTCAGATAGTATATTTCACAGTCCTTTTTCCTTACGTGGTACTCTGCGTTCTATTGGTTCGTGGGGTGACGCTCCCAGGCGCTTGGCAAGGCATTAAATTCTACATCTTACCAGACTGGGCGCAACTGAAGAAGCCAAAGGTACAAAAATTACAGCTAACTTACAAACATAAAGCATCAATGTTCATGGGAGCATGTTGGTGGCTTGATAGTCAAGTGATCGAGGGATACCGAATTCGATCTCAACTACAGCTCAGATTTTTAATCTTCTTATCGTGTAGGTATAGTAAAGTGTGTGGCGAACTTGGCTAACCCTGGTGTCAGTGTTTTCAAACCGTCAAATGGCTTCTAATTTTTAAAGCTCAGATTACAGTGAGGAAAAATATCTTTAAAAAATCTTTATATCCAGACGATTATAGTATTGAGTAGCCATGGTCCAAGTATCGAATAGGATCAGGTCAGGCTCCCCTATTAGTAGGGTCACATCAGATGACCATCGCTCTGCTCTGATTGTAATTACCTTGTCTTCCAAATACCACATATCGTTCCTTCTTGTAGGTTTAGTGAAGTGTGTGTGTGTTTGTGTGTGTGTGTGTACCCTGAAGCATACTCCGAATACCCCTAAAACATCAATATGAAAGATTTTAAATTGATAAGTAAAATACTTCCAGGTGTGGATAGACGCGGCAACTCAGATATTCTTTTCACTGGGCCCTGGATGGGGAGGCCTGGTCAGCATGGCTAGCTTCAATAGATTTAACTACAACAACTTAAGGTCTGGAATCGCGTACCTTCTGCTAGAAGCAGAAGTAAGCAACTGCGATGTCTTTATTACCTTTCAGCATGCCACTATCACTCATAATGTTTGTGGGATATTTATTATGTTTTTATTTTTAGGTCGTCGATATTAATACCGCTAGTGAATTGTGGTACCAGTGTTTGGGCGGGTTTTGTGGTATTTTCTGTATTGGGTTTTGCAGCTGATAGAACAGGGGTACCAGTAGGACAAGTGGCCACAGCTGGGCCAGGTCTTGCCTTTGTAACATACCCTGCAGCAGTCGTGATGATGCCTGCACCTAACTTCTGGGCAGTTACTTTCTTTGTTATGCTGTTTTTCCTCGGAATTGACTCAATGGTAAGATACTTTTATATGCATCTTTTAATTTATGAATATCATTGACAGAAACCGGTTTCGTTTTTATAATAAATAATTGGTGCAGTGGTAGTGAGCTGACAGTGATTCAGTCCCGGGCTCGATGTTCGGTCAGGCAAACATTTATGTCAGAAGCAGATGCTTATTCCTGGGTTACCAGCTTATCACTTTTTGTGGATACTTTTGAAAGCGTGGCGTTTCAATCGAACAACTTTTATTTTCTTCATCTGTTTCAGTTTGTTACGATAGAAGCAGTTATAGCTGGGGTGTTGGATGAGTTCCCGAAGCTGCGTACTCGCAAAAAACTAATCACTTTGCTTGTTTGTGTCGCCTTGTTTGGATTATCAGTTATTTGTAACACAGAGGTAGGTTTTGAAAGTTCCTTTGGGAAAAAAAACCGGCCAAGAGCGTGTCGGGCCACGCGCATTGTAGGGTTCCGTAGCAGCATGGTTCAAATATGCAGCTGGCTTCTTAATTTTACAAGCATATTGTCATAGTTGATGTTAAAATCCCCAAATACTATACTTAGTATCATAAACAAATGTATTAAAAAGTTTGGCTTAATTATGACAGAATGGAAGCGTTTAATGCGCGAGCGTAGCGAGCGCGAATTTTTTTTGTTTTTTTTGTTATGTTTATTTTCTTTTTGTTTTTTTTTTGCGACAATTTTATTGTAAGGAATAATATAATAATATCAAGCTAAGCAGGTGTATATTTTTAATGTGTCAATATGTTACAGCTTGGCTTTCGGCTCGCCTCACTTTTAGCGTGAAACCTTGTATGTCAACCATTTTGGATTAGGGTACACTTCGTCGTAAATGCTACCCTCGTGAATTATTCCACTTTTTTTTTCGTTATAAAAATTAATGTTTCCTAAACGGATTGCTGAATCGAAAAACGTTTGTAGTAAACCCCTTCTATCTTTTAAAAAGCTATCCTATGATAACGCACTCGATGATATCGGCTAGAAAAAAAACCATCGCCCATTCAAGTTAATGGGAAACACACAAAAAAAATTTTTTTCGACCATTTTATTTTTTAGATTTGTCACCACAATCAATAGGTATGTATGACCATGCCAAATTTTAGCTCTGTACTATTAAGGATCTAATATTAGTAAATAAATTCTTAATGATGCCAACTAAGTTTGGCACTTGGTCGACTATTACTCGCAAACTTGAAGGGCCATCTTATGTGTGATACTTTTTCTTTTAATTTCGTTGTAAATACTACCACCGTGAATTGTTTTACATTTTTAGAAACAACCGTTTAGCTGGTAGAGAGGTAGACACTTGTGTTTGACAAAAATTTTTATTTTAAAAATTTATGTTTCGCAAACGGAGTGCTGAATCGAAAAACGTTGTTAGAAAACTCCTTCTGCCTTTTAAAAAGCTGTCCTATGACACCCCATTTTATGATATTGTCGAGAAGAAAAAAATCATCACCCTTTCACATCTATGGGAGACACCCGAAAAAAAAACTACAGTTCTGTCGGCGTAATTTATATGTATGACCTTGCCAAATTTCAGCTCTGTCCTACCAAGGGTTTCTTAGGAAACCTGCGGACAGACGGACATGGCGAAACTATAAGGGTTCGTAGATTACTACGGAACCCTAAAAACAAATGTATTATTAAAGAGTTTGTAATTTCGGAAATAATTTTTGTTTTGGTCTAAATACAACCGAATGTAAGTATAAAATTCGCGAGCGAAGCGAGCGCGAATTTTTTTTTTACGGCAATATTACTGTTAGAAATAATATCAACCTTCTGTTAAAATAATTTTGATGTCATTTTCGTAATTAACACCCACAAAAAACTATTTAACGTCGCCTAAAATGTCAATATGTTACAGTTTAGCTTTCGACCTCCCCTCACTTTTAGCGTGGAACCTTGTAAACATATTCTTATTAATCCCAAAAACGTTTGGTCGACTATTACTCTCAAACTTGAAGGGCCTACTTATGTGTGATAGTTTTTCTTTTAATTTCGTTGTATATTCTATAACTGTGAATTTTTTCACATTTTTAGAAACAACCGTTTAGCTGGTAGGACCCGGAAACTTGTTTTTAACAAAAAATTTCACTTTAAAAATATTTTTTTCTCAAACGGAGTGCTGAATCGAAAAGCGTTCTTAGTAAACCCCTTCTATATTTTAAAAATCTATCCTATGACATTCAATTCGATGGTATCGGCGAGAAAAAAAAAACCATCGCCCTTTCACGTGTATGGGAAACAAAATTTTATATTTAAGATGTGTCGGCGCAATCAATATCTATGACCATGCCAAATTTCAGCTTTGTAGTACCAAGGATCTTATATTAGTAAATATATTCTTATTAATCCCAACAGTGTTTGGCACTTGGTCGACTATTACTCGCAAACTTGAAGGACCAAGTTATGTGTGATAGTTTTCCTTTTAATTTCGTTATATATTCTACCAACGTGAATTTTTCCACATTTTTAGAAACAACCGTTTAGCAGGTAGAGGGGGGGGACACTTGTGTTTGACAAAAATTTTCACTTTAAAAATTTATATTTCGCAAACGGAGTGCTGAATCGAAAAACGTTCTTAGTAAACCCCTTCTATCTTTTAATATGCTGTCCTATGACACCCCATTCAAAAATATTGGCGAGAAAAAAAAAATTCATCGCCCTTTCACGTCTATGGGAGACACCCGAAAAAAAATTTTTTTCTAAGATTTTACTCTACAGTTCTATTGGCGTGATTCATATGTATAATCATGCCAAGTTTCAGCTCTGTAGTACCAAGGGTTTCTTAGGAAACCCGCGGACAGACGGACAGACGGACATGGCGAAACTATAAGGGTTCGTAGATTACTACGGAACCCTAAAAACTAGGTGACTAAATTTGCATACAATCTCCATACAATTTAAGCGATTATCTGATTTGATTTTTATAGGAAGCCGCAATATTTAAGGATTTTATAAAGATTCCTTGAGGAAAATTGTTCAGAATCACTCAATAAAATTTTCTTAGCTTTTTTAAAGTCAACCCTATATGCAATACCTATCAGATAACAACACCCATGTGATTTTTACTTACTTACTAAACTATACTTAATTTAATTTTTCCATTTTTAATTTTCCGAAAAACGTCTTACTTTACTCGTGTAAAAAAGAGGCAGGTTACTTTCAAGTTTTACGCAGATTAGTTTTGAGTTTACGACACCGTTTTTTCTGGTTGTAGCTTTGCAAAATAAAGCAGTCCTAGAAATGTTCAAATGTGAAATATTCAAGTCTTTATTCACCTTGACTCTACAATCTACATTATTCATGTGCAACAAAGGCAGCAAGATTACCAACACTTTTTATCAAGTTTGAAAAACAAAACACTATCTTTTGTGCATAGTTTCAGCATGTTTCATGTGAAACTACAAAACAATGCCTTCGCGTGACGATAGAAGTTCTTTCAAGCTTGTCTAGTACTCAAGTTTGGTAATAAGATACTTCCACTTATTTAGATTCTTAGAACGAGAAATTCGATCCCTTTCATACAGAGATCTTTCTAAAACTTTATTAGTACCAAAATTATACTAATCGTTATCTTTGATTACCTGATTATATTCCAGAATAGAGTTTACACTAAATATTTCCCCACGAAAAAGATTACCCTATTAATAGATTTTAACAGCTTGGACCGCTGGCTGGCTTAGCGAACCTTCCGAAGCTCGGAAATAAAATTGCCACTTTGTTCACCTATCAGGTGATTGGTCACAAGAACAGGGCTGTGTAAGTTTCTCAACCTCACTGATCGGTCCAAAAAAGCGAGCAACACTGAGCTACGCTGTTTTGGACCGTTATGTAATTTTGTAATTCTGCCAACACTGCAAAAACATCGTGAAAACGTGTAATAATTAGAAATTACGATTCAAATAAGATACAATGCGTTAGCATTCCATACATGCGCACAAAACTTGACAAAGCCCAACCTTGCTGATATTGGGCAGCAGCGACATGAGTTCTATACTCAAGTGGTAAATGCGGGTCAAACAAGTAACTAAAAAGTCAAACAAGTGTGATAAATACAAAACGCAACCCAGACTCTTATCTATACTTAAGTAGCAATCGTCTTCAATCAACACTTAACTATAAATCAAGACTTCACTCTCCTTCTGTTACACTGGCCTAACACGGACTGCTTATTCATCACAAATTATTATTTCAGGGTGGCCTTCACATCATAGGGCTACTGGACGCTCACATAGCAATAGCTACTGTCCCTATAGTATGCTTGTTGGAAGTGGTAGCTTCAGTATACACCCACGGAGACCAGAACCTCAAATTCGATGTAGTCTTCATGACCGGACAGCCTTTGAAACGATTCTGGGTGATCTTGTGGAAGTATGTTCTGCCAATTTTACTTGTGGTAAGAATTTCGTTAACTAGCATGCAGAAGAAGTTAAATATTTGTCTTCGACTTTACAGTAAGTCGAAGTCAAATATTTAGCTTCTTCTCACTTATTTACAGTAATCTCGCTCTCTTACTTGTCCTTTACGAATTTCGAAGTAACGTGTATCTTTATGTCTATTCCATCAAGGTCCATAATTTAGAAGTTTGAACTTTACTCCTTATGAAACTGAAAAACTTTCTCCAAGGAACCCATTAGAAATTCAAAAAAAGTGTTTAATGTTTCTAGGGCTGATTCACATACCGTGTAGTGATCGGTTGAGAATAACACCACACCATCTCTTTCCGTGGGTGTCGTAAAAGACGACTAAGAAAACACAAATGAGACCTGCCTCCTAATCCATCCCAGGCAACGACACTTTGAGGTGTCGTCCTATGGTCTCATGTGGTGTGGTAGGCTCTGTAAAGGGCCGTCTGGTTCGCGACCACCCTCCTACCGAAGTCAGACGCCAAACAGCTTGCTGTGTTCCGTCGGTGCGTAGGAGTACCAGTGCCTTATTGGCATTTTCTGGGTTAACTCGCTCCATTGTCGACCTCATCTATGACCTTGGTCAAGATTGGGGTCAAGAGCTAACCCATCTCATAATAAAATATAAAAAAACATCCTCAATTTTCGCTAACTAATTTAAAGTTACCATATACGTATATATTTAAGAACTATCTTTCAGCCCGCAACATCATTCCCTTATAATAGTAACTTATGTCATTCGCCAATCCTCTCTTTCCCTATATGCAAAATATCACGTTTTGATCTGTTGCTCCATTAAAACGTGAAAGAAGGACAAACAAACACACTTTCACATTTATTGAACCCACGACCCCAAGATTAGATCTCCTGGGTGCTCTAACCAACTAAGCTAATTGTTTAGCTAAGCGGTGAAATTTCTCATTCCCTTACTAAGCACATTACCTACGTCGTGCTTGTAGGTTAGATGACTGTGCCTCGTACGGAGAACAACAGACTCATACCACTTGTTGCAAAGTAGATTATAACAAGAGCGAAACCTATCCCTCACGCGGGTAAGCGTTTTAAAAATACTAAAAACACTTTCACATTGTTATCATGTTATTCCCAGATAATAACGGTGTCCACATTAAGCGAGGCGGCTGGTCTGCCTGGTTGGAGCGTTGCATTGTCTTCTGCCATCTGGGTACCGATATATGCAGTCAAAGTCATCTATAGCGCCAAGGGGCCTTTGACAAAGGTGAAATAGTTTTAATGTCCTTAATAATCCTTTATAAATAAGTTCACAATAATAATTAATGCCCTAAAATCCTAAAATCCGCATCAAGGAAGAGCTTATAAGGCCTCAAACAAAGCGATCGATGCGGAAAAGTAAAAGAATAATTTTCCACGTCAAATACGTAAGAGTCATCGACTTCAATCCCAAAAAGATAATTTTTTCGAGAGTTTCCCTCAATTTCTTCAGGATTCCACCATCAGATCCTGGTTTCCTTACCATGGGACCACCCTTGGGATACTCCTTTTCCAACTAAAAAAGAATAATCAAAATCGGTTCATAAACGACGAAGTTATCCGCGGACATACATAAAAAAAAAAATATATACATATATATATATATATACGGTCGAATTGAGAAACCTCCTCCTTTTTTGAAGTCGGTTAAAAATATAGTTTCGATGTACATTTCACCTGTCGACACGATACAAGAATACTAGTTTTCCCGGGTTCTATTTCTGGTAGGGGAAAACATTTGTCTAATAACTCCTCTAAAAAAAACTTCTCGACATCCGATTGCTTATAACATTTAAATGGCTTAAACCAATTTTGATCAATTATAACTAAGAACCATCTTGATGACGTTAGTCTTCAAACAAACAAAAACGCATCGAAATCGGTCTTCGTTTAGGAGTTACGATGCCACAGACGACACACAGATACACAGAAATACACGTCAAACTCTTTTTTATCGGGAGTTTAAAGCAAATGTATCTTCTCGGGCCTTGTTAGTATTTGTCCACGAAATGTGCGTCCACGGGAAGTCTTTGAAAAAAAACCATTTTTAATATTTTCAGCGCATTCGTGAAAGTTGTAAACCGAATGAAAATTGGGGTCCTGCAGAATCGGATATTAAAGACAGATGGATTGCTGCCAGAACAACACAAGGAAATGAAGACATTGTTTTTACCGAGACAAAATCACATGTGAATGAAAATAAATGAAGATTAAGCTGTTTTTTTTTGTTATTGTGTTATTATTAGCATCCACAAACTTAATGTCTGTGCCCTTATCTAGATTAAGTTTTTTGTTCATAGGTATCTACTTGCCTTGTTTTTCTACTATACTATACTTTCCATAGTTCCAATAGTAGATATTAGGCTGTTATATTTTGTACTATTGTCTATTATGATTACTATTTACTTACGCCATAGCCAAATTAAATAAAAGTTTATTCAATGTATTATAATTTTCCTGTATGGGTACCATTTACCTAATACTCAAAGGCTTAATAAGTACTAAGCGCTGTATACACACACACATACGCTCACGCCCATAGTTCCTAACGGGGTAGGCAGAGTATCAGTGGTACTACAACTTTTTTTTCAGAATCATCACTCATTGAATTTTAATTACAGAAAAAAATCTCTGTACATGGGGTTCTGCCTACTGAACATTCCCAAGGAACCCGTATAGTTATTATCTTTTTCTTTGAGTGTCATACACAAAGACATTTTTTTTATATTTAATTTATCCCTTTCGGAAAAGGCAAAGGAAACTATGTCTTCTGTGAAAAATCATACAGCCATGTCTTCTGTGAAAAATCTTCTTACTTTAACTTAACCTAAGCCCTAAGCTCCTCATGTTCTGCGTAAAACCGGATAGGTAGCGTCTGTTTTACGAAAACTGGCGTTGCGGCGAGAAGCACACCGTGAGGATCTTTATCGGAACCAAACGGAGCAGAAACACTGATAACACTTAAATTTTTTATTACTTCACAATTTTTAGTAAATTTACTGCATAATAAACTATCACTATTATACATTAAACAACTTTTTCACGCAGCAAACGAAAATTCAAGAGACAAAGCAACTGCCCACGCCGAGTTCCCGCCAAAGATCCTCATATACATAGACATAGAAATATAAATATAAGGGTGTGCCTCCGCTGCCGGTACCGGCTCCTAGAACAGCTGCCGGTACCGATAGACGATATAAATCATTATAAAACTTAAATGATAGGTAATAATAATAGTAGATAGGTACTCAATGATGTGCTGCTATGTTATATGTTACCGGAAATATATGAAACCTACAAAACAACCTAACCTAACCGAGCGGAACTGCGACAACCGCTTAACGCAACCACAGTCGTTTCTGGCACATCGCCGGCCGCTGCCGCGGCACGCTCGCTTCGCTCGCTCGGCTCGTGCGTTGGGGGTCGCAGTTCTAACCTTTTTTTTTTTTTTTTTTTTTTTACTTGGGGAAATGCCCACGCATACCCCCCCGCCGCAGGGGCAGCAGGAGGGTTATGTCGGACTCGAACCGACTAAAACCCCAAGGTGTTCCTTCTCCCGCCTTGGGTGAGGCCACAGGTATCGCGTTAGCATTCGTCTGTGACCCCACCGGGCGATGGACCGCTAAAAGGAAGCGGTCCCCATCTCGCGGGAGGCCAATATTTGACCCCCGCATTTACCGCCTCATTTGAAGGCGTGCACAGAACACATTGCACGCCCTCCAATCGTGAGGCCTGTTTTCCGATGACAGTCTCCCCTGTGACTGCCACCAGGCCTCTTTTTAGGATGCATGAAAGGAGCCCGCATTATAGCCCCTCTCATGCATCCAGCTCCTCTGCGGAGGATGGGGAAGCCCGCTGTAAGCTTCCCCCTCCTGCACCTCTCCCTGCGTCTCCCCCTGAGTATACCATTCCACAGGGGGAGACACTTGTCGGAGATGTCTCGCTGCCAACGATGGAGTAAGCTCCGGTCAACAGCGAGAGATCTCCCCCCTCGCGCGTGCCAATTACGCTTGGCACGCACGCCACCCTCACCGAGCAGCACTCTAGTGCCGCTCGCCTCCCCCTTGCTCGTCCACGACACTCTCTGCTCATCAGAGAGATGTGTGGAGAGCCCTCTGCGCGGGACGGTCTAACCGAAACGGTCCCGTTCCGCGCCAGTGTCAGGTGATTCGCCATCGGACAACAAGAATTCCGAAGAAAAGTTGTTGTCCGATGCCCAGGGTGCACCGTCCCAAATCATTGCCCTTCCCCCCGAACGGATTCAAGAGGATTGACAATGGGCAGGGCGCTCGTGGAGGTTACCTGACCTAGCACCCCTCGCAGTTCTAACCTAACCTAACCTAACCAACCCTTAACGGGTCGGTTAGGCTAGGCTACTAACAAACCTAACCTACAGTTTCTGCCCCGATATAATCTCCGCGGGGGAGGAGTTTTAGCTATAGCTAGTTTTAACTATAGCTCGATGTGACAACTAGTTTTATCTGAAAATCAAAGTCGAATGTAAGTAATACATTTCCGATAGTGATTTAGGAATATTCGCAAATTCAATCTTAGATAATCACTAACGCATCAAAGCACAGACCCCGATAAGAACACAAAATCAACTCACGTCAGCTGTCAAAAACGTCAAAAATTGAAACTGACAGTAACTTCCGGCAACCGTTCCAATTTTTTGTCGTTGCCGGTACCGGCAGCGGAGTCACTTCCTAAATATAAATGTCTTTATTTGCACGGATAATGGTAATTACAATGATCTAACCTAAAATAAATGTGTCTCATAATCCACCAATAGTATGGCATGCAAATGTTTAAAATAGTTCAATAAAATAAATATGCAATCAATAAAATTAAAAATTAAAAAATTGCTAGAATATACTCGTTGGAAACTCTCTTTGAAATCATTCCACCCAGATTTTAATGATACAATATGTAAAAAAACAGGCAAAATTGTCAAGATATTAAATAATATTATGTGTAGGTACAATATGTCAAGTTAAATTCAACTTTAAGTTTTCAATAGAAATACTAAGTTGAATACAATTGATTATTACAAAGGAGTAATAATCAATTGTATAATCCACTGACATCTTATTTTTTCTATGTCTATGATATAATCACTTAACTTTAGGCCCAAAGAGAATATAAACACTAGCGTTTTATTTAGGCCATGACTGTCATTTTAGGTTATTTGTTTTGGTCAACGGAAATCAAAATTTTAAATTTTATTTAGTAGTTATGTAAATTTATCAAAATTCTTGCGTTTTTCTTATCATTAAATCTAAATTTGAAGTATAATTCTCGTAGTAATTTTTTTATTAATTGTGCTTTCGAAAAATAACTAGATAAAAATTGCATGACCGTCTAAATTGTGAACAAAAAACTGAAAAATAAATACAAAAAATGGAACCACCAGCTCTAAATCAACCGGCAATTCAAGAAAAAGAAGAAAAAAGATCAGTGAAACTCAATGTAAGTATGAGTCCCTTATTAAATGTTAAGATACAGACAGTGGGTGAGCCCAAGGTAGTAGATATGTATCCGTGGGGTCAGAGGGTCATCTTAGGAGCCTCTTAAAACTCGTAATATGGTAGGCAAAGATAACGTAACCACAGTTTGCAATAGGATATTAATTAATATCCCAAGAAACTGAACAATTAATTTTCCCAAAGAACATAGGTCTAAATGTTTTTAAAAAATCACGCCTCCGTATAACAGAATAACACCGTCAGCTGATTGCGTCCGTGTGAAAAGTCGTTTTTTGAAGTGAAAACTTCTTTGGCGGCGTTGTGCACTTTGAAGTATGGATAAAAAATGTGAAACTCGCATCAGGGTCAGGTGTCTGATCGAAAATTTCTAAGGCGGAGGGGTGCTTAATAACTATAGGAAACTAGCTGACCCGACTGACGTCCTGTTTTTTTTAACTTTCTTAATTTTTTCTTTCATAAGTACCTTCTCCTGACAATAAGAAATACAACAAAAAAATGTATCCAAATCGGTCCAGCCGTTCACGCGTGATGCCGTGACCAATGGAAATAGGGATTCATTTTTATATACAAGATTAAAACTGCAAAAGTCAAGATGTCATCCGGTGTCAGCATAGAACAAATTAAATTAAATATTAATGCACAACGTTAATGTTCAAGTTTTCACTTCTGCCGGCACTCCCGGAATGCAACCCGTTGTTTTTTTTTTCAATATTTCATTTCATAAGGGCTCCTAGAGGAAAGTTGTTCAGTTTCATAAGGAGAATCACCCCTAGAGTTTTGCTAAAAATTTGAAGTCATTTTGCCGGTTTTCTATCTGCTGCGTCGCTGTGACTGCGCATGCGCAACGAAGTCGTAGGTGGAAAGCTACTGTGTTCTAGCTGAACACTAGCAACCAGGTACGCTAAAGGTAACTTACCTTTGTGTTAATCTAACGGGTTGTTATTCTATAAAATCTCCAAATAACCACTGACGTAGGGACTCAACTCCGCCGGGGAGATAACTAGTATAACCTTAATACGTCCATCTAAATACAAAAAAGGGAGTTAATTCATAAGTGCTACTGAGTGGAACCTTTAGATGACTACTGCACTAATTCGCTTTATCAAGGTTACGACGGCTATTCGAGCAATTCACATAAAAAAATTTAAAGTTTAAGAAGAAATAATGTGCATTACAATGATCTTTTCATTTGATATCATAAAAAAGAGAATCTATGCAGCAATTATCTAGAGAGACCACTCAATGAAGCTTTGGCCCCTGCTGCCCTTTTCGTGTTCACAAAAACGTCCAGAATGTACACGCGGCAGCACATCAGGCTGTACTACATGTTGACCTAGACGTCGCCATTATTTAGCTCGTAGTAGCGCCGGCTTTCGTAATTCTAATTAATGGGAAACCTGACGTGCTGCTGTCTGTACCTAAATTGCCTAAACTAAAAGTAGATTGGTAATACATATACATACGCTCACGCCTGGTAATCCTATACGGGGTAGGCAGAGCACCAACGTTTGACATACATTCTGAGGGTTACTAGCTGAAATCTGATGTTTAGTGGTGAGAGGTTTTCAGCCTTTCGCCCACAATACAGCAAAACCTTCGCGTCCCTATTACTGACTTTTATAGTATGCCTGGGAAGAGTTGGCAGCTGGTACATACTAAGTTTTTCTTTCACTCCCAGTCCAGCGTGGAAGTTTGATAATAACTGCTCTATGACATAGATCGGTGGCGAGGATGAGTTTGAAGGCGAGACAGGGCGTCGAAAGATGAAGCGGTTCCAACTGCCCGACGTCCCGCGGTGGTGGCAAGCTAAGGTCATCCAATATGCGTAAGTATATGTTTTTTTATCTATTTCTAGCTTTCCGCCCGCGGCTTCGCCCGCGTGGACTACAGGTTATATCGTGCCCAACTGTGGGATAAAATAGTAGCCTATGTCCTTTCCCAGGATCTAATCTATCTCTGTTCCAAATTTCATCAAAATCGGTTGAGTAGTTTAGGCGTGAAAGACGGACAGACGCACAGACAGAGCTACTTTCGCATTTATAATATTAGTATGAATTATCGTAGTTAATCTACTTTCTTTCTAGTTTCACTTTCTTCTCAGCGACATCAAGTAAATCTTATGCTTCCGTCATTAAAGTGCGTCAGTTTTCTATGTTCCTTATTATTTCACGCGTTGTGAAGAACGACTCTCATTTTTGACGACCAGAAGGCAAGATATTATGTTCTATTGGAAGTATGATATTTTCCAACCTTTCTATCGAGCCAGCGAAATCGATAGCTTTTATTTTCCCTTAAGATGTTTATGTAAAAAAAGAATAAAGAAAGAAAAAAATGTTTATTGACGTCATTAATGTTGCGATTTATGCCTTTCCTTCTCTTTTGGGGAGTGTTCGTATCGTGCAACTAAGACGTCATTCCTCATTAGATTCTAGTATCCAAGCTTCACACCCGTACCCTGAAATTGGTATAGTTACAGTGTTGAAATTGGTATAGGACGCAAACAAAGTTTGAAAACAGAATATAAGTCACCTGAGGTCATTAATTTGACTCTGTTCCATAGACACTTCTTTTTAATCATGTCATCAGTAAAACTGTATCTATTTATCTCACACACCCTCTTAACCTATCACCCAATTGACGCAACAAGTACCCGACCACGAATGTTTTATGTTAGATAATGTCCTCGATAACTCGGACTTGCCAATAACTTTATTGTACCTACCTAGATATATGTAAAGTGTACCAATTCAAAAATAAACAAATAAGGTGCTTGTGTAATAATAACATTTCTATATTTAACAATTGTTTGCTGAATTCAACCCAGATTATTATACAGTCAGTGCTTAGATTACAATATGCGCTACTGTTCAGAAACATTTCGAGCCTTTATTTTACTATGAATTAATATAACGCTCTCAATTCATCTTGTAAAAAGTTGTTGCATTTTTATTTAATTCTAGAGCTAATTTTTCTTTTTGTTAATTTTCGAACCTACAATAAGAAAAAGATGATATCAATCAAGCAAATCTATAATTAACTCGATTGAAATATGCTATCTATTGCATACATAATTATCCACGTCAAAAACGCATGAATAATCGACTTCAATCCCAACAATAGTTTTTACAGTAAATGAAGACTTCGTTTGTGTTCTCTCGGGACCGCTCTATTTAGTGAACAATACGCTAGTGTAAAAATGTTAAGGAATTAATGATTAGTATTAATATTTTTTCTAATCTAAATTTGTCCACGTTAAAAACGTAAGAATCCACCGACTTCAATATCAACAAGCCAATCAGCAGATAACCATAAAACAAAACACCATCTAAATAGGTATAATGTTTTTTGTTTTTGTTGTTTTTTTAAGCGCTAAATCAATATCGATAAAATTTATGGGACTACTTCAGGAGTATACTGTTTAAAAACAAAACAATATTTTTTAAATCACCATAACTTTCTATCGCATAACAAACATGAAAAATATATACAGTTGAATTGAGAGCCTATAACTTTATCCCACCAAAAACATAAATGTGAAAATGGGAGCCAAGTTCAACCGTCGACTTTGCCGAAAAAAGAATTGAGATCTAAATGTGTGCCAAGTTCTGTAGGCAGTCCAGAAATTTATTTACAAAGACATGAAATTCTTAGATGGATTTCAAACTCAATCATTATTTTTCCCTTATAGAATAATGCTTATTTCAAAATATGACTTTTTCATTTTGTTTAATAGAATTATTTACACAAAGCAAACAATTAATAACCTATTTAACTTCATCATTTGACTTGGCTGGTTTTCACCTACTATTTATATTATAGGCTACAGAACTTCTCACATTGATCTTATTGACGGTTATAATTTGTAAGATTTTATTGTCCTAAATATTTGATTTAGAAACTGGTAAAAACTATCCAAGTCAAATGATGAAGTTAAATAGGTTATTAGTTGTTTGCTTTGTGTAAATAATTCTATCAAACAAAATGAGAAAGTCATATTTTGAAATAAGCATTATTCTATAAGGAAAACATAATGATTGAGTTTGAAATCCATCTAAGAATTTCATGTCTTTGTAAATAAATTTCTGGACTGCCTACAGAACTTGGCACACATTTAGATCTCAATTCTTTTTTCGGCAAAGTCGACGGTTGAACTTGGCTCCCATTTTCACATTTATGTTTTTGGTGGGATATCATCACTTTTTGTAAAGAAAATTACTATACTTAGATTTACCTTTATGAATATAATACTTTTTATATAGAGTTATTTTTATTTTTTCTTGCGTTTTCTCTGTATGGTGTGTTTAGTACTATTTTCTATATTTTCTTGTATGTTCGAAATATCAGCGCGCATTGCCCATTCATTATCTGCAATTTTTTAAACTCGTTTTCTGCTTATGCTAAGTGTAGCTAAATTAGGACGATACGTCGTCCGTAGGCGGTTGTACCACTATAGCGCTCTCCTGCGCTTTAATTTGACTAGGATCTAAATTTATAATATGAACCCGTCTAGCGTTTTAACTCTAGACAGTGCAACGTAAGCCTGCCCTTTACAAAATACTGAACAGCCGATATCAAGAAGAGCACTGTCAAGACTAAGGCCTTGTGATTTATGAATGGTAATAGCATATGCTAAGCAAATAGGAAATTGTTCTCGGTGCACATATGCATTACTTAATATCTGGAACTTAGTCTTAACACGCTCTAGCTCGTAAGTTAATTGTGATTAAATTTGATGTCAATTTTACGTGCAGTATTGTTACTGACAACATCCCAAATTATTTTCTCTATTATTCCAATAGAGCCGTTTACTAACCCTTTACTTACGTCGATGTTTCTGCGTAACATCACCCGTGCACCTATTTTAATAGTAACTACATTTTCCAAGCCGGCAGTAAGTGATGAATCGTCCTCGTGCTTTTTCAAGACTTCCCTTGCTCGTTTGTTTAAGAAACGAGGACAATCAATTTCATCTATAGAATTTAGTTTAATTTCTGGTCGATCGATACTTTCTAACATTGCGTTATTAAACTGAAGACACATATTTTTAGTAGGAAATAAACATACGGTATTATCGGGCATCAATTTGAAACATTTTATAATTTCTTTAAGACGGTCATTTTGATTATTTGAAGTTAATTATGTTATTTTTTTAAAACAGACAAATAATCGTCACCTAACAAAGTTAAGTATTCACTTAAACCGCTTTAACATTACTGCATGAAGTTATATGTAATAGAGGTGAAATAAAGACATTTTGCTCTTAAAGTTTTGCCAGGCGTTAACCTTACCTTATAAAATTGTTTAATGGAAAAAATACTCAAATTCGATAAATTCACTGCTTTCTGATTTTTTCCTTTGTACACACACTATCACCTAGCTAAAGGGTAAATTTGAACTTTCTAGGTCATCTGGAAGTGGGTTAGGTTTTTGATCTATCTATGAATGAGTCAGTCAATGAAATGACGATTTTTTGATGTTAATAACTACTTAACTGTTTAATCCGTATTTTTAAATTTTGGGTTTCTTGTTTATCTTGAGGGTCTCTTTATATGTAGAAAATTTGGTTTGTTTAAGTTAAATAGTTTTTGAGTTATAAAGGGGTCAAAAGTGGCTACAAATGGTTCGTGTAATATTACACTTGGCGCTGGCTAGCCAGTTCCTTTGCTTGAAATTGGCTTGACACGCTGCCGCGTGTCTAGATATGAGGTTGGTTATTATAATTTACCCTTTGTATGTTGCCCTTCGGCATGCATATGATATCACAAAAATAACATCTTTTATCTTATAATAACATTTTAATTTAAGATGTTATTGTTCAAAATACATGTCGAAAAACGTGACTAGTAGTTGTTGAATATGTCTGGTATTCAGTGTTTTCAATTTCCTTTCATGACATGACACCTCACGAGCAAAATACGTTCGTGATGCAATTTCTTTTAAAACTTTGGCAGCAAAACAAAGAATATGACTAGAATTTTCAGAACATACCACTAAGTCTACGAAATGATTAAATAATTACTGACATCTCTTCACAGAAAACGTGTAATTAATTGCAAAATAAGTTTTAAACATATTATAACGAGTGCTTTACCACGGCTTTCGTTTTAAAATCCCTAAATATTCCCTAATTCTGTCGCAAACTTTTCCTAAAAAAGTCCGAAACATATACAAAACCCTACACTTAATACCTATGACCCGATACTTTTGTACCCGTTACTTTTATTTCTGTTAAAACTTGCATGTGTTATGGAATAGACACCTACCCACTTAGCTTGGTTTGGATTCAATATTTGAGTTTTAGTGTTCAAGTGTACTTTCAAACAGATATAACTTATAACTATAACTAATAGTTTATACATCATATAAACTATTTATCTTGAAAGAATCACTTCTATAGTTTTGGAGTAAGTAATTATATTCATTGTGGAAAAATCTAAGTACATACGACAGCACGCCAGGCTGAACATGTTAATCTTGACGTCGCCCTTATCTCGCTCGTAATAGCGCCGTGTTTCGAAATGCAAATGGGTAACCAGACGTGCTGCTATCTGTATATCTCGTACACAGGGAAATAATAAATTTCCTAGATACACTCGATTCTCACCTTTCTAAAAATGCATAGCGTAAAACAAATTTATTCCATTAATGATATTATAACGGAATTGACAAATGACACAAGAATTATAATTTAGCAAACTCTGAAGGCCGCCGAGAAAGCATCCGGCTGACCCGGCCACGACCGCGATGTTGGCGCCATCCGGGTCACCCCGGGGGTGCAAGGCGGTGCGGGGACGCGGGACAGGGTGCACAGGTCACGGTGCAATGGCCACTGAGGGATAGGTCATGTTGCTTCCACGACCATCCTGTACATGGCAAGTATTCCTAGATCAATTTTGGAAACCATCCGAGTCTTCTACTTATAACCGCTAATTACTAACAATCATCAATTCATCCAACCTTCAAGTTCACGAAGCCTAAACTCATCAAAACAACAATCAACTCCTATCAAAATCGCATTCAAGGAATTAAGTGTTCGCCGATACCGCTTAGTTTGATTGAATGAGCGGGGAACTATCAGTGAAAGGTGTCGGGGGAAGAGATTAATGTTCGCGTGTGAGCACGTGGGGTGCAGGGCGGCGCCGAGCCTTGCGACAATGGCGGCCCAGTCATTGCACCTTCGGCCGCGCCAGCAGTAACATGCATTGAACACTGTACTTGCTGCAACATAGGAGCCTTTGAAGTGGCTACTTTTTGATTATATATATTTTTTAAAAAAACGAGAGAGAGCTTAAGTACTTTAGCCATGGAGAGATCAGCATCGAGCGCGTCTGAGGGTTCCTTCTGGACGACCATAGAGTTGCTAGCGGACAGAGGTCGGCGCCGGCGGTCAGCTGGTGATATGGACGATGCCCCCAGCCTCGAGATCCCTTCCAGAAGAGCTTCCACACTCAGGTCCTTTGATTATAAGCCCTGCACTCTCACGTTGACGCTGCTTATTTCTTGCACGCACCAAGACGCTGTGTTAAGTTCGCAAATGACTTTTAAAACCACCAGTTTCTATGAGGAACATTCATTTAATCCTGCGTTAATAAAAATTAGTATTTTTTCTCAATTTCTATAGTTTGTTCCTTCAATACTTTCTTTAAAAACACCCATTGTCACCAACTTTTTAACTAAATAAAGTTAGTCAGTATTTCAATTCGGTTATTAGTTACAAATATGAAACCATAATAAATTAATGAAGCCATCAAATCAATAACAAATTGATTTTTAATGCATGACTTTGCTCACTAACTCATTTCGTTAATAACTCAAAATCCAGTAAACCTAGTTACGCAAACTTTTTAAAAGCTTGCTTTTATGAAGCAATATATCAAACTGTTATTTTATTTACCGAATCTATCCAGAAATGTTGGTTTATACTTTTATTTTTTATCGTAAATCAGCGTTAAAAGTCTTATGAAGAATAGTTTACTTAAGCTTTGAATAAAACGGGAACATGCTTTAAATGTTTTTATCACAAATTAGGTATAGAGTTATGTAGATATGTTTTAAATTTTTACTTTGTTCATATTACAATTGCTGTAAAACTATACGTCGTTCTAAGTAAGTAAAGATATGTTTGTTTTCACAATCGCTTTGCGTAAATACTTCAACTCATTTAGATGAAATTAGAGGTACACGCGGCTGCAGATCAGGCTAAACGTATAGAATGGGTAACCTGACGTGCTGCTGTCTGTACATACAAAGTAACGAAAATTGTTTTTATCGCGTCATCTTTTCTATGATAATTACTATTTTTTTCACGATGAACAATTTCTGTCAAAAGTTTATGTTAATAGAAAACCTGCTTATCATCTCTATTATTATTTCATCACTTTTTCATCATCAGGTGCCTATAACATACTACGATATGTTGTTTCAACGACTCAACGAATTTTGATAAACTGATTTGTGCCGTGTGGTGATCGGTTGAGAAATAACACCATCCCATATCTTTTTGTAGGTGTCGTAAGAGGCGACTAAGGAAACACAAATGAGACATACCGCCTATTATCCATCCTAGGCAACGAAACAATTTGTTTTAAATTGTGAGGTGGCGTCCTATGGTCCCATGCGGTGTGGTAGGCTCTATAAAGGGTCGTCCGGTTCGCGACCACCCTCCTTCCGATGTCCGACGCCAAACAGCGTGCTGTGTTCCGTCGATGCGTGGGAGTGCCTTAATGGCATTTTCTGGGTTAACTCGCTCCATCGTCAAGAGTTAACCCGTCTCATAATAACGGGTATTATATATAAAAATATATATATATCACCCCCGACATTCGATCGCTTATAACTCTTAAACGGCTAAACCGATTTTGATCAAATATAGCTAAGAACGATCTCGATCAAGTCAGATTTTAAACAAAAAAACTGCATCGAAATCGGTCTATTCGTTTAAGAGCTACGATGCCACAGACAGATATACAGAAACACAGACATACGTATACACAGATACACACGTCAAACTTATAACACCTCTCTTTTTTGTCGGGGTTTAATAAATAAAATATAATGAGTAGGTAGATTAGGCACGCTGATTGATATTGATATGTTAATTCTGATGTACTTTATTTGACTAGTTCGCCTCGCATGTAAATCCGCGAACGAGTAACGGATAGTTTATACTTATAAACGAGAAAAGTTTAAAAGCTGTAGATACGAGGTAGTCAGTTTGTATACAATCAACTTTAGCAAAAATTTACTCGTTTCCGTTTAATAGATGCTTATCTGAAAACTTTATAGCCCGGCTACGCAAACTTTTCACGTTATTACGTTTACAGAGAGGCCTAAGTGCTAACTCGCTAAACTTTGGCTCATATTAAATGAGGTCTACGACCTTTGCTAACCACAAATTGATTTCCTGCACGAAAGTTCGGTACGTTCCTGTACGTAGATCTGATACGAAGAAATACCATTAGACACGTAAAAATTGCACTGTCAGAATAAACGGAAATGTATTCTTACGTATTTTTTACCTAAACACAACAACGCACACCAACTTTTCCCGATATTAGATTACAAATGCCTGTATTGGGTGACTAATTAAACAAGCGAGAATTGAAAATTGAGAATGTGAAACAACACACGAAACATAGGTCAAAAGTATGAAATGTTCGTTTCTCCATCATCGCTCAATCAGCTGATAAAAGAAGTCAATAATTTTTTTGATAATTTTGTTTGTTTCCTTGAGAAAACACGTTCAGTTTCATGAGCGGAATCACCCCCTAAAGTAAAGTTCCTATATAGGCAGTTAGGTCAGATACAGATATTAATAAAAGTTACACAAGTAGTGATGCAAAGATTTCCCAAAATTACTACCAAAACTTAGTAACGGTTCTCACATAGTGATTTGATTATAATCATTTGTTATTATTATTTTATACAAACTTGTAGTTGTGTCATTGTTTTGCTATCCAACGTCCAACGTGTCAATATTCGCAGAAATATCCGTTTATCGGTGGGAATACAATTTTATATTTTCCTCTTTTACCCACCTTATCTTTCAGATTTATTACTCGGAACCGCTTAATCAGTTTAAAAGTTTACAAGTATCTGTCAGTAAATGTTTACCAAACTATTAACAAGACGTTTGGATGACTAAATAGATTTGTTGTTCTCTTCTCAAGGCTGATTTTTATTGCTGTATATTCCGACAGAGGCAAGCAAGATGTAGATCATGCAGATAGTCAAATTAAGCCATCTGGGATTACGACAGTTTCCACGTCGCTCGTAGCCCAGTGGCGCTAGCTGATCTCAACCGATCAGTGAGGTTAAACAACGTACACAGAGGCGGGGAACCTGATGGGTGACCAAAGTGGCAATTTATCACGAGCGTTTCCGTGCTTCGGAGGGCACGTTAGCTGTAGGTCCCGGCTGTTGTCGATTGACTTTGTGCGGTTTGAAAACTCTGACACCAGGTTTAGTCAAGTTCGCCTCACACTTGACTATACCTACACGATAAGAAGAAGACGTCAGACAGTTTTCGTATACGCAAGTTATCAATTTGACACGTATGTATGTTTTAATGTTATTGGAATTTCAATGTTGTTTCAATGGCATATATGTCTAAATTGACATACACATATGCCGAATTTGTTTGTTCTTTGATTTAAACTCTGTATAATATTCATGTAGTTCTGATAAGGGCAGTCTTACGATACCTATGCTCACACAGGTACCTATCTGTCTCCCTTTAGGTTTGTAGAGAATATAAGCTTTTTTCTGGGCCAGTGTTAATATTTCAATGACACAAATCAGGAGCGTTTTAACACATTAAGGAGCATTTAAAAAGAGTAAAATAAATGTGCAATTTTTGAAACATATTTTAAATATATGTATTAAAGAAATCTTTGCTCTAAAAATCACATATTATCGGAGCTCTACAAAGCGTAATCGCTGTGTAAACTGGAGCATCAATATATCTGAAATATTTCAGTAACGGTGACGTAACGATTTGGATTTAAAAATAACAGCTTTTTGTTTTACTACCGACAGCTTTACGGGCTGCTGACTAACTTATAAACATTTATACAGTTAAACGTATACCTACTGCGAAATGTTTGTTCATAAAAGATGATAAAGATTTAAAGTATTAGGTGCTACCTAGGATCATTCTAGTTTCGTTGTAAATTAATGTTACACACACTTTTCCTGTTAACGTAACGAATGACGTAAATTAAGTAGGCGTGTGTTCATCAACGACGTCTGAGTTGGGGGTGATTTACAGTGACTTTTGTGCTTATTAAAACGTTAATTAGTGAATTCTCCTCTATTTTCTGTTATGCAATTTATCCAAGATAACGCGTCACTAAATTGTATACAGAAATACATGTGTTGTTGTTTTAATGTTATGATATTTTCTTGTTTATCTAGTGCAGTGTTTTCCAAACTGTGGGTCTCGACCCCCTAGGGGGTCATGAAGCCTTATTCGAAGGGTAGAGAGTAAAATAAAATATAATTATTCATAAATTTCAGGTCCTACACTACACTAAAAAACCTTCCGCAATTGCCCGCGGCAAACTCTTTATATTACATTTTAAAATCTCTGACGTAGGCAGGAAATTTAGCCTAGGGAGTCTTAGAGGACTTAGGGGGTCGCCAGAACTTTGCAACTTCAAAATGGATCGCTGATTTAAAAAGCTTGAAAAACACTGATCTAGAAAAATCTCTTCAAGGGGTGAGTAGTGTGTACCAATATAAACTATTCTTCGATTCAAATTGCTTACCTAACGAAGGAACTGATATTGGGACTTGGGAAATTCTAGCTTTCTGAAACTTATTTTCTCTAAATTACGTACATTATAGGGGTATATAAAAACCGAGAGAATTATTATAAAAAAATATGACCTTATTAAAATATTTTTCAACAAAATCCCTAGGTAAGTTTGTAACTGTAACTGTTTTATCATCATAGCTAATCAAAGTCACGTGGTAGCTATAACCCACTTGGTGTCAAACCGATATTTACGAATAGGTACACCAAATATTTAATACGTATTAGGAAATTGGAACAACAAAATAAATATTTAATGTAATTTTTTACATAAAAAACGGTATTAACTCTTTTAAAGTAAAACGAGTGCTTTCTTTTTTCACGTAGTAGGAAGATCAATGTAGCCTAGATAGATAAATAAATAAACTGCTTTAAGAACTACACTAGGACAATTTGTAGTGACTACAAATTCTTACAAATTAATAAACATTCAAATAATTACAGCTAAGTGCGCCACCAAAATAGGCGCCACAACATTTCGTAATTACATAGAGGTATTCAATAGAATTACAAATAATTTCAAAAAAGATGCAGTAAGAATCAAATAGAAAGAAAAAAAAAGTTACATTTAACAAAAGCATGAAGATGATTATCGCTTTACTCAAAATTAAGTTTGAGAAATTTTAAGAACTTTTGAAGAGTCACATTAGGTTTATTTTCGACGAGATCAAATTTGATCTGGCCGGATACCGAATATCCGCGATATCCGGCAGCCAAAGGGCCAACTAAACAAGAATGTGAATAAGCACACAGTTTTGTGATGAGTCGATCAGAGGCCAAGGCTTATTTGGGCTGACACAGCGTACTAATAATGTTACTTCTGGCTGGAGCCTAGCTTTTGTCGGTCATGCTCTATTTAATTGGTCCTTGTAAGGCAACCAAAGTGCATGTAAATTAAATAATTAAAATTAAATATTTAGTCGGCAATATTTACAACTTTTGAATGTTTTGAATAGATCATAGCGTTTTATTCAACTTTAGACCAGTTACAAACTTTAGGTTGACGGATATAGCTACGAGTTTTAATTAGTTAGTACGGAATAATTTCGCCTAATAAACGAGCTTTGTTTGATTTGTTTTCATGACTATCCGGTATCCGGCCGGATAGTACGTTCATATCTGGCAACGGAGAGTGACTGGACATCTGCTGCATCTCTAGTAGACAGCCAGTTCCTAAAGGAATATACCTATCTATCTAGCAGAACTAAGCGTCCGATCAGTGGAGGCACTTGTATGACTCTTTTTATAAAGAATATTACAATCCGTTTGCTGCGATACGTCCGATGCTTACGATACCAACCTGTGGACGCTTAGCTCAAGGCACCATTTTGAAATAGTTTAACATCTTCTTTTTGACATTGAGGATTACTTATACCTTAGTAAAGAAACCATAAGCCATTTACAGCTGATTTTTTTTTAACAAACTAGTTATCCGGCCTGGCCTAAGTGGTCACTCTAACAACGATAGTAAATATTATTTACGGATATTGATCTAATTACTGGGTTCAATTATAATTGAGGTCAATGATACAAATGTTTTTTTCGCCCAGAAACTCAACAAAACTGTCTATTTTATTTACATTTATTTCATAACATAACAAGGTAATTTGTTTTAAATATGCAAAGACGCATATTTGATGCTGCTCAAGCAAAACGTAGAATGTCCAAAAGAACCATTAAATTGCTCTGGTGAAAGAGTATAATTGCGGTAACAATCCGAATTAGAATAGAATAGAAAAACTGAGTGCAGATTCAAATCCTGTCCGTAGGTTTCAAATGATCACAGTTTCTATAATATACACAAATTGTTGTAAACAAATCGATTATAATACTCTAGCGAATTATAAGAAAATTCTAGAATATTGTACAGGACAATGACTTCTGAGATAATTTCGGTATTTTAGCCTCAAGCTGTCATGGGAACAAAACGATAAAACAATCGTCGTAGCCAGGATAGGCAACGAAAGGATCAGTGTTATAGTTGCAGTTGCATAGCAACTTCCTTTGTTCGACAAACAAACAAAACAAATAAAATAGAATAGTAGTGTGGAATCAGTCTCGATATTATTTTACTACTTGGGGATTTATTTGGGGATTTCGCGGTAAGTAGAATTTTACGAGAAGACCGAACTACGGATCTCATTTGCGTAGAGGATTATGAGATTTGAATTTATGTATAAGATAAGGAAAATTTTAAAATTGAGAATAGCTGTTGAAATTTCATGACTTTTGTGGGAGATTAGACTAAGTTACACTTCAGCAATCCTAGCTAATACCTTACAAAAAATAGAATCACATCGGTTTATAGCTATGGGTCAGGACGATAACAAACAAACTTTCATTGTCATTATAATTTAACCTGATTTTGATATTGTGAGGGAAAGTCATAGTCATAACTTAACCCCAAAAATATAAAGAGTAAATAAATGAAACGAATAATTTAGAAATATGAGACGGCAAACGATACTTCTATAACAAGCCATTTCAATTATTTGACTGAAGAACCTTAAAAAGCAAAATTGCATCATTATGCTCACACTGTCAAATTAATGGTAAAATCGCGAAGTTATGAATTCTTTCCTAAATCACGTATGGCATTCGCGTTTATATCTTCAAGTCACGGCAGGTTAAGCCAGGTGCACAATCTACCAAGGGCAATTTTATCAATTATTAAAAAAAAACGTTTTCTATTGATTCGTTTTAGTAGGCCCGTCCTGCTCATTGATACGGACATATGTGATCTAGATAACGAATGACGTTTTCTATCTTATAATTCACAATTTTTGTTAAAACGTAATTTGATACTTTTTGTTTGAATTATGGTGCGCTTGCGTACCTAATATTTTTTTGTAAATTCGTGTTAAAAACTTCATTAATTTTAAATTTATTTTTTATAGTCTGTAGAAATCCAAAAATCATAGCTGTCCGTGGTTAAGTAATTTACTCATTTTACTACTTCAGTTGCTGTTTTAATGTGGCTATCTTTCACCAAAATCTATTCAGTCCTTATAATGTGAAAGCAGAACAAACAAACTCACAATCATTCGCATTTGTAATCAAATTATTTGAAACACTTTTCTAATTTACGATAAATTAAGATTATCTCATTGCTCAATGAGATTTGTGTTGTTCAAGTAGCAGTTTATTTCTAACAGCACTTCGTTTATAAGCTAGATATAAAAGCATATTAAATTGAAACACTCCCGTTGCTCTAGGTTAAGGACGATATGACGTGTGTACATAAAAATAACACTTCAAATATTTTTAACTAAATATTTGTACGAATGGGATTCGAACCTTGACACAGAAGTATACTCACGCCAACTGAGCTAACACACTGAAATGCTTATTACTGTTTAATGTTATATTTAAAGTTTTACATCATAGATAGTGTAGATATGAGGTTCATCCATAATGATTCTAATCATTTTCGAGATTATTAAGTCACAGGCAAACTGGACTAAGCCTTCGCAACTTTTTCTGTTTCCAAAATAATATTACAAATAAATGCAAGAATCCATGTCAAACACCTGAATAAGAAATGTACTTGTAGTCACATACTATTTCGTTTGGTCCATGTGAGAACACATCCTTATAGAATTTTGGTATATGTGGTGTTTGGGGAGGGGCGTGCCATACCGTGCCAGGTCCACCGTACACCTCTATAAAGGTTTCAACTATGACACGGGCGTAGCGTCAAAACTACTAAAAGTTTACTGTGGAACGTAGGCCGTCGGCGCCACCTCTTCACTCAAGAGACACATTAAAATCCCAAAAGTGAGTCGAGAAAAGCAAACATCAACACAACGGTGAGTAAACATCATCTTTCAAGCCGAATAAAGGCAGCTTGTGTCACGCGCATTCTGGTTTCGAGTAATAAAACGAACAACGTAAAGCTCTCAATTTGGCGCTCGCAAAGTAAAGCTGCTTACGCACGTTAGGCGTAAATCATTGCTTAATTAACAACATATTTTTTAGTTAGAAACCACTTGTAGGAATCTTTATTTTCTTAGTTAAGCAAACAATATTTTTAAGTAGATATTAAGTTTTGTTTAATCATGTTCCCAAAAAGGGCTCTTGATTTCGATGAAATTTACACAATTTTAAGCGAGCTGTAGGGCAAAAAATCGATCTAACTAGGTTTTGATTCTAGGAAAATTTATTTTCACGGTCATCTAGGCACTAAGTCTAAGTTAAGACTAAATATTCTTACTTTTACCTTCCTTGATAAAACGTTGTTTACTATAATAATGGCTCGATGAGAGCTATCTTCTTAGAAATCGCTACGGAACAAAGATCGTATTGATATATTTAAAGTTATCACGAAACCCCGACTGTACAAATGTCTAGTCTAGACAAAGAAGACAGTCTATTCCTAGAAACATCATGAAACAGTACACTGAAGAAGGCAAATTAAACTCAACCGTTCAAGACAAAATAAAAGATGTAGTGTTGTGAAAAAAACAGTGTTTGAAAAAAGATGCACCTATGTTCCTACTGGAAATTATAAACATAAAAACTTTTATTTCTCCATAACAAAACAATTTATTAGATGGTAAATATTTAGCTGCAACACTATACTGTATCCCATAATTTTGTTATCAATAATTTAGATTTCTGAATTGCATCTCATTTTGAAGCAAATTTAAATACGTAGGTAAATTCACGTCAAACATACCTATCCTTATTCAAAGTGAAAGGCAATATGGCTTTATTCCATAGAACATTCAGGATGTTCCATAAAATAAGTCAAAGTTACATTATTGTTTAGTTTCGTGCACCCCCATGTCCGTGCACGGCTGGAGAAGCACATGGGCACTAACCTGGTGCAGCTCACAGACAAGACCTTCATGAGTGAGCTCGAAGAGCGCATCCGAGAGGTTAACGAGGAGAACCTCAATAGAAGAATCACTGCTCGAGTGGTGAGTATGCAGATTGCTCATTTGTAACCTGCAGCCCTAACATGTCAGATGAGAGTCAGCTCTAATGAGAGTAGAAAAAAGTATTCTCATCTCGAGTGAAAACTTGAAACGTATAAAAAACCGAAGTCTCATCTGCCATGTTAAGCCTGCTATGCTTTTCTTTGAGGAATCACATCATACCCAAAGCATCAATGCTGTAAGTCTGTGATCGACGCTTCGGGGCATCAAATGTCGGTACATATCTCTTGCGTTAGGTATACATCATTGACGACGACAGGTAGAGACAAGTATCGTATGCAGCTGCCCTAGTATACGCAATGAGACTTCACTCTCATGAGAGTTTTTTGCCAAATAGAACATAACCTTAAATATAACAGTAGAAGTTTGCATTTCTTTTGCATTCGAATGACGTTGACAGATGAACGCATGTCCAAATTCAAACGCAAGAAAATGTCGATTCAGAAGTCTTTGCTCTCGTGAGAGAAAAGTATCATTGTACCTACTTAATTACTACCTAACTTTAAACATCTTAGAATTCAAAAAAGAAAGGTACTTATTTCAAGATTGCCTTGCAAATTTCCATTTTCTTCCGCTGCTAGGTATCAATTTCAACCGTCATTTGCTTGATGTTTACAACACCAATTTCATGATCGATTTCCGCGCAGTAAAACGATTCTTTGGATCCCTTTGCATTCTTAGAGATGAGCTTTAAACATTTTAAACATAGGCTTTAGAAGCTTTTGTTTAAAAAGAAAGGTACTACTTATTAACAGGCACTTTTCCGAATCAATATATTGCATATCCACTAGGAAAGTATTTGAGTATGGCAACACAATTAAAATTGAATCACGTTTGCTAGACTTTCTCCCAGTTACAGAAAAGTTCATTAAAATATAGATTTAAATTTAATGTCGAACTTGTTTAAGTCAACAAAACGGAAAGTGATAGTATGATATTTAAAGTAACATCAACTTTAATGGCATTTTCTGCAACCAGAAGTCCTTAGGGAACTTAAGCCAAGTGATCTTGCCTTAATTAATACTCGTGGCGTTATAAAAACATATATTTAATTGTGCAAACGTCATTCACATTATGATTATCTAACAGATGGATGAGATGGAACGTCTGAAGCGATTGATCCTCGTAGGAAAGACCCCTCTGAAGGAATGCCCACCAGAGCTATATCATCATCCAGTCTTCGTCTTCTGGAGGATGGTCAACAAAGAAGTCGCCCGCGCTTCGCAGAAGAGAGCTGACGCGTACTTCAGGAAACTGAAGGCATCGCAGAGGATTGATAACGTAAGATTTTCTTTGTAAAGTCATCATACGCCCATATATGTCCTCACCTAGGAGATCCATGCCTCCTTTTGAAACAGCAAAGAGTCCTATGGTTTTTTTCGTAGTCCACCATGCTCACCGGCCCAAAGCGGGTTGTGGACCACGCGCCTTTCTAAAACTTAATTTTCTTGATCATGTGTTGAGTATTTACTTTGTGTAAATTATTTGTGGAAAATGAAATTGTGAAATTTGCTAGTATTAGAGCTCTTCATTGTTCTATGACCACTAGCTTACCTCAGTGGCAGTACATTATGTGAATGCACACATGTACGAGTACATATGTTTAGAATCTTCTAATTACCCGTCACGCGCTTGTTTACACTGCGTGCCATACAACTCCTGCACACACGGGTGTGCAAGAATCGCGTGAGGGTTTAATTAGGTTGTACAGGGACAACAGCACATCATACTATCCAAAACTGTCAAATTTCTTCAATTGATTTCCAATTTTATCTCAAAGTATTAGAGTTTACTGTCCATTAGGGAAATTTGACAGTTTGTGGTAACCTGATGTGCCGTTGACTGAATATTCATGAATATTCTCTTTGCATATTAAGCAACCATACGTGTGAAAGGTGGCTATTTCGAGTTTATATTTTTGTGACTACAATAAAATAGTCTAAATAAAGAAAAAATTATAAACGATATCCATTTATCCATCTAAAAGTTCTGAGCAGATGATTATACCACTCTGTTATTCTTTATTGCAAACCTCTTTTAGTAATCGTTTCAGCTAGCAAAGCAAGGCCTAGATAATACTGAACTATCACTAACTCAGCACGCAAACTTTTACTTTGTTCAAACAGTTCATTGGCTAGTTGGTTTCTAGAAACAGTTTAAAGCGGTAGACTTTACTGGTACTTTTAGTGAGTAATTTTTTTTCATACTGTTATGATGTTACATAATGGTTCTTCGTAATGAGTTAAATTTTTAAAATATGCCGTGTTGATAACTTTTCGATTCAAACTGCTGATGAAAACATGTTTTTCATTATTATCGCAATTTTTCAGTTAAAAAAAAACAGTTTGTTTCTAAAGCTACACTCCTTCTTGCTTATCGCCAGCGTTAAGCTACAACAGGGGCTGTAGGTAGCTGAATGTATTTAAAATTATACCATTTCTCCCTCAGTCGTTCGATGAAGATATAATGGCGGCTAAGTCTGAGGCATTAGCTGAGACGCTGACTACGGAACAGCTGGTAAAGAGATGCCACGAAGAAATAGCAGAACAAAAAATTCAAGACATTGAGAAAGGAGTGCGCTTCACTGATGATCAATATAACCGGCTCAAGTACGAAACTGTTGAAGTCAAGCAACTGAAGACCCTTACTGTAAGTACATCCTCTTTATTTTATATTTATATACCTATATACTCGTAACACTAGCCTACGCCATTCGAGTGAAATAATGTGTTTTATGAGATAAGAAAAGTAAACATAAAAACATGTTTATAGACATTTTCATATATCTATTTAACACGTTAAATGCCAAGCAAATTTTAGCATGTTTCCGTTTAGGCCGCGGGGGACACCAGTTGATCGACACCTATATGTTCCATTTAGGCCGTGGGGGACAAGGTTTGACCGCGAGTTGGAGGAGAATTCGAATGTTTCTAGTGAGCTGACGGGCTCATTTTTAGAACAAACTTGTATTGAAAGGGCCCTGTAGTTAACCACAGTCTACTTGGTTTTTGAGTTACATGAAAATTAGCAAGATAGAGCATTATAATTTACAACTCTAGAATAACCTACGCGGCCAATATAAGTTACTAGCTTTCCGCTCGCGGCTCCGCTGCCTCAACCGTTTTCCCGCAGGAATTTTCACGTAGTAAAAAGTAGGTAAAAGCCTTTTTCGATAAATGGACTATCCTAAACAAAAAGATTTTTTCAAATCGAACCAGTAGTTCAAGCTCCACCCACGTGGTTATACTACCCGCTGCCATATTACTCGTTTTCCCGTAGGAATGAAGCATTTTCACGCGGTAAAAAGTAGCCTATGTTAATTTGGGATAATTAAACATTCTAATACTGTCAATTTTTTTGAAATCGGTTCAGTAGTTTTTGAGTTTATTGAGTTTATAGAAACGTACACACAAATCTTTCCTCTTTATAATATTGGTGTATCTATAGATAGTGTAGATGGGAAGTTTTTTCTGACAATATCTTATACCTTTAAACGATCAATTCTTGTATATATTTCTGTGATCTCGGAAACGGGGTGCACGACATTCCGACCCGCGCGGCCCCCTCTAATGGAAAGTGCATTTTCTATCCGTACGGGCCGTGGGGTACAACTGATGATTGACACCAGTATTAAGGCTAAAACACATCTAAAAGTCAAGTTTTTCAAATTGAATTACATATTTATTTATATTTTCTGTACAGTGGAGTATAAAAAAACAATTGACAAATTATAAATTTTGATCTGGCCCCCCACACTAGCTCAGTGTCGCTCAATAGTTGTCCCCCATGGCGCTTAACATGTTAAAGATTCTCAAAAAGAACTCTTACATAATCCCTAAACACTTTTCAACGGTGTAATATTGTATACCTGTTGTGTTGTTGTTTTGTATGTTTTGTGTATGTTTTAAAGCAATAAATAAATTCTTTGTGTCTGTATAACCAGCGTAAGGCACTCATTCTCGTACTTCCTTAAGATAGATAAAACTTTCCAAGTAGAGTTCTACACTAGAAAATTGCTCGCGCATAGTGTTATCTTGAGTTTACATTTTCAATTATACTCACCTATGAACCGTGAGTTTGAGTAATCGTAGAATGGTCGAGTTTAGAGTCCTGGTTCTGTTTACATAGACGACGATAGCCCGTGGCAATCCAATTTGAACCAGTTAAAGTCCAGTTCGATCTGACCTTTGCCACCGCTCGAAAATGATCAACAGCTGTGAGTTGTATCACTGTGTGCGTGTAATGTTTATTTGTATGTGAAGAGCACGCGTCGGTCACGTCATTCTTATCTTTTCATGCAAGTAAAAGGGGAAGAAAGTGTAATAAGATGCTTCCCTAAATTTGTTAGAGAACCTTCTAGAATCTAGACATTAACTTTGCCTAAGAAACCCTGTATAATTGGGTAGTCGTCAATTTTGAATTAAAGCTTAAAACTTTCACGGTGAGTAAATTACTATATAGTGACGTTACAGTTCAGTATTGCCATATAAATTGCATACCTACAAATTCTAGTTTTGTAGAAATTTAACAAAAAATTTCGATGTTATAAGTTTTTAATTTTTTGACTAATCCAAAATTTCATTTCGTATTCCCTTATCATATTACGTATATTCAAATATTATCTAAATAAATAAACATGTTAATCTCGTTATGCATTAGTTCATATTTTCAGCTGCACCTTTATCTAATAAGTGAATTTATTTAATCAGTACACGGCTCACGTACTACCTAAATCATAAAGATGTAGGCAGGTATGCCAATCGCAGGAAAGCTAACCTAATTCTAATATTGCTATGCAATTATCAGATGAGAATAAAGGTCACATCGACCGCTGTTAAACTCAAAAAATAACTCCTGTCTAGCTATTCTTATTTCCGTGCATTCGAATAATATAATATCATATTGAACTACCATCAAATATGCTAGTTTAGTGTCTGAGTCATAAAATGATATTGACATTTTATAGGCTTGCGGCAATTTTACTCATACGCTGGTATATATTACAGCCCGTTTTCCCGAGTCTAATACGTCTGCACTGTATCCATGTTATAAAGTCTCGTTTCATGAGAATAGTATTTTAATGAAACATTCCATATCTTAATATCCATTTATAAACACAGTTACGTTATATGTTTACATAAAATCGAAATCACTCTAATAGCTTTCCACCTGGGACTTCGTTCCCGTGGGAATTCATATTCTTATTCTATCCACTCATCCACTTTCTATTTTTATCTCCGGTTGATATCTGATAAAAATGCCGCTTTTAAAATAATCTCGTTGATATATTTACCTCATTCTTACAAGATTTAAAATACAAGCATTTACTTGTAATTTAAATCTTGTAACTGAATTTTAATGCAGTAACCTTAGATCGATTGAGCTAAAAATTTGGCCTACAGCACGTTTAGTTTGGAAGACAATGCACGGCCAAGTGTCGCCGTTCTAAATCCAATATAGCGGACCGCCCAAGACGGTAGTTACTTTATTTTGCTCTCCCATGACATGGGTAAATATATAAAATAGAATGAAATAAATGGGTATCAAATAAAATAGTTTGCTGAAAGGAATACTTTTCAGCATTCTTTTCAGCAAAAAATAATAATTTCGCCGCTTGATTAGAAGGCACGATAGCTCAGTTGGTTAGAGCACCATGAGATCTTATTCTGGGGTCGTGGGTTCAATTCCCATTCGCGCCGAACATTTTCTTTCCATAAAAATATTTATCCAAATAAAAGCTATTTTTAATGATGTTTTTTAATAATTAACTTATCGTATAATTAGACCCACGCTACAGAATTGTATCCGTTTATGAAGTAAATATTCAATTACTCTGGAACAACGTGATCACTATTAAGTACCTAACTGTACTACGTGCATAAAGCGGTTATTAGAATATCTATGTAACTAAATAACCTGATAAAACCAGTTACAAAGTGGACATTCATCGAGTTAATTAACTATGTAAGATAACGTAGCTACAGTCGTTTTTAGACCTATGTGTATTTGAGATAAAACTCTATTTTTGAGTAAATTTTGATCTACGGAATTGAATGTTACTTATAAAAATAAATCTTCATTATAAACTAGCCTTAGAATTAATTCCTCGCAATTTTCCCATATTTTCTCATCTTTTAAACCTTCCCTGAACTTTCACTTTTATTTCAAGACAAAAATTAGCCAAATTGGTCCAGTTTTAGCGAGACAAACGAACAGCAATTTATATTTATTTATATAGATTACACTTTCAAAATAATAATTTGTCATGATAAATACCTATTAACAAAAATTACTATTGGGTGACTTTATGGCCCATGGCAGACGGCGTATTTCTACGGCGCTGAAAACGCGCGTTTCTGGAACGCGTTTTCATAGATTTAAACGCCTGTTTGAAGCGCTTTCGAAACTCATTTGTATCACTGTATCTGCGCGGATACGCGCTGTAAACGCGCGTTTCACGATTGCCCCGTGTGCCTCAGCAAGGTTGCGTTCCAATCGCGTTTGAAGCGCGTATACGCGCGTGAAACGCACGTGGTCGGCGCGTTTAAAATACGCCGTGTGCTAGGGGTCTTAATTAGTTAGCGAAACTTAAGAATGTGAATCAGCCCACGAAACTTAATTTTTCTCAAGAAAAATAAGTTGAAATATTTTTTTAAAATATCGCCCCTCACTTCAAGTTGTGCGAGCAGCTGATTTACATTTGTATACGAAGTCAACAATTTTTTTTTTTTTGAGAATTTCATGAAGTTTCCTTGGGATTAGTTTTTCAGTGTCATGGAAAGAATCACCTCCTAAAGTTTACTTACATATATATAAATGCAAATTTATTGTACAGTGTTTATATGCATGATTGCCTACTTGCATAGTATCTAGTTCAAATTTGTGTAAAATGACAACCACAATAGATTTGGGAAACCTATAGTACTATCTTTTACCTAGAATACTATTTTCGTGCCTAGATTTGATAGGTCCTTGGCACACAAATGCTATCTGTTTCTTGTCTCTTATTTGCAGCTGGATTTCGAGACGTTTACAGTTTGGTTTTGTCTTATCGTGAATTATATACAACATACATCCATAGTGTCTAGGGATTATGCTCAATTTATCTTTTCAAAATATATTTTTGAGAAGCTATAAAAATGGCTTCAAACAATAGCGAGTTCAATTTTTAGTAGGCGAGAAAGTGAGTTTTTGGTAAAAATTCGTACTCGTAAAAACCACGTTACATGCACCGTACAACATTTATTTGGCGATGTGAAAGAGATTGAACAATTAACAGTTAAACATTTCAAAAACTTACGTCATTAATGGGAAAACACGTATTCGAAGACCGTAGGCGGCAGCCTCGAGAAGAGATTTTAACCGTGTGGTGATCGGTTGAGAATAACATCTCCCCATCTCTTTACGTGGGTGTCGTAAGAGGCGACTAAGGAAACACAAATTAGACCTGCCTCCTAGTAATCCACCCCAGGCAACGACACTTCATTTTTTTCTGAATCTGCGGTGTCGTCCTATGGTCTCATGCGGTGTGGTAGGCTCTGTAAAGGGCTGTTTGGTTCGCGACCACTCTCCTACCGAAGTCCGACGCTAAACAGCTTGCTGTGTTCCGTCGGTGCGTGGGAGTACCAGTGCCTTTATAGGCATTTCATCTTTGACCATGGCCAAGATTGAGGTCAAGAGTTAACCCATCTTAAAATAAATAAAAAATAATAATAATACAAAAGACATTTATCGACCTTGGTTTAAAAACATCATGATTCCATGTCTGCGAAGGATTGCGAATTGTTTGGCACATACCCACTATCCACCCATTTACCTCCGTTTCCAAGTTTCCAATCCAGTGAAAACATTTATCTTACACTAGCATTCCGCCCGGGACTTCGTTCCCATGGGAATTCGGGAAAATTATGTAAGTAACCTATGTCCATCGGGGATAATGTAGCTTTTTAATGGTAAAATAATTTTTCAAATCGGTCCAGTAGTTGCGGAGCCTATTCAATGCAAACAAACAAACAAACAATCAAATCTTTCCTCTTTATAATATGTATAGATTTATGTATTCATATTGCGAACTCCTTCATGCCTAGCCACAGTTTTCGACTAGAACTTGACAGAAAACGAATCAAAGGACGATTCGGCAGGACGTATTTGCAGACAGACGCCATAATTTTGTAATTTGGGAACCGCCTTTGTTGCGTCCTTTTTCTTTATAGCGTCATATTTTATATAAAGTATTTATAAAATGTTTATTTTTTCAAATGGGAACGTATATGGGCTGTTAAAAAAATGGGAATTACAAAATTATTACGTCCGTCTTCAAATACGTCCTGCCTAATCCTCCTTTGTTTCGTCTTCTGTCAAGTCCTAGTCATAAACTAAAGGGATGAAGGAGTCCGCAATATCCTCCTAATATTTTGACGAATATAGCCACATTGCCGCTGTAAAAGTACCAAATTAATTCATACTTCTATTTATGTTCACAGACAGTGGAAGAACTCTACGCTTTGGCGGATAAAATAATTGGAACGAAGCGACTGGAAAAGTTAATTACTGATCCAGATGCATAAGGTCAAAAGGTCCTAATCAAGGGCGGGTGGGCGGTGCAACCATACTACATCTCGTATCTATTTATTCTGTGTCTTTAGTGTACTTGGCCTCTACAACAAGTCGACTTATTGACAGACCTTTCTAATCATCATAAAGTTTTTGGCGCGCTCACAGCAAGAGGGTGATCTATGCTTATACGGCCCCCGAAACCACAAACCACCACAAAACTTTTTGTACTTGTTCAGGAGCCCCGGCAGACTAACATGTGTGAATGAATGCTATACCATTGTATATTTGGAATAGAAAGCTTAGCTCTTTATGGCGTGTTAAGTGTAAAGGGCGGCAAAAAATATTTTGACCCGGAGCAGCTATTTAGAGCTAGAGCGGGCCCGGCATAAGGTCCTTAAGTTTAAGGAGCATACAGTTTTTTTACTAGACAGTGTAGAAGTTATACTAAGCATTCATTGAAACTGTTTAACCGATGGCAGTCAGCTTGATTGAGGCAATTTGATTGATACATTGTGATAGATACAACTTTCAGAATAGTATGTCACCTTTGTACAAAATTATACTTAACACTCAGATGCCGATATTGTTTTGACACTGATTGTACCGTAGCTCTATTACAGTAGATATTACAGTATGTTCACCTGAAACAAAGCTCAAAAAATAAATGTATAAGGAGATTTTATATTAAAAAAAAAACATTTATCATTTACGAATATGTAGCACGATTCGCAGTAAGATAGTGTGCATAAGCCTTGTTTATTTATGCTAAGGTTTTTTTCACTGTTTAATTATATCAGTCATGATCTCAAGATACTTATGTCAACTCATACGAAACTAAAACAAAACATGAATCCTTCGACTAAAAATGTTTCCATAGAAACACTTCACGCTAATGTCTGTGACCTGTTGCAAAAGAACCCAATTGGATCTTTTTCGAGGCTTCACAATGCGTGCGTGGATGACATATTTGTCTTGTCTCCTCATGTACACTATATTGTCTTCTTCTTCATACGTCCTCACCGAGGGGCACGGGCCTCCCTTCGAAACACGAAGGGGATTAAGGGCATAGTTCACCACGCTGCCTGGCCCAATGCGGGAAAACTATATTGTAATATCATTGAATTATCTGTAAGTAATTTGTTTTGTAGGACCCCGCACATTGATCTTAATTTCACGAGTTTTATTTACAGGAAGAATTAAGATCCTCGCCTACAGGTCAAAATTATGCAGGTTATAATAATAAATGAGCTGGTGTAAGATAGCACGTTTTGCTATAAAAATTTAGTTATTAAACCATATTTTTTATATTCATCTACGTGTTTCTTCGTAAATTTGATTTTAAATTTAAACATAGAGTTGAAAAAATTAAAATTTATAAAAAGCAGAATACAGTAGAAATTAATATAATACACGAACCACCTCTTATCGTTATTAGTTAATGGTATAAGTTCTACATTAGGGAGACATTAGTAAGTCATTAAGTAATCTGATAAAAACTGTTAGGTATTTTGATTTTGTATGCTATAGAAACCACATTGTATCAAAACCTTGTATTTAATTTTATTCAATGTTATTCGCATCAACGTGGCGTTGTTAAATAATAATTTGAGAGTTCCGTGGTATTATGTTATTAGAGAAATATTATTTATTTAAATTTTAAAAATATTATAAACTGAGGAAATGTAATGTTATTGTATGAAATGTAGAGTAAGCGAAATTTTTTTTTCCATTAAATAGCTGTAAACTTTTTGCTGGCTTTTCTTGTTGAAGCTTTTCTAAGCAACCTTTACCAGATTAACAGACATGTATATTAAATAGAATTTCCTTATTATAATTTTCATGGTATAATAAAGTCCTTAAACCTGCTCCAAATTTACCTAAGTGATATGACTTCACAATAAAATGTATGGCACACATTCGGAAAAGCTATAAAAAGCTAGAATCAATTGGATTTTGCACTCATGGCAACATCTAGCTCCTCCAGTTCAAAGAGAGAAAACATAAGTCTCCTAGTTCCTAATACGTGGCCGGAACTACGAGTATCAGAATGACACTTTTAAACTTTCGCCGGACGTAATAAAAGGCCTTTACATACTTCCGGCCAAGGAGTGTGCCATGTATTTAGGGGATGTTGATAGTGTTTGATTTTACAAATTATTGTATGTGAAACAAAAAATAATGCTAGAAATACATTAATATCCGAAAACAGCATTAAAATTGGTTTAAAATTAACAAGTTACTAGCATTTATATTAACGTAAGGACTAGCTATCTCGTTTTGTGGGGAGAGCTAGCTATCTAGTTTCTACCTACGCGAACAACTGGCGGTGACGTCACGTGCTATTGTATATTTGGAATAGAAAGCTTAGCTCTTTATGGCGTGTTAAGTGTAAAGGGCGGCAAAAAATATTTTGACCCGGAGCAGCTATTTAGAGCTAGAGCGGGCCCGGCATAAGGTCCTTAAGTTTAAGGAGCATACAGTTTTTTTACTAGACAGTGTAGAAGTTATACTAAGCATTCATTGAAACTGTTTAACCGATGGCAGTCAGCTTGATTGAGGCAATTTGATTGATACATTGTGATAGATACAACTTTCAGAATAGTATGTCACCTTTGTACAAAAATTTAAAAAACACCGTTAATAAAGGCCACTGCAAAATTTTTCTAGGATAATAATTAATAATAACTAATTTATTATAAAAGAGCAATTCGTATCCTATTTTTATACAAAACTGACTTCCCGCCCGCGAATCCGTTTGCGTGGAAAAGCTGTCAATCTCCAGCCCTCGCAACTATCCTTATTCAAAAAATAGCGTCGACGTAAATGAAGGACAAACAAACACATTTTCACGATTACAATATTAGTAAGGAAGGAAGTAGGGAAGAAAAGTAAAAACGACCATTTAGGGCACTTGCTTAAACAGTCGTATTAACTTTTCACCTTACGTCGTATTTGTATTTTACCTTGCGTCGTATTTATACGTACTTTCATATTTCTTACCTTGCTCTTCCAGCATACGCGCTGAGATGAGACTTCACTCTCACGAGTTGATTAACAGGAAAAACGTAATAGCATACATTTGCATTTCTTTTTCATTCGAACGTTGACTTATGTTGTTATAACAACGCATTGAAATCGGTCTATTCGTTTAGGAGCTAAACGATGCCACACAGACACACATTTACACACGTCAATGACACCCCTATTTTTAGTCGGGGGTTAAAAAGGACGGTTATCCAAATTCAAAAGTAAAAGAAATTAAAACTTTTCTCTATTCAAATTGGGTACAACTTTCCTAGTGTTGATTTGGAGTCTATAAACTCTCACGAGCGGTCTCATTGGCAAATAAGGCCAGCTGGCCTACCAGCCCCCTCTTAAAATTAGACACTAGTTAAATAAAACAAGGTTGTTTTATGAATATAATAATTAATGTATATTTCTTAGGACATATTACAATTATTTTATTATTACATTAAAAAACAGTTAAAACTTAACTAAATTATACTTAAATGCACACAATATTTTTATTTGTTTATTACTTTGACTAGACATACTTAAAAACAACATTTACATGTATATTAATTACAAATGTAGCGTCAAGTGGTTCTCGAGCTAAGTGACGTTCTGCCTACCCCAAAAGGGATTATAGATGTGAGTGTATGAATGGATTGAAATAATTGCATACAATTATTATAAATAACTTTAAGAGGGATGTTGATAGTGTTTGATTTTACAAATTATTGTATGTGAAACAAAAAATAATGCTAGAAATACATTAATATCCGAAAACAGCATTAAAATTGGTTTAAAATTAACAAGTTACCTACTAGCATTTATATTAACGTAAGGACTAGCTATTTCGTTTTGTGGGGAGAGCTAGCTATCTAGTTTCTACCTACGCGAACAACTGGCGGTGACGTCACGTGCCAGTAAGTGCATCTCTTTTTCGTTGTTTGACAGTTTCCCCCTCTACTGAAATGTTATAGCTTGTTACTTTTTTATTTCTCAATAGTTTTCAAAAATTATTTCGGTTTTGGGTTATGGATTCAGTTCCTTTTAAAGATAAACAATTTAAAAAAAATAGTCAACATCCCTATTCTACGTTATTTGGGATGGCTTATTATTTATTTTAACAACAAAAAATAGCTCGTTGTCACCACCACCAGTGCTCAAACTGTGATCAAAGATTATTGCGAGAACCCAGTTAGCTGTTGTGTAGCAATAAAATAATTAAATTTTTAATAACCAAATATCTCTCACCTCACAAGCTTCTTAAACATTTTTTGGCTTTCAATAGTTTTACATTAACATCGACATTTTGTTGCTTTGATCCCTACTTCTGTTTACTTGCAACATTTTTATTCATATACTATACATGCGAAGTTTTCATGTTGATATGATCCACATTATGATGGTCTATGACATCCCACTGCCGGGCAACGTCCTTCCATACACAACGTCTTATTATTATGAAAATTGTATATTCGAACATCTTAAAGAATAATTATTCAAATTAGAACTCGTTCGACAATAATCAAAATTCCGATGTAGTTGTGCAGACTTATTTCGTAGACCTTTGCTACGCGTCGTCGTAGCTGCTTCGTCTACGTCACAAGTGGCTTTTAGGTCTACGGCGTAGCTGTGCGTAGATCAATCCCGCAGGTTTATCTACGGGATGGTAGATGTGATGACGTGGATCCCCCTTGGTAACGTTGGCTGGGAATTTCGACATGTCGATGTTCAGGTAATGTTTGTTCGGCATCGTCATCTTGATCCATACAATCTGTGGACAAGGAAATTTAAGTTTTAGTTTACAAAAACTATCAAATAGAAGAAAGAAAGAAAAGATTTCTCTATTATTGACGTCACTAATTATAGGTAGACAATTCTTAAAAGTAATTTAATACCATATTATAATTATAACCCAATAACGGCCAACTCAGCATAGTTGTGGTTTCGGAAGAATCCACAACCGCTGGTCTGCCGTGGAAACCCAGAAAATCGTTCTTAACTTAAATGAGAGCACAGCAAGTTTGAAATTTCCGCTTTGTTACTACTCTTATTTCGTAAGCGTATGAGTTAAAATCGCATTTCAAAGATCTACTCGAACTTTGAACAGAGCGCTCCTCGTGACTAGAGTCGCGTGATGTGATAAATTTATCTCTGACGTTCCACAACATTATTAACTAATAAACTGTCTACAATACATCATTATCCTTACTTTACAAAGTACAATTATAGATATAAGTAAAAGAAGAAATTCTTTCAGGGCGCAACAAAAGAATAAGAAATGATTCAGAAACTAAAGGAATAGAACAACCATTTGTAAAAAGATAATTTCTATTGAAATATTTCACTTTTAAAGCGTATTTTCCGCTGTAAAAACTTTTTTTTAAATATTTTTTCAAACCTAAAACAGGTACCTATGTCTCCAATAACCTGAACCCACATAATTTAACATCATACTATCAACGATCAGGTTATAAAAACCCCAAAAATTAAATAATTCGGTGCAAATTATTGTTTATTACAACTTTGCAAGTTACTCTGCTATTAGTAAATACACAAGACATGCAGCTAAATTATTAATTTCAAATTTAATTAGGACTGTATTGATAACCCTTGTCTTGGCAACAGACACGACAAGTAGTAAACAAACTTGATATATTATTTATAACTTACGTATTTGCCACTTACACGAATCAAGTAATTGAAAGTGTAAGTTTATCTTGCCGCTTTTCGTATTTTCAAATCATATATTATCATATCAGACTATATCCATCCATACTATAGATACTATATTTTACTATATAATATTATAAATGCGAAAGTAACTCTGTCTGTCTGTCTGTCTATCTGTCTGTCCGTCTTTCACGCCTAAACTACTGAACCGATTTTGATGAAATTTGGTTTTTTTATATTAGAGCCTGGGAAAGGACATAAGCTACATTTTATCCCACAGTTGGGCACGATATAACCTGTAGTCCACGCGGGCGGAGCCGCGGGCGGAAAGCTAGTTTTAAAATAAAGTCCCCCGCCGCCTCTATCTGTCTGTCTGTCTGAACGCGGTAAACTCAAAAACGATAAAACGATTTTCATACCATTTTCACCAATGGATGAAGCGATTCAAAAGGTTTATGTGTATATGATTTATTCTCGAAATTATTAAAAATAGCATCTAATGCAGGTCCAGGAAACTATGTAAAAGTGGCACACTACATGCGATTAATTTTTTGCCATATTACTAATTCATGGTGAAAAAAGTATATTTGTTAAAGAGATATGCAAACCCTAGGTCTCATTATTGGCAAATGGGCAAGACAATAATGAGACCTAGCGTTTGCATATGTGGTACAGGACCCAATGCATTTTTTAATCCCATAGAATACACAGCTAGGTCTTTTAAAAGTAAAATGCTAGTTAACAATTGTTTTTTTCTGATTTATGTTTTTGATGCAACCACAGTTTGACAACTTCTGTTAGACAGTTATCAGCGCACGCGCCGGTTGTAAACTATGATTGATTTCGTCCTGTCTCGACCGAACACATGACCGCTATTAATATCTGTACAAAACAAACACAGGAATAATAGATGACACTTTCTCTGTTTATTTATGTTCTAGTTATATTATCATTTTGTGTCACCATTTTTACATATATTACGATAAAAAAAGTACTTAAGAAAGCGAAAGCACGAAAGAAAATATTAAAAAAGACACGTGCGATTAAACTCAACTTTAACGATCGTCACAAAATTTTCGTACGACGTTTTTCTTAACTCTTTCGCCCTTTCCACTATTCACTAGGTAATTAGAGACTGTTAAAATTATCGCATGTAACATAAACGTATTGTTACTTTGATTCTTAAATGAAAAATCTTTACCAAAGAAAACGCTGATTCAATTAAGCAAACGCTGTTTCCATTAATTAATTCTTACACTCACACCTTTCTCTTTAGGCGGTAGCCGGAGCGTCATCTGGTTCCAGAACCCTTTAACGCCACCCACGGGTAACAAAAATGTTTTGGTGGGTTAGTACAGACAGCAGCACGTCAGGTTACCCATTTGCACTACGAAAGCTGGCGCTATTACGAGCGAGATAAAGACGACGTCAAGGTTAACATGTATAGCCTGACGTGCTGCCGTGTGTACATGGAACACGAGTAAAGTGGTGATTTCCCCCACAATACAACACTATATACTCTCGCGTCCCCTTTACTGCCAGTCTTACCCTGGTTTCGAAACAAAAGAAGAAAAAAAAACTGCTAACCTCAGAAACTTTCTCCAGTACGACTTTTTCAGCTTGATACAGGGTGTGTTGAACTGAAGGTGAGTAGACGCCTGTGTCGGGGGGGCCGGCGAATTTGTCCAAGATAGCGTCTTTCACCGTCAACCACGCGTTGTCAAAGTTCGCCGTCCTCATACTGTCATAGGTCCATTCTGCTTCTACCACCGTACTACAGAAAAAGGAACATGATTTAATTTATTTTTAACATAACATAAAAAGACAATAAAAACGATTTTTTTTTCCAAAATATTTTTTTTTCTAACGATTTGTAAGGCTTAAACCCTAGCCGACTTGCAGAAAACTTTACTAAAGTTCCAATGTCACTGATTTTTTTAATGATAAAAGTTTCAGCACTAGGTTTAACTCTGATTACAGGTAAATTAAAGGTATAAATAAACTTTTATATAAAATCAAATATGAAGAAAAAATGGAAAAATCTGGATAATTTGATATCCTCCTTTTAGTATGAAATTTCATCCTAGAGCTTTAAATGGTAAATTATAAATAATATAATAGAATCAATAATTACCTGAATATTCTGTCTGCAGCATCTGGCAGAGTAGTGTATTCATCTTGAACAAAGTCCACGAACGCTGACTGAGTGGTCTTCAGAACCCTGAGGCCGCTCAACCCGGACTTCACCACAACGGCCTCTGTGATAATAACGTCATTGTCATAAAAATAAACTCTACCGTCTGCTACTAATAAAAATAAGGAAGATAGTAAGTGCTCTGGTACTCTGATTAAAATATCTGACCTCTGCATATCATATTTTCAAAATTAAAATTAAAGAATTGGCGAAACAAATGGCAACGTCACATTGCTTTTCTTGTCTGTGAACATTTTATACAGTGATTGTTGAACCTATCGTTCTAATAATTTTTGAAAGATTTTGCAAATTTATTTCACTTGATAGAACATACTTTCTACAAAGTAAGTAAAGCCTGATACCAATAGAAAAATAAAAGATATTGTGAGGAATAGTTCGCGACTCACCGTGCCTCGCTTGTGATACTTCGCACCACCTGGTGGCGGAGGGTGTGAACACGAAGGCGTGATTGTGCGGCACTCCTGACTGCAGACGCTCCCAGGGGTACTCCTCGACGCGACACTTGGCCTCCTCCACTTGCTTATACATGTACAGGAAGTGGTTCACCACCACCGCTCCGAACTCCTCCGGAGTCTTCACTCCATGCTTCTTCGCTAACAGATAAACTGTGTTTTTCTGCGAATCAGTGGCAACTACTTCTTTGTTGTCTCCAAGGACGTATGCTGATTCGGAGGCAAGTTTGAGTTCAGTGAAGACCTCGAACTCGCGGATGGAATGGTAGTCGTTGTCGCGGTGTACGTGCAAAAGTTTGATGGAGCACTTTCCGTAGCCGTGGTCGCTGAGTTCAAAGCGGCCGCCACTGTCAGCCGCCGCAGTGGGTGCCGCACGCATACCTCCTCCGTTCAAGGACGGAGCCTCTCCAGACATCATCGATTCGGTATTCGATGGCTTCGCATAAATTCTGTCAAGAAATTTTAATTGTAAGTAAACTTTACCAAGAATTCTGTTAACAAATTTTAATTTAAGTCTATCTAATGCACACGACTTTATTCAAAGTATTTTACCTGTTAGTGCTTGTCCACGGCATTTTGTATTTTTAATAAATTCACTTTATTTTCAATGAATGCAGGAAGCTACGCCAGCGCATGAGCACAAAATCTCACTATACTGATTGTTACAGTCCCGTAGCTTCTTATAAGAGTACCCCGTGACCCCTGTTATCTTGTCCAAGCACGCGCCCACTGCGTTATCATAACACTAATTAAGTACATCAAACAATAAATTAGGCATTTATTTTGATTTACTATTTATCAATATTCGCAGTGTCCGCATATTCTAACTCTATTTATATTTTAAAATAAGTGTTGCAAAAAGTGGACTCTGGCATTCGGCCGGGAAAGCGTTAGGTAGGAGGAGGGGAGAATATCATTATTTCTTATCTGTAAGTGTAATAATCTGTGTGCAAAAATTCAAATTTATATACGTGCAAGTGTTTGGGCTGGGCGCTGATAAGGCTGTAAATCAGAACTTTCATATAATAAGATAAAAATAAAAAAAACAACCAGCCCCAGCCCTCCACAAATACTGTAGTACCTATATAAAACGTTTCTTTTTGAACCTTGTTGTTATTTGTGGTGTGGTAATAAATAATGTTTTTATTATTATTATTTATTATTATTAACAGAAATTACTATTTGTCTTTGGGTGTAACCTTTCACATTATACTAAACCTTTTGTTTTGATCCCCGTCAACTACCCTTAACTCACACATAATTACATTTAGATCGAAAATGTTAAGTGGACAGGACATGTAAGTTAAATATATTATTTTTTTCCATAGTAGTCCGTAAGCCCACTCCAAAGCCTACGTTATATGACGTCACGATATAATGCATGGCACACTGTAGGAAAAGCCATAAAAAGCTAGAATCATTTGCATTTTGCACTCCGAATTGGGTCGTTTAATTCTGGTAAAAATTTAAAGGCATCACTAAGATACACGTGGCAGAAGCTAGCGTTTCACAAAGAAAACATTGGAAGCCAAAAGTCAGAAAGAAAACACAAGTCTTTCAGGTGTCAATATGACCTGAAGTATAAATTAAAACTTTGAGTCTCTAGTCTGAGTACTGTAGGCATGTGAGAACCAGCTTCAGTACGATGGTGAATGCGCCACAGTCCTATGTCAAAATGTCAACATTGACAACGCCAAAGGGCAAGCAAACCTTTGCGCGGGGCCCTCGCGCAATCAAAGGGAAGTTTCACCGTCAGCCGAGTGGCGCGCCGTCGTGCTCGAGATGCTGAAAAACTTATGTTTTCTCCCTTTGAACTTGAGAATCCATCAGTCTTTTAGTGATCGCAAAAACGGAGTTTTAAAATGAAAGTTAGGACGTGTCGTAAATCCGTTTGAAAAACCAACAATTACCCAATGCATTAAGTTTATTATATCCCAAGGATAAAGTTCAATAGTTATCTAAACATCATCCAAATGGAGTGCAAAGTATTAAGACCAAGCACGTGGCAAGTACAAATCTATTTTAGACATCAACTCCTTTGAAATTCGTACATCATGTGACGCATGACGTTGGTTATTTACTGCTAAGACAAACCAAACAGGGTCAAAAGTTATCTTTCTGCAAAAATTTGTGTGAATTTTAATGAAAACAATTATTTGCAATCGACGTATGCTCGTTAAATTATATCTTGCCACATCGCCATTAATTCAAAAAAAATTGTTTTGAATAAAAAAATGTTTTGAAAAGTTTAAATTGTGATTATTTAAGTAGGTACCTGTAATGAAATGTTTATAAATAGATAACCGGATTCTCTAGTATCTTCTTTTTATCCGAATTCTTCTGTTTATAAATAGATAACCGGGTTACATTTAGTGGAATTTCAGGAGCTGATGAGACGGCTGGTTAGAACTACCGTGGGAATTTCAGGAATTAATAATATAATTTGAATTATAGAGCAAACTATATGTATAAAAAACATCCTCTTGGATCACTCCGCTAATTGGTTAAAACCTTTTAAAATTCCACTAAGTATTTTTATAAATTATCGTGTCTAGACAGACAGACGCGGCGGGGGATTTGGTTTTAGGTATAATTTAGTACGAAATAATATATCGTCATGTGTATGTTATTTAAACTACAAAGAAAACAACCAACAGTAATAATAACTCTAAAATTAAGCCAACTTCGATCAAATTAGATATTAGGAGTTACGAAGCCACAGGCAGACACACAGAATACGTATGTACCTTCTAACACCTCTGTTTTTTGTCGGGGGTTAATAAAATAATGCCGCACACTCAAAGGCCCACAACAAGTTTAATTAATATTTCCACTACGACCACGCTGCGTATGTAGGTAAGTAAATAACTCTAAAATTAAAGTGTACCCCTGACATTCATCGCTTATAATTATAACTCTTATACGGCTTAACCAATTTTGATCAAATATAACCATCTAGATTACATCAGCTTTCAATAAAAAATAACGCATCGAAATCGTTCCATTCATTTAGGAGCTATGATGCCACAGACAAACACACTGATACACACACACATATAGACATACAAATACACATGCAAATAACTATTTTACTTGGGTAATAATATTGTAATTTTAAAGTACTTAGTTATAATAATTCCTACAATTATGATAAGCACAACATTGCCTTAAGTCATTTTTGAAACGTGACGCTCGTGAGCCACAGCCTAAGGATATTTCCAAACTAGCAGATCCAACAGACACTCATTCAAGTCAAGCACTTAACCGATCACCTAGGATATTTCCAAACTAGCAGATCCAAACAGACACTCATTCAAGTCAAGCACTTAACCGAACAGACAAATCAATTCATAATTAGTCTACTAACCTCTGTTTGATTGTATCTTTTATGTAGTACACATTTACACAGCTCTAGGCTGTATTACCTACTCGTCAGAGCATATTTTGTATTAAAACAAAATAAATTTGGTTTTATTGAATAATTAATAGGAAAATGTCAGCATCAGTAGCCATTTGCTATTACTGTCTTTCTTTTCCAAGTCAAGATCACCCCGTGTGGTGATCGGTTGAGAATAACACAACCCCATCTCTTTCCGTGGGTGTCGTAGGAGGCGACTAAGGAAACATAAATGAGACCTGCCTCCTAGTAATCCATCCCAGGCAACGACACTTCATTTTTTTTCTGAATCTGAGGTGTCGTCCTATGGTCTCATGCGGTGTGGTAGGTTCTGTAAAGGGCCGTCTGGTTCGCGACCGAACCGAACTACCGAAGTCCGACGCCAAACAGCTTGCTGTGTTCCGTCGGTGCGTAGGAGTACCAGTGCCTTTATAGGCATTTTCTGGGTTAACTCGCTCCATCGTCGACCTCATCTTTGACCTTATGGTCAAGATTGAGGTCAAGAGTTAACCTATCTTATAATAAAAAAAAAGATAAAGCGACGATAGAGAAACGATTTAAAAGTTGTTTAAAAACAATTCACGAAAAAAAATTGACATGTAAGTAGGACGCAAAAATAATTCTGCGGGTGATTACATTAAGCTGTTAAAAAATAAACTGACAGATCTAATCAGAATATTTTTAGGTGCCGTAATTTTAATAATGGATTTTTTAGTAAACGCGCTCAAGACGAAACTCATTTCGACTCAAAACTTTAAACGCGATTTACTTGAAATCAATAATTTTCCCTTGAGGTCCCTTTTTGCGTAACCACTCACTAATAATTCACATTCTTATTGGTTAACAAAAAAAATGCTGGGTTGTAAATGTTATGGAAACTGCTTAAGTAAAGCAAGAAAAAGGAAATACAAAAAAAAATTATGTCCGCCATCTTGAATTCTTAAAGGGTATCACCAGCAACCCAAGAGTGCCAGAAAACGACTCCATCATTATTTTATTTTAATTAATTATAAATAGTACAATTTTTGTATCCCCAAATAATTAAAAACACATACTTATGGTCTGTAATTAAAAAGATAATCCACGTCCAAAATTTTTAAAAGCCAACAGTCAGTTTTTCGCTGTCATCAATTTAGTCGCCAAATCATAAATCTCGCAGCCAATTTAAAATAAAATATAGTACCTATTAACCCACCTAAAACTATTTTATTAGTTGTCGTTTTGTTTTTTTTGACTTTTGATATTAGTAGCCTATATTTATGTTATGAATGTTATGATAGCTAATTTCATTGTTCTAATTCTAAGTACCCATACATTATTTGTCGCTAGATTAAATCGATCCAAAAAAAATGTAGTGGTTCGTTTCAATGAATTGCGCATAATTACAAACAGCAACCTTAATAGTAAATCCAAAAAGCAAAAACGTAATAAGTTGTAGTCATTACATTATACCCTTGTTTCCCTATTTTTATATTACAATTAGTGAGTCATACAAAATCATTAAATCACACAGCGTCGCGATAAGTAACTAACCGTCTCCCTTATCTCCGCATAGTCACTTACACTGTTCAATTTCAAGAGCATAGCAACAATGTTGTAGATAATAAATATTAAGTACACAAGAACTCTAGCACACGTACGATAATTCTAAGTCAATGTACCCGGAATCATTCTTCTAATTAACTTTTTGGAAGTAAATGACCAACTTCTTTAGCGATAGCTTTTACATTTTATACCTATCCTTTTTAACCGACTTAAAAAAGGAGAAGGTTCTCAATACGACTATTTTTTAATGTTTTCTCTGTTTGTTACGCGGTAACTCCGCCAATTGTCGGCCGGTATTCAACATTATTTTTTTGTTCGAGAGTGTACTCCAGAGGTGGTCCAATGTACATTTTATTGAAGTTGATTCAGCTCCTTTTAAAAAAAGCAACAAAACAAAATTATTTACATACCAAAACGACGTCTAAGGCCCGTGTTCACCAAAAATATAACCAACGGTTAAACCGCGGTTAGAAGCTAATCAGACAAAATGTCAAAAAAAATGAATGAAAATGCAGCCTTAGGCCAGTGTTCACCAAATATGGCCTATAAATTAGTTTGTGGTTATCTGCGAATAGGCAATGTAGTCCGCGAAAAATAGAAAAATTGAGGAAATAAATTTTAATAAATCATATGAGGAATAATTTCATATGTTGAGTGTATGGCGTTTTATTATTTATTTAGGTATTTATGTAGGGGATAAGTCCCATGAATGTCTAAAATCCTCTCGATATAGGTGCTGCGGAGGGTAGTTTTTTACTCATACCTTGAAAACGGTCTACCTCAGCGACTAGGTACCTTCTAAGAATTAAAAGCACATTATCACAATTTTGTCTTACACACAATTACTGAAAAGTGGACGATTTTCAGTAATTGTGTGTAAGAAAAAATTGTGATAATGTGCTTATTCAAAGTTTGTTTTTGCGTCACAAGAATGTTACATTAAAAAGAACGTTTATCACGACCATAAATATTTTTGGCAAGTAGTTATAAAATGGCCATCAAGAAAGGTCACTCACTAATTATACACAAAATCTCAAAATTACTTAACTTACTTAGCTAAAATTAGCTAAAATTTAGTAGGCAGATAAATTGTAGTCAAGAGAGATCTTCAGAAGACTTCAAAAGACACAGAGATCTTCAGAAGACTTGCAATCCTATTACTTTTATAGTTATAAAAAACTAGCTTTCCGCCCGCAGCTCCGCCCGTGGATTACAGGTTATATCGTGCCCAACTGTGGGATAAAATGTAGCCTATGTCCTTTCTTTGGCTCTAATCTATCTCTGTACCAAATTTCATCAAAATCGGTTCAATAGTTTAGGCGTGAAAGACGGACAGACAGACAGAGAGAGTTACTTTCGCATTTATAACATTAGTAAATATGTATATATTTTTGGCTCTAGTTAATCTACTTTGTGCGAACTATAGTTGGGAATTAAGTCGGTGATTCATGCTTTAAACGTGGTCAATTATTCTTAGCCTAATTTTTATCAACTAATTGCGCAAACGAGAGCTCTACATCTAATATAAATAATATAAATAAAAGTGATTTTGTTAATGTATTGCCTTCTCTCTCACACACACACACACACAACTTTTTTCGTATCCTATAAGTTTAAAGTATTAGTGAAATATGATATATTTTTTTAAATACTTTTTGATAACAAGAACGTGTACTAACAAATAGCATGGCGCACGATTTTATAGACACCTCGTAACAATTTTATGTGTGTTACTTTAATAATAATAATATTTACGCGATGCGTGATAAAGGGGAAAGCGCACGTAATTTTACGACCGCTCAAAGGCCCGCATGCGATCTTGATAAACTCTTCGCTTCCTTATTGACTCCTCTTGATTACTATGTCAATAATTGTTAAGAAATCGCCTCGATAAAATAAAGCCAACACGCGGCACAGAGTTGATGATAGAGCCCTTAACATGATTTTATTTTTTATGTTGGAATAAATAATACTTTTTTAAAGTTCTTACGAAGACAGAGATCGATTTTATAATAAATGACTTGTTCAATTAGGTAATATAATCAGGAGTTTTTTTAGATAAATCAAGACGATGATTGTTCGAACGTTCAGTTCAGTGAGCACTTTGATATAGAGCTGAAAAATACACAATACGATAGACAGCACGTTTATAAACAGCAATCAACTCGGCCGTAGAACATGCTACGGATGATGGATAGATTTGATCGCCTTTTGTTTCAACTAGTGTTTGTTTATTCGATTTAAAACTTTGAAGAGCAATCATCGTAATGCTAACATTTGCGAGACCGGCCGGGCGGGAGAGCCATTCGGGCGTCGGTTGCGAAATAGCTGGGCGGGCGGGTGGCCGGGGGAAGCTCCGGATTGCGCGTGCGCGGCGATGACGTGACGCACAGCACAGCTGACGCGCCGTGACGCCGCCGCTCGCAGCGCGCACCCGCCAATGCCCGCCGCGCGATGCCCCTGTCCACCCGCCACTCGTTCCCGCGTTTTACCTGAGCCCGTGCTCCCTGTCTAAGCCCTTCAGCACTCATGATGGTGAGACGCAGCGGCCGCTATACCGTTAACTGGCGCGGCTTCAAAGACTTTTCCTTCGGAAACAAACCCCCCGATGAAGGTAAGTGCATATCCGTGTAATTTGCAATTACAGACATTCCCGACATAACCTCAATCCCTGAAATGTACTCGGTTGCGCTTTTCGCATATAATCGCGAACTTATGAAAAATAATACTCGGATTTTATATCCGTGAGTCACGAAAAGAGGGCTGCCATTGTCACGAAAAAGCAGTTGCAGGAAATACGTGTCCTTTCTCTGTAGTAAGTAAGTGTCTGTTTTCTTGATCTAAGTAGCACTGAACATTAGCTGAACATTAAAAACTAAACACCTGAGCTTTCGTTCTTATAGAAGTATATAAATCATGACACAGATATCCAGAAATACTAACGAATAACCACAGAATAATATAAAAGTAGGTGAATAAGTAACTAAATAAAGAACCAAATGCACTAAATTGTCTAATTAAGTAAATGAAGCTTGAATACCTACCTAGCTCACCACATAGGCGTATGACATGGCTAATCAAGTTTGATTTATAAGGGAAGAAAGAGTAGGGCGCAGATACCGTAATAGATCATCCCTCTTTGTGTATAAAAGTCACGCACGACATGGTAGTGCTATTAGCACATGCTAAGCGAAACGATTTTCCGGGTAGTAGTGAAATGAGGGTTGCCTCTGCAAGTCTACAGTAAGATTATTTTCGATTAGGTTCATAGAGCAGTCATACTAAACACTGTCTTACTTGAAAAATTCAAATTGGGTGACTTTATATTACTTATACAAATATATAAATAATTTTAGGGAAAGAAAAATGTTCGGCGCGAATGGGACTTGAACCCACGACCCCAGGATTAGATCTCCTGGTGCTCTAACCAACTGAACTTTATATTTGTTAGCCAAACTTAAAAATGTGAATCAGTGCACAAAACTTAACAACTTTCCCCAAGAAACAAGTCAAGTGAAGTCATATTTTGTAGAAAAAAATTGCCCTCTCCAACTTGTGTGATCACTGATCAGCTGATTTGCCTTCATTTGGGAAAGATTTTGTTTTTTATGTCATATCACCACTTAAAAAGTTTCGCCATATTTAGCAAGCTTAAACGTCGTTTTATTTTAGAAGCCTTTTTTCCACGAATTGAATTCGGTTTCGTAAAAGTTTTAGTTTATTTGACCCTAATTTCTAAATCCAACGACAATCCCTTCAAATATTTGTGTCCGTGTTTAAGTATCTATCCGTAGGGATCGCCTTTTGGTGGTGGGAGTTTCGCGATAAAAGTTACTTGATGGCGGCTGCCTTGCATAACTGCCCAGCTGATGAGTCAGAATTAAGAATTTAAATTGTCTGGAATAGATCACATTCATTGCATATTTATTTTTGTCTCTGTACCTGATGAGGAATTTAGGAAATTCCTTTTTGGAAAAAAGGGTTAGGGGTTCTCCGCCGTTTAAGCATTTCAACATGGGACATTTGAGAATCCCTGTTCTAAAGGAAAACTAAATGTCCTTTTTACGTATTTCTTGTATCTAAGTACACTGCTCGAAATTACGAGTTAAATAATCTTGAAGACATGAATATATTAAAAACACTAAGGACATATAACTATGTACTTTACAATGTCATAGGCTTACAATTATAAAGAGCACGCGGCGAGCGGAAAAGCTGGTGACTTCGCAGACTTGAAAAACATCATGTCATGACAATACAGCTCATACAGTAACATAGCAACAAACAAATTATCATTGTGTTGCTTTACAAACAAATGTAAACCGTAACGTAAACCCTATAACCTAAGTACGCACCACATCTCGTCTCGTTGCCAAGCTAAAACTAATAATGTCGCGATATTTGGAAAAGTAAATGTTGGCAGAACTAATGGAAACCCGGTCGTTACTTGGAGGTAGACGACCGCAATTTTGACACAAATGTACCATTGCAAACCTAGAGACGGTGTCTTATTAGAGATCTCGGCTTTGGGTGTTTTCATTGAAATAGGTATTAGAAGAAAACAATAAGTAATCACAGAACCTCTACTGCTCTCATCGCATTTACTTTTATGTGACTAGCGTGACTCTTTGCGTAACCTGAATTTCAAATAAGTAGGTACTTAAAAAATTATCACTTTACTTATTGAATTAATACTTTAACACATTTGGAAAATAGCATTTTATTTATTCATGTGTATGTATATTATGTGTAGTAATGTTTATTATATTGATAAATGTATTTATTATATTTGTAGTATTTTAGTTTTAATTATTACAGAACTTACTTATAGTTTATGTAAGTAGGGTATATATATATATTACGTATTATGTCTTTATGATCAACTTTCCGTGGCTCGGGTTTGCTGGAAGAAACTTCTTTTGAGAGATAAGCTAACCTTTTGTCTCATTATTGTTTAATAATTTTAATGTCCATCTGTCATGAGTGCAAAGAACTCTAAATAAATAAATACATAAAATGCAGCCCTTACAATACAACAGTATAAGAAAGCCTTTTTTTAAAATAACAAAGTATTTTATTTATGTAGTGTTGTGAATTTCTGATTAGCGTAGGTAACACAGTTGCACTACAAAATCCGGTGCTATGCTATTACAAACGCCAAAAGAGTGACATAGGTCAGGATGTAGTCTGATGTGCTGTCGTGTATTTCCCTATTCTCATTTAATTTAATTTTTTTCCTATTTAAGAAGAAGAAAAGAAACCTGAAGAAGATTTATCAAATCATGAAAGGATATTTTTGAGAAGTATCGTGGAGAGCCCGGATTTCGGAAGAAAATATAACGAAGTAAGTACCGTTACCTAGACCAAAACTACAAAGACATTATTTTTTATTTAATCTTTTTGTTGTAAGTAATTACGATTACAACAAACATTTGGTACAATAGATTTAAACTTTCAAAGTTTACCGCGCGCGACCATAAACATTTTTTTTTTTTGTTAAATTTATCCCTTTCGGGAAAGGCAAAGGAAACTATGTCCATACAGCCATGTCTTCAGTGAAAAATCTTCTTTCTTCAACTTAACCTAAGCCCTAAGCTCCTCATGTTCTGCGTAAAACCGGATAGCGTCTGTTTTACGAAAACTGGCGGCGAGAAGCACAACCGCGAGGATCTTTGTCGGTACTAAACGGAGCAGAAACACTGTTATCACTTGAATTTTTATCACTACACGAATTTTAGTCAATTTACTGCATAATACACTATCACTATTATACATTAAACAACTTTTTCACGCCGAAAACGAAAATTCAATTGACAAAGCAACCGCTCACGCCGAGTTCCCGCCAAAGACCCCCCGACCATAAACATTTATTGACTGTTGTGTCCTTGTTGTGTCTATTGCAGCTACTGTCTGTTGTCTTTGTCTTTCGCATTACTAACTAGCTTGAAGCCATCTCTTTTTAATCCTTGACGTTGACAGCTATGCGTTGCATGTCCATGGTCGGTTTTTTTTTTTTTTTTTGGCGGGAGTTTCGACTGAATAGGCGTAAAATTTTTCTCTCTCGTAAAAAGTTTTGAATTTTATTTATAACTTGAGTTTTTGTGATGGGCGCTAAAAGTAAGCGCAAGAAAAAAGAAGAAGATGATATCGGAGATCCGGAGAGCGGCGATTCGGACTCCGATCGCGATGATTCTGATAAGTATCAGATTTTCAAAGTCGAAAATTACTGTCGTCAGTACCCCGAAGATGGCGGGAACTTTGAATATTTAGTTATTTATGAAAGTGCAGACTCAAAACCATTAGGGGACAAAGACCTAATGTCTATTGGTACTGCAATTAAAAAGCATAATAAAGGAATAAGACGATTCAAGCGCTTAAATAGATATAAAATTGGTGCAATATTTGAGCGGCCAGGGCTTGCCAACTTGGCGCTAAATAATGCTAAGGCTCAGAAAGACCTAAAACTTAAAGCAAACATTCCAGCCTCTTCAACCGAAACAATTGGCGTAATAAGAAATGTTCCCACGGATTTATCAAATAAAAGCATTTATAAAGGTTTGTCAAGCTCCAAAAACATTGTAGCAGTTCGTCGTTTCATGCGGAGGACCAGAGACGATCAAGGAAACACATGTTTAGAGCCCACTCAGACAGTTGCAATTACGTTTGCATGTCCCACCCTGCCCGACAATGTCGACATTAACTCGTGGTACTTCGAGGTAAGTCCCTACACCCCTCCGGTACAACAATGCCTTCGATGCCTTCGCTATGGTCACATTGGAAAATTTTGCAAAAATGCCCAGAGATGTTCTGTCTGTGGAGATGGACATCACTTCTCAGATTGTTCTAAAACAAGTAAAGAAGCAAAGTGTGTACATTGTGACGGTAATCATATTGCCATCTCAGCAGATTGCCCTATTAAACAGAAAAAAATCGAGGAAAATAAAATTAAACACAAAAGAGTTGCATATGCTGATTTATTCAACGAGAAGTCTTTTCCATCTTTAAATGCGAAATCCAATCCCTCTGACCTTTTACAAAAACTGATTAAAAATGATATTTTCTTTAATTTATTAATTGAATCAATAGTCAAAATTATTTCAACCAGAAAGGAAGAAACACCTGTCACTTCTGAAAGCATTAAAAATGTTTTACTATCCACATTTAACACTAAAAATAAAGAAATCTTAAAGTCTAATTAATATTATGGATTTTTTAAATATAATGCAATGGAATGCTCAGTCTATTTTATCTAACAGATATGCTTTTACTCATTATTTGTATCAAAATGACATTCATATAGCTTTACTTTCTGAGACATGGTTAAAGCCAATCAAAAAAATTAATATAAAAGGATATAAAATTGAAAGATTAGACATAGGTAATGATCATAATGGTGTAGCCATTCTTATTAAAAATAATTTACATTATGAGAGATTCAATACTTATCATGATGATTCTCTTCAAAATTTAGCTATAAAATTAAAATTAAATAATTATTATTTGACTTTAGTTAGTTTTTATAGTCCTACATTAGCACCTTCACCAAACTTTTCCTATTCTCACCTTGATAGCTTAATTAAATCTATTCCATCTCCATTTATTTTAGCTGGGGATTTTAATGCCCACCACACCATGTGGGGGTGTAATACTACCGATTCTCGCGGTTCTGTGTTGTTAAGAGTAATAGATGACAATGATTTATGTTTACTTAATGATGGGCGCCCAACGACAGTCGGATCCAATACTTGGAGACCTAATGCTTTAGACCTTACTATTGTTTCTCCTACTTTAGCAGTAAATTGCAACTGGTTTGTAAATGATGATCCTTTAGGTAGTTATCATCTTCCGACTATTACAAAGTATCTTCTGAATAATTCTGTAACAGAAATGATTAACAATGTTGGTAAGGGAAATTATCATAGACCCAATTATAATAATGTAGATTGGAAAAATTACAAAGAAATAGTATCTAGAAAGCTCCATGATTATATTTTTGATCCTTCTAATTTGTTATTTTCATATAAAATGTTATGTGACCTGTTATTAGAGAGTGCTAATGAAGCAAGTGTTACATATAGTAGTAGTAGAACTATTAACAATTCTACACACACTAAAAAACATAGACAGAGACTTCCTTGGTGGAATAACATTTGTACTCTTGCTGTGGAAAATTGTAAATCAGCTTATTTAGAGTTTAAATTAGATCCTAGTTTAGAAAATTACATTAAATTTAAAAAACAGCAAGCTCTGAAAAAACTTACTTTAAAAAAGGAAAGAGATTCATCTTGGCTTGCATTTTGTGAATTGTTCAATCGACATACACCTGTATCCACAATCTGGAAATTGATTAGAAAATTTAATAAAACTTACGTTGAGAAACCCATTAATACTAATTCTGACTGGATTCTGGCTTTTTTAGATAAATTTGGATCAGATTCAATAACACATACACCTTCAAATATTAAATTTACATCATCAAATTCTACAAATAGTTTTCTGGTTAAGCCATTTACAGAGAAGGAATTTTCTAGTGCATTAAAATCAAGAAAAGATACAGCTTTTGGCTTGGATAATATCCCTTACAAAATGTTAAAGTTTCTGTCTGAAGATGATAAAAGATTAGTTTTGAGTGTTTTAAATTACCTTTGGAGCGAAACTGTTATACCGCCTGACTGGAAAACTGATTGTATTGTACCAATTTTGAAGCCTAACAAGGATGCTTCTCTTTCTGATTCATACAGGCCTATAGCTTTGACTTCTTGTGTAGGAAAAGTTTTTGAGCAGCTGTTAAAACAACGGTTGGAGTTCTTTCTTGAGTCAAATAATCTTTTGTCTTCAAATCAGTTTGGTTTTAGAAGAGGTTTTTCTGCGGCAGAAAGTATCAATCATTTGTATCTTGACATACACAATTCATTTGTATATAATCGGCTTTTGGTGTGTGTTTTCTTTGATATAGTTGGAGCTTTCAATAATGTTAATCATCAGGTGCTTGTGCAGGAACTAAAACATCTCGGTATTCCTGAAAAAATTATTGAATGGATTTATAACTTTTTGCATGGTAGAGAAATATATGTAAAATTTAATAATAATTTGTATGGGCCTAAGTATTCTAATAATTTAGGTGTTTGTCAGGGGGGAATATTAAGTCCATTACTGTTTGTACTTTATATTCATAGATTGAATGTCATTCTTGGTACAGAGGTTAGTAACTTGCAATTTGCAGATGATTTGGCTGTGTATTGCTCCGGCTCAAATATTAGTGTAATAGAACATAATCTAAACTCTGCTCTAATAAATTTGAAAAACTATTTTAATTATTTAAAATTAGATGTAAGTCTAGACAAAACTAAGGTTATTATTTTTAGCAGAGCTCGAATAGTTCTTGCTAACATTAAATTTGATGGTATCAATTTGCCTATTGTTGACGATACTAAATTTTTGGGTGTAACTTTTACTAGAACTTTGTCCTGGAACAAACATGTTCAAATCTTACTAGATAGAGCTTCCAGAGCATTTAACATACTAAAATCCCTTGCTAGAACAAAATTAGGGGCAGATCCATTGGTATTGCTTAGGCTTTACAAGGCAATAGTGAGATCACATTTTGAATACAGTTACTTTTGCTTTGCTGCCAATGCGAACTTAGTTCAAAAGTTAGATATTCTGCAAAACCATAACTTGCGTCTTATAACAGGTGCCATGCGGACAACTCCCATTATTTCATTACAGGTAGAATGTAATGTTCCTCCTTTGAATTTCAGATTCAAATTTCTTAAATACAAGTTTCTTTTAAAACTTTTTTCCATTACTCGTAATTCCCTTTTAGAAAAACTTCTTGCCTTTGAGCATATTCCTTCTCCAAGGAATTCTTCCAAGTTCCCTTATATTCTTCTTGACTTCTCAGTTGTAAAGTCACTTGATCAGCAATACCTGCTATATAAGAGTAAAGATAAATGGGCATGCTATGAGGGAGTTTATGAAAGCAAATTTTGTGATATGAAAATTATAATTAATAAAGACCTTAATGTAAAAGAAGAAGTATATGAACATCTATCGAAATGGTCAGGATACAATTTTATCTATACTGATGGTTCTAAATCGGAGCAAGGTGTTTCATTGGCTTGTTATAATGAGAAAAATAAAGTTGGCCACGGTTTTTGTTTACCTGCTGTATCAAGTGTATTCACCGCTGAAGCGTTTGCTATATTGACAGCGCTAGATAACTTGAAAAAATCTCATGTGAGTTCAAGAAACTGGTTAATCATTAGTGATAGCATGTCAGTCTTATCAGCACTACAAAACAACTCCTACAGTATTAAAACGAGCTACATTATATATAAAATTAAAGAACTGTGGACTCAATTATCAAATGAACACCAAATCACTGTTGAATTTACTTGGACTCCAGCACATAAGGGTGTAAAGGGCAATGAAAACGCAGATTTTTTGGCAAAGACAGTTAATTTAAAGGGTGGTCAGCTCAGTCGAGTTCAGAACATTTTTCTACCTTGGCATGATTTAATTTCCGTTATTCGAAAGAAAGTTATTACAGAGTGGGCAGAGTACTGTAATTTAATTTATCAAAATAAAGGCGCATGTTATGCTGAAATTAATAAAGAAATTGGCAAAAAACCCTGGTTCGCAAAAAGCAACAAATTCTACAAGAGACAATTTTATACTCAGATCTGTCGCTTGAGGTTTGGTCATTGTAAATTTAAAGCTCATCTTTATCGAATGAAAATTACATCTTCATCCACTTGTGAAGAGTGCTCGCTAAACGTAGACCAAACTTTACATCATATATTTTTTGATTGTCCAGCGTTCAATTTGCATAGAATTTTAATGATAGATAAACTCCAAGATATATATCAGATTATCCCGCCATCACTACAGGAAATACTTAAAAATTCAGCAACTTACGAAACTATTTTTGAATATGTCATATCCAGCATTGGAGAGTTATAATTTGACTTAACTTGAAGAAAACATTTAAACTCAGAAAAGACATATAAACACGGAAAAGACATATATACACGGAAAAGACATATATACACAGAAAAGCGACATATACACGGAAAAGACATATACACGGAAAAGACATATACACGGAAAAGACATATAAACTATTATGAGCATCAAGATGACTATGAAAAATGGATTACGAATGACTTTACTGTTTAATTTACGAAAGATTTGGCTATAATAGCCTTACTTCGGGTATTACCTGACTGGCGAAGAAAAAAGAAGTTTAAGATTTGGCGAAAGCCTTAAAAAAGATGAACACAAGAAATACTGCTTATGATTTGGCTGTATGGCACAGTTCCATTGCCTATCCATTAGGATGAATTTTACTACTACTACTACTACTACTGTCTATGGTCGGTCTTTGGCGGGAACTCGGCGTGAGTGGTTGCTTTGTCAATTGAATTTTCGTTTTCGGCGTGAAAAAGTTGTTTAATGTGTAATAGTGATAGTGTATTATGCAGTAAATTGACTAAAATTCGTGTAGTAATGAAAAATTCAAGTGATAACAGTGTTTCTGCTCCGTTTGGTACCGACAAAGATCCTCGCGGTTGTGCTTCTCGCCGCCAGTTTTCGTAAAACAGACGCTATCCGGTTTTACGCAGAACATGAGGAGCTTAGGGCTTAGGTTAAGTTGAAGAAAGAAGATTTTTCACTGAAGACATGGCTGTATGGACATAGTTTCCTTTGCCTTTCCCGAAAGGGATAAATTTAACAAAAAAAAAAAATGTCTATGGTCGAAATTGTTGTTTGGTAAAAAAAAGCAATAACAGCACAATAAAGGTTTACAAAAATAATCTTTATATAAATCAGGTAGAGTTTAATATAGATTGAAATTTTTTTGCATTTAGAGTGCAAAATATTTCGTTCATACATGATAAACACGATACCTGACGCCTGTCAATTGGAAAACTGGCGAGAAACGAGTCGTGCTGTGGGTGTGTTCTCTCTTTTAACAAGAATTTTATTGCAATAAATACGGGTTTTTATTATAAAAATCCTATAATTCGTGAAGTGACAGGCTGTTAGTATTTATATCATTGATATAGTGTGATAATGTTGTGTACTTATGAGAGTTTTAATTCAGAATTTGCAAGGAGTGCCACGCCTTACACTTCCCGAATTTTACGCGGTTGTTGTAAAATTCATCCTTTTGTTACAGTCGCTCGACTGTGAAGAGGATTTGATAGTGAAGCCGGTCGCCTTGGACAACGTAAGCACGATCCGGTTGCTTAGTGAATACAGGGGCAATAACATACGGACTATCGAACAAGCAGAGCTCGCTATACTATTGTCCAGGGTGCATTTGAGGGTAAGGACCTTCTTTCGTGACCTTTTCTTTGTTTACCAAAATCCTTGGCAATTCCTCAGTAACAACCGATTGCCATAAAAAAAATATTAATTTGAATGAAACAGCTTGGATCAAAGATTTATTATTATCATTTTTCTGGTAAGATTCTATTTAGTCTTAGAAATGCAGTATGTAAAATGAAATATTCGAAAACGAAAACCATTCAGTGTACTCAGTTATAAACACTGTCATTTTACAGTTTTATGCTTCATGATTTTATTTGAATAAAAACTAGGTATGAATTCTTTGCAGGCATTAGTAGAGGCTCATGATCAAATAGGAGCTATCTGGCTTGAGCGAGGGTCTGGAATTGATGAGAAAGCTCTGAAGCCAAACGGCAAGGAGTCTGGTGAAACTGAGAACTCCGAGGAGAACGGAGACATGCCTGTAGAAACTGTTAAGGTCGTGGGCCTTAGAAAGGTGCCCGGACAGCCCTTAGGATTGACTGTAAGTATAACTAAGTAAATAATGGTAGTTTATACATGTTGTTATGTTCTGTTTTAGCAGATAAATAAGTAAAATAAAATAAATAAATAAATGAAATCTGCATTTTATCTTCCTGATATCAATTGGGACCAAGCAGAGTATTTTATTTGTATTTAACACCACACAGTACTTTTAAAAAAATATTTGTCTAAAAATAGGTAAAGAAATAACATTAAAACAAAATATTTTTATAAGCCTTTGCGCGCCAAATGTACACCTGGTGTACAAGATTACTATCGCAAGCGGCGTAAACAATCGTGCGATGGGTCAAAGATAATCTTTATGGCTACAGGTTTTTTAAACAGACAAGCATTATCCTTTCACATGCATGGTTAACTGACTTAAGCAATGATATTGTGAAATATCAATTTTCATGCATGAGTTGATATAAATTTCCATTGTGTAAAAATTCTACTAAAATATCTATTAAGAAATTTCCACTGTAGTCCATTTTACATACATTTAAAGATAAAAAAAAAAACCATTAAACTATCCTAGAGAAGTACCCAATTGTTAATTGACACTTCAATTAGAAAATGTGAGTAGCTGTCATACTTATTAAAGGTAGCATGATATGACAAATGACTCATTTGAAAGGTGCAAAGGGGCAAAATTTTTGACCACATTTGCATATTTGTGTGTCCCTATGAGTCATAGGATAATATTGTTATTTATTATTATCATTTTGCTGATGATTGCAATCTATTGTTAACTTATTTTATTACGGAAGTTATGATTATGACTCAGATATTTAAACTCGCTGGTTCAACAAAATCAAAAAGTATAGAAGTCTACTTATGAATGTAAACATTATAATCATCACATAATAATGTTTAGCACGTCTTAAGTTTTTGCTTAGTCGTCACAGTTACTTACATAACATGACACGACTATCAACAAAGCAGATTTCTCCTATGTGAGAATTGAATTATGCAACTTATTATATTGACTTGAAAAAAGAACAGCACAGCCGGATAATTGGTTTAAAAAGCAAACAAATACAATATGAATCTTTACAGAGATTTATGAAGAAGAAGTATACTACTTGATGCCAATGCTAAATTAATGCTTAGCGTTGCAAGTGCTGTTAAGTGTACTTAATTCTCATTTTATTGAAAAAATGGTAAAAAAATTTTTTTTTTTTTTTCATCTGGCTGTTTAAATCCAATGAAGATTCATTTCATCCAAGTATTTGTCACAAAGTTTTATTTACCTTGACATTCTTAAAGTTAGGAGCACAGGTGTGCTTGAAGGTCACAGTCTTCCATAATAATATTATGTTATTTTCATGTATTCTGTCTCTTAAGCTACACATTTGTATAACCTTGACTTATTGTGTTATAATTAATACATTAATAATAACACTAGAACGTAATTGTGAAGAGTGATGAATGAACTTTTATTGTGACTAACCCTACATGCTACTTCCCAACTATTAATTTACATAAAAATTATTTTACAGGTCACAACAGATGAGCATGGGCAGCTGATAGTCGCTAGAGTAATGGCAGGGAGCGCGGCTGCTAAACAGGCGTTATTATCTGTGGGAGATGTCCTTTTGGAAGTGGATGGAGTGCAAATAGACTCAGAAGAGCAGCTGAAAGAAGCTGTCAGCAAACCCAACGAAAGGATCACGCTCAAAGTAGGACCCAACCTTAAGGAAAAAAGCTCACAGCTTACTAATAAGCTTAGTGTAAGTTATTTTATTATTATTAAAATGCTTGGATCTTCGAATTTTGTTGTTCTTATCTCATATGTCTAAAAGAGAATGCACTGCAATTGTCCATCCAGCACGATCTTTAGTGTCTTTAACTTACCAAAAAAACTGTTTTTGCTGTAAATAAATATTTAGCTACATACATTTTGAAATAACTATATTTTATTTTGTTTATTCTTTTGCTATTAACCAACACTAATTGATTTCTTGTATGTTTTCTTTCAGTGTTATATGAGAGCATTGTTTGACTACGATCCAAAGGATGACACGCTATTACCATGCAAAGAAATTGGTTTACAATTCAAGAGAGGCGATATCTTACAAGTCAGTAGCAGTACCTTCACAAAATTTTACTACTCCCTGTGTTTGCTGATCAAGTTTCACTCCTTTCATTATTTTTCACTACATTTTATTAAATACTGCCCCATATTTTATGTGAATTGGGCTATTATCAGAAATTAAAAAAAAAAACAGGTTGCCCTAACTCTAACGTAGTGCAAGCTTCAAAAATGTGCCATTTACTCCAAAATAGTACAGTCTACATACCAACTTTTACAGAAATATTAAAACTACTGAGATTATATAGCTTTAACCCTTGTTTTGCTTCCTCTTTAACTAAGATTATTTTTCAAATGGTTGTTACTCTTAGTAATATCTTAAATCATTTCTTCAGGTATCAGACAGAAAAGACCCGAACTGGTGGCAAGCAAGTCACGTGGAAAGTCCAGATGTGGTGGGTCTAATCCCCTCGCCCGAGTTAGAAGAACGGCGCAAAGCCTACGTGCCCCCTGAGGCAGATTTCGTGCACAAAATCAGCATTTGTGGAGCTCGGGTAAGAATATGAAATAATCAATATTTTTAAAACGCTTTCCCGAGTGAGGGATCTTTACAAATAATTTTTGGAACAGAAAAATGTTCGGCGCGATCGGGACTTGAATCCACGATCCCAGAATTAGATCTCCTTGTGCTCTAACCAACTGAGCTATCGTGCCTTTAAGTCAAACAGCCTAATTTCTCATTCTCAAAGCACATTACGCTGTCTGTGTATGTAGGCTAGCGCCATCTGAGAGAACTTCAGATCCTGTGGTCGTGGGTTCAAGTCAATTATTCAAGTAAAATTATTTATGAAACAATCAGTTAATTCTGGCCTATGTGATACTATCCTCATCATAAAAAACTACGCAAGGTAGTCACTTTCTTCTTTTTACTTAAATAACGAGACCTGTCCCAGTTACTCCACAAATATCAATAGGAACGATAACTTAAAAATGGCACAAATGACCCCAAAGCCGATGGCCAAACAGAAAAAAAAACACGTGCGTACGATAATAAAAGCAAGCTGCAATTTCCTATTCTTAGATTACGTTTCTCAAAATCGCTCGAATTCTAATTTCGCACGTAAGAAATATCTAGTGGGAGCTGCTTTTGAATGTGCCAAAAGTTTCTAATGTTTATTCTTGCAGTCAATAAAATTAATTTATAAATCAACTATTGAATAATGGATACTACTTGTCTATCTATATTATTATTATTATTTCCCAACACATGTGAAAATATTTCTAACTTTTATACAATAACTTTGTGTAAGACAGTTTCATGCTCCCATTTATTCTGATTTCTTAAGACTCCTTTGTTATTGTAATAAACTTTCAAGATGAGTTATTGTTTCATTGTTAAGATCACGATAACATTGATGCAATATAATGCAATCAACCACGACGCGACACTCATATCGGTACGGCAAATTAACTAACTGCTACAAAACGAATAGTTTATTTTTTTGGGAAATTTGGTCAATTATGCATTTGGAGCTTACGAAAAAGTTGGTCAGTTAACTCTGCAGATGACTGTACCTTGATCAATACTAATTTTAATAATACATATAACCACGAGTTAATGTTGAGTCAAAATTACCATCAAAGTGGAACTGTCACAAATACATAACATTCAAGAACATTCTCTATAAACTTGTAAACTCAAGCATACAGTTAACAGTTGTAGTAACTCTCTTCACTTTAACTGTAATAAAGCTACAAGATAATTTCGATCTTAACGAATAGCCCCATCTCTACTTTTACGACCACAAAATCACAGTCTTTGTGTTCTTCTCAGGGGAAATGTGTACTTTTGCAAACAGGCAAAATTGACGTATTTTACAAGACAAACTATGAATTTTTTATATAGGTATTACATACATAAGCTCACGCCAAAAATCCCCATGGTTTTAAAACCACTTGATGCCACGTTTGACATACATTCAGAGAATCATAAGAAGATGATGTAAGCGGTGAGAGGTCGTCAGCCTTTCGCCCACAATACGGCAAAACCCTCGAGTCCCACTTACTGACTTTTTTTTTATTTATTATAAGATGGGTTCACTCTTGACCTCAATCTTGACCATATCTATCTATCTATCTATGGAGGGGACGCCCGTCAGGCACAGGCGGGTGATCAGTCCACCCATTTGGGACCATTTCACCCAGTTCCCCACAACAGCGCATGAGTTTTACCTCTGCACTGACAGTTCCACCTCTTTGAACCTACCCGAAGCTTTAGCAAACCCGATTATATCCTTTATGTTAAGCTCTTGTATTTGTTCTTCTTTTACCTCATCCATGCCTATTGTCTCCCATCTTACCAGCGCGTACATTGGACACTCAGTCAGGAAATGGAGACTTGTTTCCTCCTTGTCGCATTCTGGGCATGTGGGATCACTTTTTAGGCCCATTACTGCTAGGTGTCGGTTCAAAGGACAGTGTCCCGTGAGCAGACCAGACCATAAGGTCAAAGATGAGGTCGACGATGGAGCGAGTTAACCCAGAAAATGCCTATAAAGGCACTGGTACTCCCACGCACCGACGGAACACAGCAAGCTGTTTGGCGTCGGACTTCGGTAGGAGGGTGGTCGCGAACCAGACGGCCCTTTACAGAGCCTACCACACCGCATGAGACCATAGGACGACACCTCAGATTCAGAAAAAAATGAAGTGTCGTTGCCTGGGATGGATTACTAGGAGGCAGGTCTCATTTGTGTTTCCTTAGTCGCCTCTTACGACACCCACGGAAAGAGATAGGGTGGTGTTATTCTCAACCGATCACCACACGGTTGACTTTTACAGTATGCCTGGGAAGAGTAGGCAGCCGGGTTCTATGTTTTTTCTTTTACTGGGAGACCAGCATGGAAGTTTTAAATATTAACAATACATAACTTACAGATATCAAAAAAAAAGAAAAAGTTCGTATACGAGTCGAGATCAAGCGTTCAGTTGGAGGGGGCTGAGTTGGCGTTGTATGAGGAGGTGGCGCGGACGCCGCCGTTCCTGCGCCGGATCTTAGCGCTCGTGGGCACGCGCGGCGTCGGCCGCCGCACGCTCAAGAACAGGATGATTCAGGAGTACCCGGACCGCTTCGGGGCCGTTGTGCCGCGTGAGTTCATTTTTTTTTAATTATTATTGTCAGAACCCGGGCGACCGAGCTGGATATCGGACTTTTAAGCGCCATCTTTTATACATTTTCTCATTTTTACCTTAGTTTTCCAGACAAAACTAAACAACTTTTCCTAAGGAATATAGTTAAAGATATGAAAAAACTCCGCTCTCCATACAATCGTGCGATTAGCTAATTTATTCGTATGGGGGGAAGTCCAACTTTTTTTTCTTTTTTTTCATATTCTGTTCTTTGGGAAAGCTGCTCAGTTCCATGAGAATCACTCCCAGATAACTGTTTCATTCACGTCACCAAAATATGAATTCGGACTTACATTTTTTAATAGTAATAAACCGACTTTATCCTCGACTGTCACCAAGTCAGGATCCGATAATGGAATCCCGGGGAAACACCAAGTCAGGATCCGATAATGGAATCCCGGGGAAATCGAAGGAAACCCTCGAATTTAATAGGATAGGCACTTACATTGTTTCTCACGTACTTTCTATTATTTACGGTAAAAATAGAAAAAAAACTTTTAATAAAAAATCTTAAACCGACTTCAAAAAGCGAAAAATAAAAACGTAACATATAATGTGCTACGTACTTACTGATCTGTTTGTAGTCGGTACGAAGTCGGTTAAAAACAATAACAGTATTTAATTATCAATATTGAATACTTTAGACACATCCCGCCCCCCCCGGCCGCTAGAAGAGAACGGCATGTCGTACTGGTTCGTGTCGCGCGAAGAGATGGAACGCGACGCGCACGCCGGCCGCTTCCTGGAGTACGGAGAGCACAACGGGCATCTGTACGGGATGCATCTGGACTCCATACGGGCTGTCATCAAGGAGGGTAAGGGCTTTGTACTTTTGTTTTCCTAAATGTCTACGGTATTGGCCGCTGATGGCCTTTACGCTACACCGAGCAAGTAGCGAGCGCAGATGGCTCTCAGCCCAAATAATTTTAAGTAACATGCCTAAGGGCGCCTCCTGTGGGCCTCGAACTTCGGCTTAAGGCGTTACTAGAAGACTGGAGTCGGACATAAGTTTGAGGAGAGAACCGACCGGGTACAACCGGACAGCTGGACATCTGAATAGATATACGAAAGCATTTTTGCCCAATCTTAAACGAAAACGCTTCGCCCGTGCTTCGCACTCGTTCGGTCAATAATATCATAGTATATTACAAAAAAAACCCCAAGCTGAAGCTGAAGCTTTTTTGAAGTAACGTTTTCCTATTACAAGTTATTTCTACATTTTCTTAGCCATAGGTTTTAAACAACCAAACCTCTAAGTCACAATAATGAGTAAGGTGTACACGACCTGTTACTTACAATTTCCGAAACTGTGACATTAGTCCACTAGGTCTCATCCAACGAAACTTATATTTTAGGTAAAATGGTGGTATTGGACTGTGCGCCGCAATCACTAAAGTTGCTACATAATAGCAGCGAGTTCTTGCCGTACGTCGTGATGATAGGAGCGCCTGGCATCGAACAGCTCAGAAATCTCACGCACGCTTCCAACCGTAACCTAACGGTATGTATTTAACGCCTCATACTTAGATTTTAACTAGACAGAAAATCAGTCTTCAATTGGTCCAAATTAGTCAAAAAGGAGAACATTGGTCACACTCCTGTTAAAGAGCTTTAAGGAATTTTTTTGGGGCAGTGCCGAAATAAGCCACGCAATCTGCACACGATGCCATTCTTTTGAGATTCTATCAAATATCTGGTCCAATAATTAATTTCGCCTGAATGTCTGTCCTATGTGTCGATAGCCTTAGTAATTGTTATGTGGCCTAGCAGAATGCTGGAGAATGGAATATTGATTGCCATTAGTAAGCGACTTTAAGGTATTATTTCATAGGTAACATTTCCGTTAAAGTTAATATTGCTAATTTAATATCACGAGACTTTGTTGAGCAAACGTATGAGATATAAATAAAAATAAATATATCGAAGTAGAAAGTTTGTAACGAATATACGAATGTGTTTTTTTATTCTCGTTTGTGTATGCGTATGAGTTGTTCTGCTGGTAAACATTTTGTGGGCTAACCGCAACCATACCATACCGTTATTGAAAATTTTAATTAATTTAGTAATAGCAAAAGTAGAGCTTTGAATGTCCATTTTTTGATTTATTTTTTTCCAAATTTAAGTAGGTAATTATAGGTTTGAATTTAATGTGGTAGATTAGTAAACATGCCTGAATTTCCTTGTAAATTTTAAGTACTGCTAGAACGTGGTCGCATTGCGCTGACTATACCATAGCTGTCTCTATCGTACGGTTGGATATGGATAAGTCGCAAATGCCCACTCTTCATGGCTTGCGCAAGAAACTATCAAATTAATTGTTTTGATTTGTCTTGCGTCTTTGATCCAAGAAGAACATAGTTTCTCGTCGCGCGGGATTCCAATGTATTAAGCGGCGGTTGACCATTGAAGTAACGACTTGTGCACGCATTGGCGTATATAGGGTAATTTTTCAGGAGGGCCAATGGCATGCACCTTCTAGTCGCTTCACCTTGTGGCGCGAAAATTAAATGTAAATTAAATGTTTGGCGTCCATCACAGAATTTCGAATCGATAGCCCAACGTCTTAGGGTTAAGCATATATACAGGGGTAGGCATGGCGCACTCCCCCCGATATATATGCCTATGTCTGCACGAGATTTAGTTTTTGAACTTAGCGAACCAAATCGCGCTCGTAGAGTTTTTTAAATTATTTTGGTAAGCATATCATTAGTACATGTGTGCATGCGTTGTGTAGTTCGACAGGCAGAGCTCCATCCGCTACAGTTCGAGGCGCGCGCGCACATTGGAGTCACTCGCCTCTCTATACGAGGTAAGCTCATAAATATCATGTCAATTCATAGTTTTTAAACTTTTCTGAAAGTAGGTGCTTTCCGAAATAAATATTAAAGTTTCTATACCACAGCACTACAGCCCTACATAAGCTTTGTTTATTTTAATTTATATTAGTTTAATATTTCTGACTCGATCTGTAAACAATACTTATTTCCGAACGTACCTTCAGTAAGATCGTTTTAAGAATGTCGAATTGACTGGTCTTTATTATTATAATAAAATATCTTTCGAGTAATAATAGACTGGTTTTGGGCCCAGGTTGACGAGTTAAATCAGCATTCTTACGGCGACAACACTGTATACAGGGAGTAAGGAACATCCTAGCAAAACTGAAACCATAAACGCAGACCATCAGTCTGAATTATTTACCAGTGGAATTTTCCTCATATAATTTTATTATTATTTTTTATGTTATTTATTATTTTCTGCTTTATTTATTCGAATACACTTTGTAATAATTTTTCGTTTTTTGTTATAAAAAACAATAATAACAGCGAAAACTCTAAAACCAGCAATGTGCATCACATTCTAATAGCGATGCGGCGCGGTTTCACTGTCGCACAGCGCCAAATTAGGTAAATAAAGAAAACTCCCTATTTTGACTTTTCCGGGGAAAAAAATTACCTGTGTCGATCATAGTTATGGGTAGATTTTACCATTTAAGTATTTGCTAAGCTGTCACCTACACCCTCAATACTTACCTGCATGGATTTTGAATAGATGCTTCTGTTATGCTAAGCTTGTTCTGTAGTGTAGTTGATATGTATATGCGTTGATAGTATTTAACGACAGGGCCGAAACGCGCAATATGACTTTAACTCTTAGGTATGAAACTTCTGAATCAATTCCAATGAAGGTACGTAAAGTTGTTAAAAATCAATTGTACGTAAATTTGATAAAAATGTAACAGACCCGTATTTTTTTGTTTTACATCGTTTCATACAAGCTAGATCTACGAAAAAAATGTTTGTCCAATTGACTTGAAACTTGGTTACAGTACTCTTCAACACAATTTGTGAGACTTGTGATTTGCAGAAATCTACGTTTTTTTAAATTAAAAAAAAGGAAAAATTAATTTATTTTTTATCAACGATGTAAGAAAAAATTGGGTAGTGATTAAAAAGTCACCCTGTATAATAAGGCATGTGTCCTTTATCTGTCACTTCAGCAAAAATCAAACAAAAAAACAATCTTATGCTGTGACATTTAAATTCAAATTTACCTCGACTTGATTCGGTAATCTTTCTTGGGAATTAAATCTCAAGTGCGTATCTTTTTACATCACTATAAAAAAAGAGATTTAAAATAATCGAAAAAGGTAATAATTAGAATTTTTTTTAGTGATAATGAAGGTCAAAATCTAATAAATAAAAAATCTTTACCATGACATCAAATAACCTGTCCTATTTCATTTGAACTGTGCTTAATTCATTGCAGCAAAGCAAGCATAGCGTTCAACATAAAAAGGCAACGTAATTCTCTTCAATTTTACTTTTTCACGAGTTTTTTATTTATTAACACCGTTTCACTAAACACCACATGTTTCATACCACTAATTGAGTGTGATACCACAATAAATAATAATAATAATAAACTAATATGGCTGTTACCTATTTAAATCAACTTCACTAACTTATACGTTTTGTTACTCCTACAGTATCCGACAAAATGAGCCGATTTCTTAAAATAAAATTAAGTAGTCGATTATATCCTCAGTTTCACAGATTCAGCCAAATTAAATTCATCGACCACTTTGAATACTACACAATACAATTACATTTCAATTTTCTTCGTTTACTTTCATAAAATTGACTTTTTTATCGGATGCTCGTTGGATACTCTTTTCAACTGAAAAAAAACTTAATTTTTTTCAAACTATAGGAAGAAGACATGAAGCAGACATTGGAGGACAGTGCACGCATCGAACGACAATACGAAAAGTACATAGACTTGGTAATTACTAACAACAACACTGATACCACGTACTCCAAGATCATGGATGCCTTACACAAGCTGTCAACTGACCACCAGTGGGTGCCTGTTAGCTGGATTTATTAGCGGTCTCTCTTAACTTGGCACTCTGTCTTCCCAAAAACCTATAGTACAGACACGTCTAGCTATACACTCGTAGTGCAGCATTTGTCATTCTGCCCTTTTAACACAAATCGATCGATTCAATTTCGATATTCGATGAGACAGCGAATTGCCGTTTTTTCCGCGAAAAATCAAGATGCAGATAGTCTTTTCGACTGTCTGACGTCGGTATATTATTCGAAATTCGGGGCCAGTTGACAGTAATCTGTAAATTCGACGTGTTGTTGTCTATATTAAGCAAAGTTAAGCGAAGCGTATTAAAGTATGATCCAAGTGATATACTGATACACAAAAATTAAGACTTTTCGCACAGTATTTTCAAGGCGTTCTTACGGAAAATTTTAAACTAAGACAATTTCTATTAAACCTCTCGTGTCGAATAAGCTCAAAATATAGGGTTACGAAAGCAAAATGACAATCTAATGTAAAATAATAATTAAATGTATGATCGAGTCATTTATTGTAATGCTGCGGCCTCGTCGACGAACACTATTAATAATGTTGTCAATAGATTTTTTTTTTAATCACATGAAATAAACTTTACAATATTTTTAAGACATTTTAGAATTTATAATGTAGATTTTATGTTTTTACTTTTAAATCAAATCACATCACATTTTATTCAATGAATCTCTTAATTTATTAAGTCGAATTTAAGAGTGGGCTTTTCATTTAGTCACTTGTTGCTAAAAGTTAAGTAAATATGATTTTTACGTGAACAGTTAACTAAATAATAGTTATTAAATATTGTCAACTCAATAATTTCAATGATAAATCTACTCTGCTTTGCCAAAGTAAATAGGCCTCTACATTAAACGCTGGATGTTTGCTCTAAGCTAATACACTATGTTACCAATCATAATTGTATTTCAATTCTACGAGTATGTCAATTAGCCTTCGCTATATCTTCAGTATTTTTATATTTTTTTGCAAATAGTGTTCAAAAACTACTAACCCACCTGAAAACTCCAATTTCGAAAGTGTGGAACTATAACCACTACGAAATGATTTTTAATTATAAACAATTCTAAGCTCTATAGACTATAAGGATAGTTTTAAGATCTTAAGATACTTATTTCTACTGCTTTTATGTGAAAATATATCTAAGAAGATACAAGTATGCAGATCTCCAGCTATATGCTTTTTATATTTGATAATTTCAAATTAACAAAATATTTTTTCCCAAATTGTAATTTTTTTAATTAAAATTTGTGAAAACATCTAAACAAATTCCAAATTCGCATCTTCAAGTTACATTGTCTTTGGTTACACTTACTTAAGGCACTGTATACTTGAACATGTTAGAATATCAGAAGATATATTCTGAAAGTATTTCTTAACTACTTAGAGTAGCTTATACTGCAGTATTAATTTTGATTTGATCACTTGAATAGGGGTAATGATTTTTCAATTAATATAGATAGAAGAACCAACGACGTCGGTGTTTAAGTAAATTCAAACTCTGTATAAACGAAACATCACTTTTGTTTAATGTCACAATAATTAATTTAGATTTTAGTACAGGGTTTCATTTACCGTGCCTTCAAATACGAGATAACTGGTGCAAACCACTAAAATGATGTAGTATTTTTAAAACGCTACCATTCTTTTTTTACTTAAACATTATGTGTAAAATATTAGTGCATTGTAGTGGTTTGAACCAGTTACTTCTTAATAAACCTAGGTGTGTTCTAAGAAGTAATGGCCCTATCTTCTCAAAATGTTACGCTCTTCTACTTATTTCTGTTTGTACTTTCCCATTGTTTAGGCTGCTTTCTTAATATGTATCATATAAGTATCTCACATTCCGTCCATTTTGTTTTGTTAATTAGCTATAAATTTTATTGTATCGAGAATATTCAATATACATTATGTTTATGTAACTGCAATGCTTTATTTTATTTTGATAAGGCTATAGGCGCTTAAAAGTTGTTTCAATAAATAAAAATACAGTAATGGAATTTTTATTAAGTAAGTGTTTATTTTACTGATTAATAGCACGCGCTGAATTTTTATAGTGTCTGACGGAAGATTTAAATATATGAGGATCAATGTGGTTCAGACCAGTTTCGCATCCTACGGCGTTGTTGTTTTCTGGCTCCAATTTCTCAAGTAAATGGGGCGCCAGAAGAAGAAATAGTTGCTGCAAGATAACAAAAAATATATAATTAGGTACCATTATTTTTTAGACACATATTTGCGATGGAAACAATTCACGCAAGTACATACGCGTATGGACCAACCAAAACAGTTCTGTGACGTGATCCTACAAGTAGGACAATACTAGGACCACGAGGAAACGCTCATTATCCTTTATTAATCAAGTATCAGTCCATTATCTTAACTAGAGTCTGTCCAATGAAAGCTATCCATGAGAAACTGCGGCAGATTTAAAATTCGTCCTCTTGAAAACACTGAGTACACACTGAATAAGGAATTAATTTATGAAGTTATAAAAACATTCAAGGGAGCTATCCCTACATAATCCTGCAACTTTTGAAACTACATGGTTTTATTTCCTCAGTTTTCCTTTTTTTGCGGACTGCAATGCCTATTAGCAGATAACTACAAACGAAAACGTTATTTAGATGACGTTATGGCGCCGAATACAATACAATATACTTTATTGCACTCCAACACAAATAAGGTACAGTTACATTTAGTTTTTTTTAGTTTTTTTTCTGTTTTTTTTTATGATTTTCGATAAAATTTATATTGGACCACTTCAGAAGTATACTCCTTTGAAGAAAAGAAGAATTTAGACAATCGGCCTACAGTTGGCAGAGATATCGCGTAACAAACATACAAAAAAAACATACAGTCGAATTGAGAACCTCCTGCTTTTTGAAGTCGGTTGAAAAGAAAAAATCAAATCAAATTAGTAGAAAATAAAATTGTATTAACTCCGTTTATTCAGTGTATACTCACTGTTTTCAGAGAACAAATTTTTAAATCTACCGCCGTTTCTCGTGGACAGCTTTCGTTGGCCAGACTATAGTATATTGATCAAAAATGTCGTAAATGTGACAAACATTAATTGAACTAATTACCTCTGCCCACGGAATTAGCGGCAGGTTGGCAAAAGTGGCCTGCCATCCCGGTAAACCCAGATGGACTAAAGACATCCGGAAGTAATGTGTGAAGGTATCAGCCAGCCAGCCCCAGCTCCCATCGCGTGTAACCAACCACACAGACCACGAACCGTTCGTGTAAACCAGGCACACCTTGAACAAGTACCCAATACATTAAGAAAACCTCTAATAGCGAAAACCCTGTTTCGCTATTATCATAACGTAATAATAAAGTTACATTTATACTTCTGTAAAGCGGTTATAAATGCAAGCGCTTGAATTTATTTATTCGAGACAACAGTAAGTAGTCGACCTACATAACTTATAATGTCTAAAACCTTCACAAATCGACAGTTAGTATTTTCGAAATACTTACCTACAAATCTTTTATTAGGTAAGCATTAACAATTTAATTTGAAACTTTGCCAAAATGAAACGTAGAGATATGGATACAATAAAGACGTTACATTTAAATATTTTAGTATCATACCTTCCCAATAGTGCGACACGTATCTAACTCAAAAATCTTGGTCTTTGTATTAATAGAAGGTCGAGTACCCGGATTTGGTCTTGACAATGAAAAATCTACCAAATCCTTCAGCGCTGGAGTTAAGTATAGCTCATTCAATGCATTGATATGTATGGATCCTACTGGGAGTACTTCATCAGCTGTAAAATTAAACATATTTTTATTGCCTAAATAAATAGGTACTTAGCTAAAGTTTAAAATGTACTCATGTGCTTACCCGAATACTTGTTCCTAAATAAATAGGTACTTATAGCTAAAGTTTAAAATGTACTCATGTGATTTACCCGAATACTTGTAACACCATGTCAATTGAAATCCGTCACTAGATGCATAAAAGTTGCGGAGGTCTTCCGGAAGTGCTGATGAATGTCTTTGTTCCCAAGTTGAAATGATTGCCCGCTCGCAAGGAGTTCTACGCTCCACACTTACGTTACAAATCCGAGGGTCTGACTCTGAAGCAAAATCAATTATATTTCGTGTTATAATGTAACTTTCTATCCTAGGCCTGAGTGGAAACCGAAGAGAAGGCCACACCATATAAGTACAATTTCGTAGCCGACAGCAGCAGACGACACATCGTTGCGGTCGTGATTTCGAACCCAACCCAACTGCAGACGACAACAACAGACAGCAGCGCCGTATCCAGTTAAGAGTTACGGCGCATTTTAAAAAAACTTAATGATGGCCGCACTACTGGTCTTCCGTTGGACGACGTGTCGTCTATACTCAATGTTTTCAGAGGACGATTTTTTAAATCTGCCGCCGTATCTCGCGGATAGCTTTCGTTGGGCACACTCTACTTACCGCTCGATGACACGTCGCTGACTTAAACAGTAAGTAGTATAGTACCATCGCGACATGTCGTCGTGTGCGGTCGGGTACCAACTTGTACCTTTAGGGTAATACTGGGAAGCTACTACATGATACGGATAGCACAGCATACATTTTCCGAGACAATATAATGATTAAGTACGACCGTAGAAGAGGGGAAGTCCAAGAATAGCGACCATAATCTGGATGAAATTCTGTAGGAAGGCCTCCAAGTGCAGTGATACCCTAGTAGCTTAGAATGGGAATCATTGAGGTTTTCAAACTGATGATAGAAATCCTTAGAGAAGGTGCTGAACAAAGACTGTGGACGTATTCTGGCAGATGTTGACCATGAATTTCACTAAAGTTAATCGAGATGTAAGCCAAACTTAACAATTTACAAAAAAATCGACATTTCTATTTGTGTTGATAATCGCTGCTTAGCGATAAGGCCGCCCTTGCACACTTTTGATTGTAAGACTGTACTGTATCTTATTACCTTGTAAAGTATGCAATAAAGTATTTATCCATCTACCTATCATGAGTTCATGACTAAGAAAGTATGAACGCAGCCCATAAAAATATTTAGTTAGGTTGGTAGCACTACATAAATGTCATTTGCTCACTTGTCAATGTCAGAAAATATTTACGATACTCGTGATTATAACCTATAAATTAGTAAATAATTCAATTTTATTTCCAAATATCCTATGGTTATTTGATTTTTGAATGGTTTGAGATAAATTAATTAATTTAAAATAAAATGTCGAATATTGGCCCTGGTGTGTGTGCTATTAAAGAAGAATTCGTGGTACCAAGACCCGACAAAAATAAAAACGAAGATAAGACCGATTTGCTCGGAAAACGTAAGTTAAATGATGATAACGATGTCGAAATTAATGACGAAGGAACAAAGAAATCTAAAAATAGCGAGGTTGAAGTGCAGTTCCCGAAAAATAAGCGGAATCGCGGTCAAAACAAAGCCAGACCTAAAACGTTCCAAGATGATAAACTAAGTAAACCATGCCCTACCATTATTGACTTACAGTCTGCAGAAAAACTAGAAGCTTGTCAATTTAGCAATTGCAAGTATATCCACAATCCCACTGATTATTTGAAGTCGAAACCTAAAGACATCGGTGAAATTTGCCACATATTTGAGGCCCGCGGCAAATGCCCTAGAGGTATAACTTGTCGGTTTGGATCCAAGCACATCACTCCCGAAGGCTACAATATAGTGAAGGAAGAATTGTTTAAGGAGTGGAAAGAAGATACTAAAAATACTATTCAATCTTCATTACAAACACAACTACAAAAAAAGAAGTATGATTTTAGTTTTGCCGAGAAACTAGTAAGAGCCATGGACACAAGAAAAAAAGGCAATGATAAAAACTCTTCCAGTGACAAGGAAACTTTAGATATTATTGAGGACTCTAAAGAAATTAAACTAGATGATAAAGTCTCAAATATAGGAGTAATCACTGATGAAGATTTAATAAAGCTTTTACCAAGAGAAAAGAAAATAATTGATTGGAGAGATAAATTATATCTTAGCCCACTCACTACAGTTGGAAATTTACCCTTTAGAAGAATTTGTAAAGGATTTGGTGTAGACATTACCTGTGGAGAGATGGCCTTATGTGAATCTTTATTGAAAGGCCTTAAACAAGAATGGGCCCTAGTAAAGAGACATGAATGTGAAGATTTATTTGGAGCACAAATATGTGGTAATAATGTATATGCTGTTACTAAAGTTGCTCAACTACTTCAGGAAAACACTGAACTAGATTTCATTGATTTAAATATGGGATGTCCAATAGACTTGATCTATAAACAAGGAGGAGGTTGTGGAATGATGCATAGACTGCCTTCACTAGAAGCTTCTATAAGGTGTGCTTCTAAACTTCTTGCAATTCCATTCACAGTAAAAATGAGAACTGGAGTCTATCAAAGTAAGAAAGTTGCCCACACTATTATGCCAAAAGTAGCAGAGTGGGGTGCATCATTAATAACTTTACATGGCAGATCAAGAGAAGCAAGATACACTAGAGCATCTGACTGGGAATACATTGAAAGCTGTGCTAAAGCTGTGGCTCCATGCCCAGTATTTGGCAATGGAGACATCCTCAGTTACGAAGACTATTTAAAAAGGAGAGAATTGGCACCCTCAGTCCAAGGGGTTATGATAGGCCGTGGAGCACTAATCAAGCCCTGGATATTTACTGAAATAAAAGAACAAAGATTGTGGGACATAAGAAGTAGTGAGAGGTTTGATATTCTTAAGAAGTATACAAATTTTGGTCTAGAACATTGGGGTACAGATACCCAAGGTGTTGAAAACACCCGCAGGTTTCTCCTCGAATGGCTGTCGTTTTTGTACAGATATGTCCCAGTTGGATTACTTGAGAGACCTCCACAAAAAATTAATGAGAGACCTCCAACTTATTTTGGAAGGGATGACTTAGAGACACTAATGGCTTCTGGTAACTGCACAGATTGGGTGAAACTCAGTGAAATGTTACTAGGCCCAGTTCCAGAGGGTTTCAAGTTCTTACCAAAACATAAAGCTAATTCTTATTAGTAAAATTAAACTAACCCAATAGTTTTGTTACTCCAAGAGTGATATTTTCATAAAATGAGTCCTCAGATACTAAATCTACGCAAAAACTCATTTCTTTTAATTTGATCAGATCACTAAATAAATTTAAATGTTTCGACTATCAATAGTTTTGACAAATAACTTGAAAGCTTTGCTATAAATAATATTGATTTAACTAAATTGTAACCATGGTAACCTATACCTTTTTTTATGCGCTGCAGCTCAAGCCAAAGAGAATTTAAACACTAGCACCCCAGAAACTAGCACTCAAGCACAACTACATGAAAACAAGAGCAAGCCTTTGCACGGTGTGCCCTCGCGCAACCAAAGTGAAGCATAGAAACGTCGCGTCGCGGGCCGTGCTACCTCTGAGCTCTATTATCTATTTCATCAGTAATTTAAATTCTCTTTGAGCTAAGCTGGGTTATTATTATATTTAGGTACTAAATTAAAGTTAATAGGTAGCATGGCCTAGACGCCAAGCAGAACGCCGCGCCGCGCTGAGCAATTTCTTTTCACTGTACCTGCCCTCAAGTATTCCCACCAAAGTTTCTTGTGTGCTGGTGAGAAGGTTCAAATTATAATGAACTTGGCCTTTTAACTTGGGGCATTATGTGTACAGTAAGTCATTTAAGTAATATGTTGTATTTATAATTAAATAAAATTATAAAACTTACCTACTTTTATTTAATTTACCATATATAGTGTATACTTACCTCAAAACGTTCGCCCGATGGCATTGGGAGTTAGTTTCTAATTTGGCTCGTTCATATGATATTGAAATGCCACTCTACAAACACCAATTCTAGTTCCGACAACTATTTTATAATCACGACTCATTACCCGAATTAATTTAAAGTTCGAGTCTTGTTCTGGGTAAGGTAAACATCCTCAACCACATCTTGCCTTTGAGCCAGATTGTGGTCAAGAACGCACCCATTTTCTATGAAAAAAAAGACAACCTTCTGCCTACCCCGACACGGATAAAAGCGCGAGTGTATAAGGGGGGCCATTTTGGTATTATTACGTAAGCGTTATATTATAACCCGAAAATCAAATATTTTTTTATCATCCCCAACGTACTTCCCTGCTGGACTGGGAGTAAAAGAAAAACTTAAAATGTGCCAGCTACCTACTCTTCCCAGGTATACAGTAAAAGACTGAAACAGGGATGCGAGGGTTTTGCTGTATTGTATAATGGGCGAAAGGCTTACCCCCTCTCACCATTACACAACTTGTTCCATCTGATAGCCTTGGGCTAAACGTGGCATCTAGTGGTTCTAGAACCACCGATGCTCTGCCTGCCCCGTTAGGGATTATGGGCGTGAACGTGTGTATCCACGACATTCGATTGCTTTAACTTCTTGATCAACTATAGCTATCAGTATTCAAAGTAAAAAAATCGCATTGAAATCGGTCCATTCATTTAGGAATAACGATGCCACAGACAATGATACACACACGTCAAATAACGAATTTTCTTGGCAGGGGTTAAAAAAAAATTATACGTGAAGAGCGAAAAAATTTAAATCAACAAATATCAAAAAACTTTTTTTTATTCCACTTAAAAGGTCAAAGTATACATTAAGACTTGGTTAAACAGTTGTCATTGTTATATATCAATTTTATCTTTAAAAGTATCAAATACAATTGTAAGAATATTTTCCGATAGTAATTAGTAATATCTGTACAAGACATAGGAAATGATACAGGTTCAAAGAACAATGGTATACATAGTAGGTACCAGCTATACCTAGGTAAGCAGATTGATAGTTTTAATTTTATAATAAATCTTAATATTTGTTTGAGTTATATAAGTGTGTCATCGAACCCAAACTTCATGTACTTCTTAAAATCATTAATTATAAAAAATTACAAACTATGATGTTATATTATAACTAATGAATACTAAACTATAAGTGAGAAATAAATCATCTCAAAGGATGACTACAAATTAACGATAGGTGTCTCAAAACGTGTTTTAGGGAATAATACAAACACATTTGCATTAAATCACTAGTAAATACATAATACATGGAATGACACTAAATCAGAGAAAATATGATTATGGTTATATGCCAGTTCATTTAATGAGTTATGGTAATCCTCTGAGAGCTGCACAATGCCTCCTGCCTTATCGCCTTCTGCGACGCCGAGAGTCCCCATTATACCCGTTTTCTGTAAGTAAATAAAAACAAACATTCAGTTTTAAATATAGGTCAATCACAAAGTAAATATTGAAGTGGTTCATATTAGTTCAGTGTGTTCAAGATGCCACACAATGGGCGTTTTTTGACTTGACGGTATGGCAACGGCGGCGGCCGGGAAGCAAAAATGTATGAAAATATATAACAATCTTTTCACCGATGATTCTCACCCGTGCAGTCGCCGGCGTCGTGACACCAAGCTTTCCAGTCGCTGCCGGCCGGCAAAACTTGCCGTACCGTCAAGTGGAAAAACGCCCATTAAGTAAACTTTAAACAGTTAGGTACAGTCAGCTGCTAACTCACCCCTCTAAGAAATAAGGATGTTATTTCACGAAATATTTAGTTTCATTTAGAACTAAAACATTTCGTGAAATAACTTGCATACTAATACAGTTTTTCCAACTAAACAATATCTTTTTTTAAAAAAGTTTTTTCATAGATATCTTTATTTATTTCCGGTAGGGGGGTCGGGTATCTCTTCAGGTGACTGTACCAAAGGTGTAACATCAGTGTTTAGTCACAAGGGTGAAGTTTCATTGGTTTGAATACAACAAACCTCATGTTCACCGTCGTTGGCGATTCCTCTGGCGGTCATTTTGGTACCCCAAGGGACCATTTGCCAGCGCATTGCTTTGAAGGTGAGCCAGGCCCGGATTGTAAGGTCTCCCAGGGCCCATGTCATTACCATCTACACCATTTTGATATCCACTGTTATTAAATGTTTCATTAAATCCTTGATTGTTTCTCTTGTCATTCTTCGGTCCATATGTGCCAAAAGCTGTTATGTTAGGGCCTTGATTTATGTCACCAGCATTCTGCGGAAGCATGCGCGGCATGGGGCCCCCCTGGGGCACAGCGAGACCGCCAGAGGCGTAGCCGGGGGCGGCGCACAGGCCGGGGCCGGGGCCGTCGAGCCCCCGGGACCCGAGTCCGCCACCACCGTCATCGGGCGTCTCGTCATGATTTCGTCCTCTTCCGCGACGGCGTCGATCTCGACCTTTCGATCGAGAGCCGCCTTCGGAGCCTCGGCCTCCGCCGGAGCCAAGGCCCCCGCCGGAGCCGAGACCTCCTTCCGAGCCGAGTCCACCGCCGGAACCGAGTGCTCCGTCACGACCGAGACCCTGGCCGGAGCCGAGACCCTGGCCGGAGCCGAGACCCTGGCCGGAGCCAAGACCCCGAGCACCAGAGCCTGGCTCGCCGGAGCCGAGACCACCGGGTCCGGGCCCTCCGGAGCCGAGGCCGCCGGAACTGAAGCCACCCGCAGAAGCGGAGCTGCCGAGCCCGCCAGTGCGAGGACCTCGCATCCTGGAATCTGAGTCGAGGCCACTTCCACCCGAACCCCGAGGATAATTATGTGCCGCATTATTCGAAGAATCTGAGGGGGGAGGGGGAGGCGGAGGCGGTGGTGGCGCCTGCCAGTTACCGGCCGCCATCATCGGGTTAGGACCGAACGTCGGAATCATCATCCCATATTGATCAGCAGGAAAGAAGGGTGGCATCATAAACGGTTGCCCATTCATAGGGGGAGGTGGGACTGACACATTAATTTGTGGGTTCATTGCCATCAAAGGGGGTATCTGAGTAGGTTGCTGTTGATGAGCATATTCGGGAGCACTCTTCGAAGATTCTCCTCTATTAGGATGCATTTCATTTCGAGAAGGAGGAGTGGAGGGTCCTTTTCCATTGAGCTTTTCCGCCGGTCCCTGTGGTAGTTGCGGACCGATAGGGGTGGGTAGAAGCGGCTTCGGCGTGGGTAGTAAGCCTTGCGAGGCAGACGGCCTGGTGTCCGTGGCAGTCTTCGCCGGGCTGCACTTGCCTGAACGTGATCGGCTGCGGGAGCGGGACCGGGAACGACTCCTCGACGAGCGCGACGACTTGCTCCGCGACGAGCGGGTGGAGCTGCGGCGCCGGCGGCGGCGGTCGCGGGAGCGGGAGCGGGAGCGGGTGCGGCGCCGGCGCGAGCGGGACCGCGACCGCGAGCGTCGCCCGCCGCGCCGGTATCTGCCTCCCCGGCCTCGGTGACCTACCACAACATTTTCCAATCAAAAACAAATAATATAAACGCCAAAATAAACTAACAGATCCAAACAACAAAGATACATACGACGACCACCCCCGCCACCTCTTTCTGATAGTTCTTGCAACTTAGGGTTGACGACTTGCTTTGCTTCTTTGAGTACAGCGACGAGATCTCCTGCTTTAGCTGCATTTGCTGGGGTGAAAAATGTGTATGCAGTGCCGGTTTTATTGGTCCGCCCAGTTCTTCCAATTCGGTGCACATAATCCTCGGAGTTGCTTGGGTAGTCAAAGTTAATAACGAATTTGACATCATCAACATCTAAAAAAAAAAAAATATTCTATAAGAGTTGATACTATACTAATTTAGTAATTATTTGAAAATAGTGGTTTTTCGTTTTAGTCTATTAAAGTATATGCATAAAAACGTATGTAGTACAGAAGACAGTGCATCAGGTTACTCTTTTTGTTGCAAAACCTTTTATTGTGACAGTAGTGCACATGTGGTAGCCTGATGTGCTGGCCTCTGTAAATATTAATAATTATTATCTTACCTAAGCCTCGAGCAGCAACATCTGTAGCTACAAGAATGGGGGCTTTGCCACTTCTAAAATCTGCAATTGAAAATGGGTAAGTTAGTATAATCAGCTAGTGGATGCAAGTCAGATCGCACAGCAGTGAACTGACTAGCATCAAATTCAAAGCCACTGGATGCCGCATTTTGAATTTTTTTAATGATGAAAGAACCCTATATAATCCAGTAATTTTATACATCAGCGCTTGCGTCAAATCCGGTAGTTCTAATTTTTTTCCGGACTTGTTCATGATATTGACCCAATGAATAATCCAAGTTTGTGACCTCTTGCGCCAAACGCAACTTTGTCAAAAATCGAAAAAACCGCGAAAATTTCAGATTTTTTTGATATTTTAGCAGTTATAATTATAACCCTAAAGGACTAGATTTTGATTATTCTTTCTCGGGAAGTTTTAAAAGTAGACCAAATTCGCTCCATACTTTCCGGCGACAAAATTACTGGATTAATATGATAACAATGTTATGCTGCCTATAATTAGCAAAACCTGCCAGGCTAAAATAAATGTTTTGTAATGTTTTTGGCCTACTTAGACTGACTCTGAGATAGAATGACAGGGCAAAATGAGATACATCCTTGAGCTATATTGTGGTCAAGGGTACCTTTTTCTCAGTAACAAAATCAACCCACACTGGTTTTAGAAAGTTTAGCATGTTTGATTTCATTCATGAATAATAAAAGGAGCTGACTAAGTACATAAAGAACTTCGCCATGGGTCCTGTACTTTTAACAAGTCATCAATCACCTTTATTTATGGAATTTATTTGTAATTGTTTGTCAACAGCAAAACTTTGTTCTAAAGAATTTAACTGATTTCAAAAATCATTACTAGTTACAGAAGTTGATAACTTTCCTCTGCGAACGTTAACTAGGTAAATAATTACTTAACTGGAAGAGATCAAAGGGGGTTTCAGACATTACATTGAAGAAAAAATATTACAAATGATCAAACAAAGTCCCGCGCCGCGCCTGTCTGTACGCGATAAACTCAAAAACGACCCGGATTTTCATAGTTTGCAACAATTCAAGAGGAAGGTTGTGTGTGATTCAATATTTTGTATAAATTGGTTATAACATGAGAAAAATCACTAGTATTTTAGGTCTATCTATTTCAAAGTTTACATAGTACTTAAAGGGTGAAGGGACAATATGTAAAAAAATTAAATTTTTTTGAACTATTCCAAAGTTATTTCGTTAATTACTGTTTGAGCTGTAACAGATAGATGGACCATAAGGGTTCCTTTCCTTAAAATATCGGTTCACAACCTAAACAGATATAAGACATAACTGTTTGAGAAGTAAGCTTTTTTTGTGTACACCAATCATAAGAAGCCTGCATCACTTCCAACACATACTAAAAAAGTTTTAAGGTGGTGTTACATCAGTTTCTGAATTAGTGTTAAATGACACCAGAAAATCTGGTTGATTTAGGTTTGATGTCACTTAATTTATGTAGAACTCCACATTACACCTTTTGCATTTTAAAAACTTTTGTGTAAAATAAAAATAGTAGAAATATAAAAAAAAAAAAGCCTTAACAAGTATAAAAAACCACAGATATAATGTGGAGATCTAAATAGAAGAATTTCTGTAAACTAACATAGCACTTACTAATATATTATGATTCCACCAGTTATTCGTGATGCAGAATTTACATTTAAAATAATAATAGAGAGCAAGAGCCCCCCTCGTCGCGAGAGGCAAAAACGAGAGCCGAGTGCTGGGGCTGAGAGGCGCAGACGGCGGGCTCGGCGCCGCAGCGTCGGGCGCCGGGCGCGCGCCGGCGGCGGCGGGCGAGCCTTGCGGCGCCCAAAGCGACAAGCGGCTCAGACAAGCCGCGGGCTAGTCAGAGTGAGAGGGCTTAGCCCCGACAACGAGGGGCGGCGCGGTACGGACGCGGCCGCAGGCGCGGCGCCGCCGCCTGCAGCTTAGCGGCGACGATCGCGCGCATGCCGCCGCTTCCGCCGGCCGGCCGCAGCTCTCCCCAGCCTGCACATGCAGACAGGTTTAAGATACTGTTCACTGCACTCCCAGCGACAGCTCACACCGGATGGGCAGCACCCCTCACCCAACGCACTCGCGTTTTCCTTCCGAAACTGCTTCTCGATTACACCACTATTAGTTTCATAGCTAGTGATTTCCCCTTCCTTTCCCCTCCCTGACTTTTAACATTTAAATTGATAAGGAATTTAAAATTGTAGTCTTATAAATTTCAATGGAAAGGAATCTGATCTCAAACTTTAAAAATTAATTGATAACTGTAATCGGTCTTACCTTGCAATACCCAATCACGTTCATTCTGAGATTTATCACCATGAATACACACTGCAGGCCACCTGTACAAAGGCCAGAAAACAGTTAGATATAAATAACGTAGAAGTGTATGTATAGATAAAAATAATTGTTAAAACTAGATTTTCTTACCCATCCCGTTTCATTTTTCTGGTAATGTCATCAACACGACGTTTTGTTTCGATGAAGATGATAGTTTTGTTTTCTTTTTCAGCCATTATTTCCTTTAAAAGGGTACTCAACTTAGTTTCTTTTTCATATTCCATACAAACATCAATAATTTGCAAAATGTTGTGGTTAGCTGCCAGTTGGAGAGAACCCACATTTATTTGAAGATAGTCTTTTAAAAATTCAGAGGCTAAGCTCTGCACTTCTCTTGGCCATGTGGCTGACCACATTAGAGTCTGACGATCTGGCCTAATTTGTTCTATGATTTTTCTGATTTGTGGTTCAAAACCCATGTCCAACATCCTGTCAGCTTCATCCAAGACTAAATATGTTGTCCTTTTAAGATTTGTTCTTCCACTTTCCAAGAAATCAAGTAATCGTCCAGGTGTAGCGATAACTATTTCTACACCTGCATCCAAGTCTCGTGCCTGAGGTCCTTTAGGTGCTCCACCAAATAAACAAGTATTGTGAATCTTAGATGTGTTTGCAAATTTATCACAAACTTCTTGAATCTGTTGAGCCAGTTCCCTAGTTGGAGCTAACACTAAGGCAATTGGTCCATCTCCTCTGCTAGATTTGGGTTGGTTATTGATGTGTACTATGGCAGGCAAGATATAAGAGAGTGTTTTACCCGAGCCCGTGGAGGCAATGCCAACCATATCATGGCCACTTAGTGCAATAGGCCAACCTTGAGCTTGAATGGGTGTTGGTTTCGAAAATCCCATCTTATCTATCTCATCCATGACATAATCTGGGAAACCAGCTTCATCGAATGTTAAAGTGGGCTTGGGAATGTTCCGACCTTTGAGAGTGATGTCATTTTCGCTCCTCCAAGCTTCCACTTCTGATTCAGTTCTTCTCTCAACATCCGGGTGTGGAACATAAAAGTCCTTTTTGAAAGGTTTCAATCGACTCAAATCCCACTTCGGTTTACGTAGATTAGCCCCGGGATTGTTCCTGCGACCACCGCCACCGCCGCCGCCATAACCGCCACCGCCGCCGCCGCCCGATCCAAGTCCGTAACGAGGACTGCGGCTGCGACTTCTGCTTCTACTTCTGGTACGACTGCGACGTCTGTCCCGGCTTCGATCTCTGTAATTGATCAGAGAGGCACGTTAAATGATTACAAATCTGAAAATATGAACGAAAATTACCATGCAAAGAAATGGCGCCTCCAAAATAGGGCTAAAACGCGTTGTCTTACCTTCCTCTCCCCATTTTTTACTAAAGTGATAATCTAACTTTTATTAAAAATATAAATATCACGAAGCAACAATTAAAACTGACGAATAACTTTGAAGTCGCCAAGTATTTCACACTGATTTCACCTAAAAACGAATAATGTAATTTAGCGTGCCGTGCACAAATACAAGATGGCGGATAAAAAAGTCCCAACCAAACCACCCAACATACAATGACCGCCGACAGCACAGACTACTTCGACGAAAATTACCGAAGCGTCTCCTTTGCGGACGACCCAAGGAACCGCGAGAGCGAGAGTTTCTTTCTCTCTCTCACATAAAGATTTAAAAAAAAAAAATAACTGGCCTGGAAGCTAGTCTTTATGGCCGCACACATAAAGTTACAGCACTGTGCTGCCAACTAATTGAAATTAAAAATAGCCAATTTATTGAAAGCCGATTTTTCGACAACTCAATTTCGCGTATATCTTTTTGAGTAGTACAGGCCCGTTGCAAATCAGCCCACTGTTTCTTGAGAACTGATGCTCCCAAGACAGCAGAGTAGCAAATGGTATTAAATAACTTTAAGGAAACTGTTTAGGAGATTATATATTGAAAAACATTTTCACGTATCAAAAATGGCACTAGTATTAGAACTATCTTAGCTAAGACTATGTATTATACATTTTTAATGTTTACATCACGAAATTGTAGGAAGAAGTGTGTCAAATCTTGTTCAACTCTAGAACAGTTAGTTTTTTTTGGTGTTTAGGTATACAAATAAACACCTGCCAGTCAACAATCAAAAATATTCTACTTTTATGCGGAAACCTGACACTTTACGAAAATTTCGCTTATAAGGTTTTGTTAGAAATAAATTAAGCTATGGAAACATACCAATTTCATTGGTGGCCGCAGTTATTTAAAAAACTGTAAATGGTAGATCAGTAGAGATATGCCAAAATCTTCATAACCCAAGACGGGCTTAACCAGTTGGAAATTGGCTAGAGTACCCTACGCTGGCAACATTGACAAAAAAAAACCATTGCGGCCAAAAGAACTAGCTTCCAGGCCAGAAAATATTAATTTAAAAAAAGACAAACCATTGACAAAAATAAGGATTTTAAAAATATGGCTATAGTGGGAAAGTGGAGAATTACCGGTTTTCCAGATCAAGCAATTAATTACAACACTATCATAATAAGAAAGAAAAAAAGATAGGAATCCATTTTCTGCGTTGTTGTGACATTTTATATTTGCTCTTTTGTGAAGAAAATTTGCGTAGTTTTCGTATTATAAGACATTGGGTTTCGTTTTATTAAGTAACGAGTTTATGTTTTTCAAATGGCTATCTTGGAATTGTTCCCATTCTATGGTTGTGAAGATCTACATGATGGGTTGAAATAATGACTGCTATCGGCGAATTCATCAATGCTGGTTTTACGAATTAATTTGTATTAGGAAGTTAAGACGTTCAAACTGTAATGTAATAATGGAACTAGACGTGTCGCCTGTAAATGCTGAGCAACAGGATATGGAGTACTCGGAAACTACATCAGATTGTAAATACATACCTTGTAACAACAATGAACAGTTTTCAGTTATAAGAATACCAGAAGATGGTGAAAAGGCCAGTAAACATTCTTCTAGGAAGCAGTCTAAAAGACGGAAAAAGAGTTCTAATCACTCAAGACCTTTACCAAGAATAATTGTAAAACCTTTACCTCCTCCGCCACCTTCTGAAAATAGAGAATGGATGGCTGCTTCCTCATTCACAGAGCCTAGCTCAAGTTCAAATAAGTTATCGACTATGCGAGAAGTTCTAGCAAGTATACCTGGATTTTGTATGAAGCCTAGAAAAAGAAGTGGAAAGAAGCTTTCTACAGCAGCCCAATTACAACAAACAAGAGAAGGATGCATCGACTTAGAAACACCAGATTCAATTTTAGTCAACACCAATATTAGAGCCCTTTTAAACAAGCATACATTCTCACTCCTCCCACCATTGTATCAGTATAAGCTGGGGCAACTTTTACCAACAGTTGACCGGCCCAGTACTTCGGGGCGATTAAGTTCTTCTAGTCTAAATAATGAATTTTTTGCTCGAGCTTGTTTAGAATGGCAAGAATGTCTTTCTGGAGGTGAATTTACTCCTGAAAATCAGCAAAAAATGAAGACTGAAGCAGAAAAAGAAAAAAGTAAAATTGATCCCTGGAAATTGAAACATTTTGAACCATTCTGGGGTGAAAAATCTAGGAAAGACAAAAGTTCCATCAATCTAAATTCAGAAAGACCCTCTTTGAAAACAACTATAAAATTAAGACCTACAGCTTCAATTACCAGCAGTAGTACAGTTCCAAAAATTAAAAAAAGTAAATCTTCAAGTACCAAAAGAATGAGGTCTGTTGGAGCTGTCACAAGATCATCTACAAAGGTTGATGAAGACATTGAAGAACCAGTTGCTGTTATTACTAAATCATCAGTACCTGTTCCTGATCTCCTTCCACTTAAACATGCGAAGACTCAAGGGTATGTGGACTGTCAGGCTGATTTTAGCTTTACAGATTCTTCTTCTGTACAGAGATTAGATGATTTAGTATCCACTACTCCTGTAGACCCTCTTCTATTACCTGATGCTGAATCTGAACGAAGTGAATTGAAGGAAGATTTAGATGTTACAGTAGCATCAGTACAGGAATCAAACCTCAAAAAGAATTATGAAGAAGAAAATGTAGATTTTGAGAATATTGTTCCTGAAACTTCAAAGAGATTGAGTGATAATGATGAATATTATTCAACTGCCAAGAGAATAAAATATAAAGATGACTTTGAGCCCGAAATCGAAAATTCCTTGACATGTAATGTAGAGGGAACTGGTAGCAATAACAACTCGGACATTGAAACTAATTATACCAATGAACCAATTTGTCATAATGAGGAACTGCAACCTTATTCTGAACAAGATCATGCAGACACAAATAGTGAAGACAGTAAAGCAACTGCATCTGTTTATGATTTTGATGAAAGAAGTATATCTTCAATGTCCAGTTCAAAAGTAGAAAGTAATATTAGTAATACAGCAGTAAGTGACTCTAATTACAAGGTAGAAATTCTCCCTTGTGATGATGCTCTTAGGCATGCTGATAAAGTGGAAATTGAAATAGAGATTAAAACAGATAATTTTAAATGCTCACCTCTTAATGAAAATGAAAACCAAAATGACTATACAATAGAAACATATCCTGATGATATTAAAACGGAGTCAAATTCAAATCTTGAACCATCACAAGATATGACATTAGATGTAGATAAGAAAGTGAGTTTTGAAGATATTCGCATTATTGAACGAATTGAATCTCAAGCAGCACAAAGCTCTGTGCATTTGAATAGTGAACAGTTGGTCAAAAGGGAAGAAAAGGTTGAATCAAATGACAATGTACAGAATTATTATGATGAACATTTCAAGGATGCGGAATCTTTCATTATGGAGACTGGTGGGCTAGCAATACTAACTTCACGTAAGTTTAAATTAGTTTAATTTCAATGATGCTATATTTAAAATATATATATATGATTACTTCTATGCTGGACTGAGGGTGAAAAAAAACTTTGAATGTGCCAGCTGCTAACTCTTACCAGGCATACTGTTGAAACCAGTAAGTGGGACTTGAGGGTTTTTGCTGGATTGTGGGCAAAAGGCTGACAACCTAACACCACTAAACCCATATTCCATCTATTGACCCTCTGAACTAATGTCAAATGTGACATCAAGTGGTTTCAGAACCAATTGACGTTCTGCCTACCCCAAAAGGGATTATAAGCGTGAGTGTATAGATTTTATTATTTTATTATGTTTACAGAATGTGAAGATGTTAAATATACACCACATCCTAATCTAATGGAGCTGTCATCATACATGAGTGAAACAAGTAAGTGGAATACCTGTATTTCTTTTTATTTCATTTTGGGGTACTCAGTAAAAACATTTTATGTATTACCTATCTATCACTTTTTTAACCAGTTTTAATGTAATTTAGACTGTAATTAGTTTTAAGACATTTTATTGATGTTTTGTTTAATTTAACAGATGTGACTGCTGTTGTGACAATGCCAATGACTCAAAATTCTTCAATACCAATGATGGAAGTCACCAACACATCTGTGAGTAGCTACGTTTTAAAATGTAACCTTCTATGTAGGTACTTCTGATGTTATAGTGCCATCATTATTAGAACACTCATACATTTTCAGATGGTGTCTTATCCTGATGACAACATGGAAGATCCAGCTAAACCCAAAAACTCAGCAGTTCTGTGGAAAAGTGGCAATGATTGGACACAGAATGAGAATGTTATAACATTGCATAGCTCCCCTAATGTTAATGCAGAAAGTGCAAAATATGTTAGTGAAGATACAAAAACAAGTATGGACGACTCAAATATAAATGATGAGACTTGTATGTACAGGGAAGAGAGGGATACTAATTTCAATATGGAGTCTTCTAATTCATCCGAAAGTTCCCAGTCCATGAAAGAGGTATCTGTGAAGCAAGAGGAGCAAGCGACAAGCCAAGTCTCTAGCACAACTGCTACCAACCCTGCTGTGAATCCAACCATAATGACACAGGGTGTAAGGCATTCGGGGAAAAAATCTAGATCTGGGAAAGAATCTGGCAGGTGAGTTCGTATTTGCATAATTTAATTCTCCACAATGCTAAAAAAGTAGACTTGAAAGAAGGGGGGGGGGGCATTTCCTAAGTTTTGTCAATTAGCAAATCCTAATCCTAATAAAAATGAATGTGAAAGTTTAGATGTTTGTTATTTAATCAAGTTCGAACAGATTAGATGACATTTGGCGTAGAGATAGATTATGGTCTGGAATAGTAGATAGGCTACATAATTTTCCCAAATTCCCACGGGAACGAAGACCCGAACGGAAAGCTAGTAACATTATAAATGTGAAAGTTTATGAAGAAGTTTGGATGTTGTAATTTTAAGAAATTAAAATAATTTAAACTGATCAGCAAAAACCAGTGTTTCAGAGAACAAGTATCTACTCTAATATTATAAAGAGGAAACATTCGATTGATTGTTTGCATTGAATTGGCCCCAAAAGTACTGGCCTGATTTGAAAAATTATTTCACCATCAGAATGTTACATTATCTCCGAGTAACATTGGCTACATAATTTTCCAGAATTCCCACCGGAATGAAGTTCTGGGCAGAATGCTAGTCATTAACAACTATAGTATGTATGTTTCTATGAAATAAAGCCTTTTTGAACTTTATTTTTTGGTTTTGGGAAAGAGTAACAATATAGCATCCTGGGATTGCGGAGTGTGTAATTTGAGGTGTTCTGTTTTACTTAGTATATAAGTTAGCCATCTGTTTTATTTTATGAATAGCTTTTCGCCCGGGACTTTGTTCCCGTGGGAATTTTTTCGTAAGTTTTCCAATGTTTTTAATAGTTATTCTGCTATTCGGGACGGAGACAACTATAACAAATCTAAAACCATGAAAATCGGTCCAGCCGTTCTTGAGTTATATAAGTGTTGGAACAAACCCGACCTTGTTTTATACACACATCAAAAAAAGTTTACGATCAGTAGCAAAATCAGGTGTATTCTTTAAAATATAAATTATTTAAAGAAACTGTTTACGTTTTATGATTTTATAATGAAAATGCACTAAGTAAATAAAAGAATCATTATTAATTATTTACTTTTTATTAACAAAAGCTAGGAAATGCAATTTTGGCTTAAATGTAATGTAATGAAAAATTTGAATTAATGAAAAAACAAACAAAATTTATTACGAAAAAATTAATAGTTAGTATAAAATGACTCCTCCCCTGGCTCGCACACATGCGGAAACCCTTCTGGGCATGCTAAGAATTAAGTTATCTAGCATTTCTTGTGGTAACCTGTCCAACTCTTCAATAGCAGCTGCCCTGATTTCTAACACTGTTCGCGGAGGTGGCTGATGGTTCCAAACAGCTCGCTTAAGAGCATCCCACGCATGCTCGATCGGGTTTAAGTCAGGCGAGCCGGCAGGCCAGTCTAACCTGGTGATGTCGTATTGCTGGAGAGCAGCATCAACACGTCCGTTTCGATGTGCGGGCGCATTATCATCTACCATTATGAATTGGCGCCCGTGGTTGATGCGGAATGGTCTGACGTATCCATCGATTGCAATCGTTTTGTACATGGCTCCGGTCATGGTGCCTTGATACGGGATTAAGGGCGTCCTAGCCCCAATCATTATCCCGGCCCAAAAGGACACTGATTTCCCGCCCTGCTGAACGGTTCCAGTGGCAGTTCTCTGCCTTTCAGAGTCGCCAGGTCTTCTCCAGACACGGACACGTCGGTTATCTGGATGTGTACTGATCCGCGTTTCGTCAACGAAGAAGCAGTTCTGCCAGATGCTTTCGTCCTCAATTTCTTCATTTTGACGGAGCCTAGCCCATTGCAATCTGCGCCGCTTCCGTTGCTGTGAGTTCAGAGGTGCTCGCCAGGATCTCCTTGCTCGTAATCCAGCTTGGTGTAAGCAATTTCTAATCGTTTGGGTGCTAACTTCGCGGCCGGTGGCAGCTCGCAGCTCTGCTTTCATTTTAGTAGCGTTCATTGTTGGGTCACGGGCAGCCAGTAATCTGATATATCGCTTCTGAATTGCAGTAAGAACAGTTGGGCGACCACTGCGAGGTCGATCAGCTAAATCTTCCATGCCCTGATACCTCTCCAACGTGGTCACCACGCAGGATTGGGATACATGAACTCTGCGTGATATTTCCCTCGTGGAATAGCCTTCTTCACTTAAAGTTAGAATTCTGGCTCGTAAAACTGCAGTTAATCCTCTCGGCATCGTTACCAACTTAATTTTTTTTGAATAAATTGAAAATATTGATAAGTTGCGACTATGTCAGATTTCTGAATGAAAGCAAGCAAGGGTTGATTGTCTTTTTAAATGAAAAAACATTTGAATTACGAAATTATTTTATATTAAAATTACATATTTTTAAATAAGGAATCAAAAGATAAAAAGTGATTAAGTTTTATTCTTCTACAATAAAAAATATTAGCACTTTTCCAAGTGATCGCAAACTTTTTTTGATGTGTGTATGTATATTAAATTTTTTTGCTGAACAGAAGTCGTAGCTCAAACAAAGTACCTCCGGGCGCGGTGAACCTGGAGCGTAGTTACCAGATCTGCCAAGCGGTGATCCAAAATAGCCCAAATCGCGAAGCGCTCCGCAACCAGCTGCGACCGCCCCCCGCGCTGCTGGCCCGCCCCCCGCGCGCCCCCCGCCCGCAGCCCCCGCCGCCGCCGCCGCCCGTGCTTGTTAGACCGCTCTCTGTCATGTCGCATAACGAGGTACTTTATCTTCTATTCATTTTAAATTAGTTTGCGAAAACCGAGTCAGACCTTGTAAATGGAATGTTGCGAGCTTAAAGCCTGGTGCGGGCCTGTACCACTAAATTCGTCTTTTCGGATTTATGTGTGGATGTTCAATTAATTATCCCTTGCTCAGACCGATAGAATTTAGTTGCCTAAAAAAATTTATGAAAAAATAAATTCTTAAACATGATAAGTACGAAAGTATTCTTTTGAGTTTGTTCAATTTGCATGCCTCATCGAATTGCCTGAAACAACCCCTCAAGAACTCTCAAAGATTTTTTTTTCTATTTCAGACGGAGAATCGTCCTAACAACGTAGGTCAATACATTCTGGTTCAGAGGACGCCAAACGTAGCGCCGAGAGCCTCGAGTGCTCCCCCTGCTAATCCAAATACTAATGTGGTATGTTACTATAACTACTTGATTTTCTTACAAGCTTTTCGTGAATGAATAAATGAAGTGAATTTTTTTTTATTATGTTTGTCTACATTCATTAAATCAAGGGCAATTACGTCCCGGACCTTTGGAAGGCATGCCTGGGACCGAAGCCAACACATAGAGGCCCGTTTAATAGACAATTTAATTTAGTAATGTAATTATTATTTTTATTTGTCTTATGACAAATATATCTCAGGCAATCGAGACCCGGACTTTTGGAAGGCATACGTGGGGCCTTATTATTAATATTATGCAAAGTAGTTTGCCCAGAAGTAGTAATCCAGGAAATAAAATCGCTGAATCGTATTTATTTATCCGCAGAGTGTGACAAGATGTCGCAGTGTGGGCGCGGAAGACGCGTGCGTATGCAACCTGCGCGCGATGATCCTGTGCAAGAAATGCGGCGCCTTCTGCCACGACGACTGCATCGGCTCGGCCGAGCTGTGCCTCACGTGCCTCATACGCTGACCCGCCGCCGCCGCATACCCGGTGTATCTATGGCTAGTGTGTAACCTCTACTATTTATGATTAGACTCGAAATAAGCTATTTCATTGAGAACTATAGTGTTTCAGTGTTATTGTGCGGTTTTGCAATATGAAAGTTTTAGATTTCGTATTTTTTCTGACTTTATTTCGGTTTCTTTGACACCAAGGATACAAGTGTCCTTGTTAATTAATGTCCCATAGCTTTAGTGATTTAAGGATGTAAGCTGGAATATAGAACGACATTGTTTTAAGGAATGGTGGTGCTATAAGTTTGCATGTATTGGATGTTGGACAGTGTTCTATACATAAAGTGAAGCCATTCCTGTCTGTAAGACAAACATATTTCCTAATGTAACGTATTGTATATAACTAAACTTATATGGGTTGTCTAGGTGCCAGTGCAAATGTATTTTAGTGTTTGTATGTGATATAATTTTATCATACAACAATTAAGCAATATCAACAGGCTTGTTAACATACGTTTAAAAACATACAGGATTGATTGTTAAAACACACCTATTCATAAATAGTTTGAAAGACTTTTGCTTTTTGGAAAACAGTAAATTTTTCGGTAGACACTATTGACAAATGTAGACTTGATCACGCAGAAATTTATTTGCGCTCCACCACGCAACATTTGAAATATTGTTTAATCTTTTTTGGTGTTTGCTTGGTACGCTATATCGCCAACCCGCTCAGTAAGTCGTAATTAAGCTCTAATTTATTGTTTAGTTTATAATCATATAAGCTAGAATTTGTTTTCTTTTTTTATTATGTAGTTTACATAAAATTGTTGTTAAGAGTACATGCTATTTAGTCTTTTAAGATTTCATTTTTGCCATTATTAATTTTAATGTTAAATCATCACAATTTGTTTAACGTTATTCTATATTGAATTTGGAAGTACTTTTATGCCTTTTAGTATTAACGTAACTCGAGGTTAGTATGTTAGAATAGTGCTTAAGCACAGTCTATTTTCCCATCTATTTATGTTTATATTAAGTTACATTTTAGGTACAAATATTTATTAATATGTGTGAAGGCTGAAGAATTAAATGTCAGGTGAAGGTTTAAAACTGCTGCATTACTTTACCAAGTATATAATATCAGAATCACTACTATTATTAATCTCTAAGGTCAATATAGTTTTACAATATTTTTTAGCTCACTATTATTTTATACTAAGGAACATTTAAATATGACAAATAGCCTTTTGCTAGCAAACCTTTAGATTTCTCACCTAAATTACTGTTATTATCTCCTCTCTGATTTCTTGTGACATACATTGAACCCTTTTAGCTAGCTAGTAATGTTAATTTAATGTATGGTTGTTTAGTAGTCACAACCTTTACAACATAAGTAACTGATTATCAACAAATAACCTGAATTGTTGGGACAGTCTTTGCCTGTCTCCCATAGCAATGCCTTACAACTATTTAACAAATTAAATATAATTATATACAACTGTAATCGTAGATTTACTATTTAATACAAGTGTTGCTCACATTTAAATCACAAAGTATAAAAATATGATAATGTGTAGGTACGTAATACAAAAATATATATTGACCTTTGTTAGAAATATTTTTTCACCAGAATTCCAATAGTTGAAATGTAAAACGTTATTATTAACGGTTATAGTAATATTGCTATAAAAATCTGACACCAATTTTCATTATAATGTTACATGTACTGTAAAGAAATCTATGTATATTGTAAGCCTCTTTTATTACATTACATTAATAAAAGTGTATCAATATTGCTTAGACTATATACATGGGAGGTGGTTTTAAATAAGATTTTATATGTATTCAGGGTCCTTCACGTAAGCTATTTCACTGAAGCCTAAGGCAATTAAAACGCCCGCCCCAATGTCACTGGTGAAACGCCAACCGCGACTACCTGACTACGCCGTAAATAAATAATATCTTAGACAGCATCACCACAGCTCTACAGCTTAGAGATGTTGAAAACTATGAAACTATCCTTCAACATTCAAACAGCAATACAGTTAGCAATTTTCAAATCCTTCCGACGCCATAATACCACTAATGAAATATCTAGCCTAGCGTTACAGTGAAATCGACTTATTTGAATAGATCTTAAACGTTTGTTGTAACTATCAGAAAGATTTCCATTTAAACATTATAATTATTTTTTCTCCAACCGAAATACCACAATTAATTTTTAAAATTCACTTAACACAGGGACATACCCAAGTTTCTCTTCCACTAGTGATACGGTTCAAATTAAACGATTTTCTATGACTAAATACTATTGAAAAACCGGCCCTAAGTATGTAGTACTTATGTAAATGGTCTTAAGCCATGGTGATGTAGTTTTTGCAATTCTCATGTGTGCGCGTCGTATTTTCTTGTGGCATGTACTTATTTGATGTAATTTACACTAACAATGAAGCATAAATAATATTTGAAAAGTGCTACCTCCCCGAGTTTCTTGGCGTTCTTTTCTTGAAAAGACTGGTGTAGACTAGTGAATGTTTGTTTACCTAACTACTTAAGTACATACAATTAAAATATCTTAAACCAAATGCTACAGCACGCATCTTGTGGGTTGCAAAGACAACATTTAAATTACTTTGAACGTAACTGTTATTGTATATACAGTCAAGAGCAAGTCACGCTTTACTACCAGTTTAAGCTGAGCCCTGATTTATATTGCGCGCCATACAACGCAGGGCCGCCGGTCCAAAGTGTCAAGTTTGACGTGCTCATGAGTGTACGAGATAAACACTTATTACCTACTTTCAAATAAGAAATGGAACAGCTGTACTATGTATTCTTACCTACTCTATACACTTGCAAGTGTCACTATTGCAAAGACCAACTTATATATCAGACCCCCTTTTGATTTGTTTTCTGAGTTTGTAAACCTTTTGTTATTTATTGGTAATTAGTTATTTTAAGCACATACATTTTCCCGTATTAAAATTACTTATGTTCTAAAAAAAATTGTTTTATTATTACAGCTACTCCTAGTACAGGGACAACAGCACATCATGCTATCCAAAACAGTCTTTCTTCAATCGATTTTCAATTTTATCTCCAAGCATTAGAGTTTACTATCCATTGGGGAAAAAATTAACAGTTTGTGGTAACCTGATGTGCCGTTAAATACAATATCACAAGGTAGATTGTACCTATTTGGCCCTTTGATAGATGTTTAAGGGGTTGTAGTACCAGGATATCTAAGACTCATATCTGTTGTTAATCACTAACATATCCATCCTAAACGTCGCATAGCCTTTAGCTAAAACTTAGGACCAAAGAAGGCAGCTTCTAAAACGAGTGCCACGCACGTACGGCGTGCTGTATTCGTATGACTATTGCATGTAATGTAAGTTTTTGTCTATTATTATTTCGTCGTAAATTATAATCCTGACATTATATCTTACTCTCACGGACATAATTATAGTTAAAATATATGAGGTCCCTGACTATACTCTTGATCTATAACGTAGCCCTAAAAACAAGGGTTGCCTGGAAGAAATTGCCAAAGAGTATGTAATCACTGCGTTTTGAGATTGCGTTTACCGATAAGGTCGCTTTTGCGCATCTCTTCTTGGAAACTAATCCTTAGTTCCGTATTACAGAATGCGACTCAGACTGATCTATACTTGAGTAGCAGTCGTCTTTGTCATTTTGATAGTCAGAGAAATAGACAATAAATACTTATGTATAGATAAGAATAGACAGAAATAGACAATACATACTTATGTATACGGGCCTAATAAGTCTAGCTAGGGTAAGAATGGCTGTTAATATTTAGATTCCTTGCTAGTAATAATTAAAAATATGTTATGTCACACAGATAACGTTGTCAAACTGATATTTGGCTATGGGCCAATAAAAGTATTCGTCAAGTATTCGTAAGTTATAGTCACCAATCAAGTAGGAGCTTAAGGTGAACGCCTTTTTGTTGACCAATCCGATTCGTTTATTGAACTGTCATTTTTTAGAAGATTTTTTTTTAATGGTTCAGTTTTGTTTGATTGTGTTGTGTAGGGTGGACGTGTCTGATATAAAATTCCTCTTGTTTGACTACAGAGGAATAATATTTCGTCTTGTATTATGTAGATTTTATTAGTGAAGAAGACTGCTAGTTAGTTTAACTAAAGAAAATGTCGACAGTTCTTTTGGCGGTTATTGCGGTTATATTATGTGTACTTTTCCGAATTCTGAATGTGAACAGTCAACCACAGAAACCCGTAATATATGGAAGAGATAGAAATTTTATTGAGAACATTCTATTTATTTCACCATTCCTAAATGAACCGTAAGTATTATAATGATGTACCTACCTGATGGTTACTGTTGAAGGTTCGTGGTGGATGTCGTCATGTGTTCGGTGCGTGTTGATGATGTCATAATTAAGAGTTCTAGACATTCTCGAACTCGTAAATCTTGCGAACGATAGATTTATCTTGCATGTCAGTACTATCTGCCTATAATATCAAGTTAAAATCACTAATACAGCAAAATGTAAGTCATCTACGTAGCAGCTAAACACTTTGTGAGAGGGTCATGTTAGTGCAATTATTGCATTTTGATTTGTTTTATTGGTCGCTGGGTCATGTTTTATTGCTTAATGAACCATGAAGAACATTTTAAAATTCAAGGTTGTGTGCATCTCAGCATCTCACTTTAGTTTAATCCATCTTTGAGTGAGAAAAATCAGTACCTATGTTCACAAACACTGAATTGTTTGTCAACAAATCAATGTATTAAATATTGGATGGCAAAAATAATAATTTAAAATTAAACATAAATGTGTGAAATCCCACTTAACTTTTTAAAATGCAAAACTTCCTCAGTCAATTAACCTATACCTAGGTAGTTATAGGGTTAAATAGTTGATGATGTTAATTCACATTGTTAACTGACCCTGACCCTGTTAACCTTTTCACCGCCAAAGTCTGATATATCAGACAAAAAAAATATGTAAACTAGTTTCCAAACAAACACAGCAATATTTGTTTTGTCTAGTGTTTTTATTTATATCTTTATTTATACTGTATTTAAAATATGTAAGTATGTATATCAGTTATTCAGGTACCCGTAGGCTCTGCCTAGTTCAGGGTCAGATAGCGGTGTGTAAGTATTGTCCCTCCCACATATTATAAAAAAATAAAATCGATTATCATTCCTCTGTCACTAGACAGACAGAGGAATGATAATCGATTTAAAATTATTCTATGTATTTAAAAAAAACGATTCTAAATTTAAATTTTACCTAATTACGTGCCTTTGCATCGAGACCGCGCGGTCTTGATTTCTTATCACTAAAGGACCATGGGCAAAAATGTATGGACTCCGTCCCCACCCTCCAACAGACCTTTTGTGTATGTCGTCAGTTTCATACGTATTTTTAAAGAGATTAATAGCTACGTTCAATGTCAAAATCCAGTGACCATAACCCCAGAAGCCTCATCATGGAATTTAACGTTTTTTCATATGCCAATAAATAGTTTCGGAAAAAGTGATAAATAGTGCTATGTTTTTAAGATTTCGATATGTTTTTAAGATAAAGTAGATTCGTCCCCTAAAAGGATAATCATTAATAAATTATATGCCCTTATGTGGTCCTACAAACTCTTAGAAAAGTTGGTCTGTTTATTGCATTGATTCATATCCTTAATTTTCACTGGCTTAAAATATCGCCCGTAAATTGTTGACACCAGTTGTGATGTTCAATCGGTTATTTTATTATTTTAAAGAAAAATGTTTCTAACAGTGTAAATTAATATTTTTTTACATAATTATTTAAATTAATCTATTTTTTATAAACAAATATCGGCATAATATTTTTTATGAATCAGAAATATTACCATCAAAGCTATATTTAAGATCGTAAAATCAGGTATTACTTAGAGTGTTAAAATAAATAACAATTAAAATTATTTTTTTATTTCTTTGCACTAAATACGTATGGATCTGGAGTGCTTGAGACTGAACTTAGTACAAAAGCATTCCTTAAACATATTTTGACGTTTGATGTCTCAAGTTACTAGTGGTGAAGACTGATACCGTACCTTGAATAATTTACCTTAAAGGTATCTCCAATTACATGCAAAAGGTTTAATTAACAAATGTCCAGAGTCCAGTGGTTGCAATATGTCCACTTTGCTAAAAAATAATAATAGCGCTGTCATAAGAATAGTCAAATTATATTTCGCTTATCTAGACTACTAATATTATAAAGAGGAAAGACTTAATTGTTTGCATTTAATAGGCTCCGAAAATACTGTACCGATTTGAAAAATTATTTCACTATAAGAAAGCTACAATTCCCGATGGACATAGGATATATAATTTTCCGGAATTCCCGCGGGAACGAAGTCCCGGGCGGAATGCTAGTTTTAGGATATTTATATTTTAGTATTTATCATCGTAAAAATCTCCGATACTTAAATATTCAAAATTAAGTTGTTTTAATCCACTGGAATTATTACACATAGGTAAAGGCTAATTCTATTCTTTGCATTAATAAAAAAATATTAGTTAAATTCCAACTAAACGACTTAATAATTCATTTCTGTGCGCGACTGTACACCACAACAAAAATGTATGTAGAAATTCGACTGTCATTTTTGATACATTATGTGTATTATAGCACACAGATATCATATGCAAACTGTAGAACTATTTCAGAACTATTTTTTGACAATAATTCCGACAGGAAAGAGTTAGCGGATATCGAGATTTTGTGATGAGTATGCTGGGATGATGTCAGCCCAGCATACTCACCGAGATACCCTCATATCTCTGGTTTCCCTGAAGCATTATTTTTGAGATTTGGCACAGAGTCAGAACTATTTCAGAACTATTTTTTGAGATCAACAGCATGTCGCTAGCTTCAGCCGTTCTTGGTGAGGATTCTGGAGTGACGTCATCCCAGCAGCCTTACCGACACCTATCTATAACTGGAAAAGTGTTGAGGTACTAATTATTTCATTGTAGCACTATTTATCACTATTTCCGTAACTATTTATTGGCATATGTAAAAACGTTAAATTCCATGATGAGGCTTCTGGGGTTATGGTCACAAAATCCATGGGGTTTAGAAATAACACATAATTAAAGATTGCTAAAATACCTATCGGTTTATATTTTTATATGTGTTCTAAATGTATACCTGAGATGATAAATATATGAATATAACAATAAAAATATTATGAATAATGGTAATAATCAAAGAACTATTAAATAACATACTGTTACTTTTGTTATCAATATTAACATTAAAGTAATATTTTCCCAGAATATCCCACACATTTGAGGGATGTCGCCATAGTAAAAAGTCATCACTACATTGATATCTTTCATTTGAGATACATTTCAAATCTGTTGGTCGGAGGGGGGACGTTTTGTCCCATCGTCCTTTCGCTCGTGACGTCATCTTAGGTACGAAAAATTCGACACGCTAGGTTCTCATACAGTTTGAAGCGCTCTTTTTGTCTATCTCGATATAGGTCTGTGTAAATCACATATAACTAGCTATTCACTTTCATGTTTCTCTGATAATGTGGGTAAGAAAACTGTACAACACCATAGTTTTGATACTCATAGTAATTTTATGTCAAGAAACAAAAATGTTCCAAAAGGTGCACTTCACTTAGAATATGTCAAGCATACTCGGGACTGTAATATACTTATTCCATACTAGCATCCCACTCGGGATTTCGTTCCCGTGGGAATTCTGGAAAATTATGTAGCCTATGTTACTCAGGAATAATGTAGCATCCTAATGGTGAAAGAATTTTGGTCCAGTAGTTTTTAAGTTTATTCGTTACATACAAAAATACAAATCTTTCCTCTTTATAATATTAGTATAGTATAGATTATATAAGAGGGAGAATCACATTATAATATCTGATGCTTCTAATTTGAATGAACCAACCAACCTGCTTCTTTATGAAGTTCATGAACTCTGAATCATCAAATCATCACTTCATTTTATCAATCTCAGAATAATCACATAATTGCTCATAGAAAGTTATTCAGGCATCTTTATAGAAATGATGTCATGAACATTTACTTCATTTGACTTATTCCAACCTACCTAGGCCTAGCTAACATGATCTTCTTCCTAGCATTAGTCTAGTCTCTCATATCATGAAACAGGATTTGAAAGGTCAAGCCTAGGTAACATAACGACCATTCATATTCATTTTAAATCTGATTAAAAAAAGGTAAAATGTGCAGTTGTAGTTAAAACTCTCACTATGTTGACTGGAAGAAATCCCCTCATGGGATAAGTCCGCCTTTGTAAACTTCCTATTACTGTAAACTTGTTATCCTCTGTATTATCATTGTACAATAAAGAATAAATACATACATATATATATATATATATATATATACATAAATTCACAGTCAGGAGTTTCACAACATTGCAGAGCTAGCAAAAACTGATGGAAAATAACGATTGTTAGTGAATGCCTCTCGTTCACTATTTCTTTATCAGTTACATTTATTGAATAAAGAAATAAGGAATATTTGAACAAGGTACTTATGTTATAATTATAACATTAATCAACATCAATTGTGTTCAGACCCAGTTGCAAAAACATTTATTTGAGTTGCCACTTTAAATATACTGTCAATTTCCATCTTGTTGAAGTTTAAAGGAGCTTTAACTTTAATTAACGTTTCTGCAACTGAGTGTTAGATTTTCAGACTTATTCAACACATATGTATGTTGTATGTACATACAGTGTAAATAAAATTGGTTCTTCAGCCATGGTAATTATCTCTGACTCATAGGTACACCTTTTAGAATACATGACATACAGCCTGGCAAGAAAGTCGTGAAAATAATGGCGGCGCCACTATCGTGCCTAGTGGCCACCCTATATACTGCGACAATAACGGTTTTGATACTTTGACTTATATACAATTTTTTATCTATTACTATTAGCCGATTTTGTGAAATAATAATTACGGGAAAACCATTATAATTATGCTATACAACATACTCATCATATTTCTTTTAAAAGGTGTCAAAAACATACATTTTCATATCTCATATCTCGCCATTACTCTGCCAGTAAGTTCAAGGTATGAAGGGTAAAGTAAAATACTTAATAAAACTTTTGAATGGATTGTAACGTAATTATTTTAATAAAAAATGTTTTGTTTGATTTACTATATATTATACATTTTTAATTCAAAATCAAATTAGTTTAATTTTATAGAACATTCAGAATGTTACTTAAAATTAGTTACATTAAATACATATTCGTTCTTTTGACTGTACTGGCTCTACGCCTACTCCCAAAGATGTATTATTCCCCACAGAAGATTAGGTAAGAAACTCCTAGGGTGCTCTTTTTTATCTCATTCCATTTTTATTTTTTTTCTAATTAACTAAATGTGAAATAATTTTAGAGTTGAACAGTTTATAATCAGACATTTTGTAATAGCCCTTTTTGCAAAGTTTTTGTTTAATTATTGTTTTTTTTCCATGGGAATCCTATTATTGGTACACATGGTTTTGAATACACATGGGAATCCAATTATTGAAACGTATACATTGACTCATAAAAGAGTTCATGACCTTGTGGAGACGACTGTCTAGTACATCCAGTTTATGCTTGGTCCTAGTATTTACATTGTGCCTATCACTATTTTTCAATAGTTCCTTGTCTATCCGAGGCAAGTTGTTAATTATTACTATATAAAAATCAAAGTACCTTGATGTCAACTGATCCAACATTTTGTGAGGCAATTTTGTGTTTCACAATGCCCGTATCTTCTATTCGGAATCGAAAATGCTTTCATCTAAATATTCCAGGCTAGAAGTCTTCATCAACGTCTTCATCTTGGCGTGATCCTTCTCTAATAGTCTGCTGGTTATTTTCGTCTGATTCACTACGGCTGTTTTCATCTTGGAGGTTTATAATTATTCTGTCAATATCGTCATACAGAGTCTTTCCCTTTGGTATTATTATTTTCATTACGTTTTGGCATGAATTTCTCCAATTTATGCCATATCAACAAAAAAAAGATCAAAATTGTTCGAACGCGCTCCTTTGTTACTGTATTTGTAAACAAAACCTCAAATTTGTGAGTGTTAATTTCAAATGTAAACAGTCATTCTATGAGCGGGTTATTCTAGCTATTGCAAGTTGAATCACACAAATTATATATAATTACATAAATAAAACCACATTTTACCAGTCATATCAGCAGTTCTTCTATGAAAATCGTTGAATTCGGATAAATGTTATCCTGCTTCGAATTCTTCTAAACATTTTAAATAAACTTTATAGATGATTCCTCTAGCAGAGCTCCGAATTACACCCCTGCTCATTTGAGCACAATTGGTCACCGAAATAACCATAATAACACAATAAAATAGAAAAAAACACAATTAATTATTATCTTGTAAAAGAAATGACACAATACGTACCTACTTGACGTGATTGATAACTGACAGAAAGAAAGTTACCAGTTATAATATTTTTTAGTTCTGTTTCAGGACTTTCTTGCCAGGCTGTAATTCTATTTTGGTCGTGAAGTCATGGTTAAGCTGAATATGGTACCAATTTAAATTATAATAAACTAGCAGATGCCCTTGGACTTGAACAAAATCGGTCAAAAATTAAATTACGATTATGGTCATTGAATGGTTTAATTTTTTTCTGCAGCTAAATACATTAATTCCACAGTTAAAAGTATTTTGTAATAGCACAATACTGCAGTTTGAGGATTCGTCTTATAGTAGCAAGTTCGTCTTTCCCTTGTGGTGATCGGTTGAGAATAACAACACCCCATCTCTTTCCGTGGGTGTCGTAAGAGGCGACTAAGGAAACACAAAGAGACGTGCCTCCTAGTAATCCATCCCAGGCAACGACACTTAATTTTTTCTGAATCTGAGGTGTCGTCCTGTGGTCTCATGCGGTGTGGTAGTGTCTTGCTGTGTTTTGTCAGTGCGTGGGAGTACCAGTGCCTTTATAGGCATTTTCTGGGTTAACTCGCTCCATCGTCGACCTCATCTTTGACCTTATGGTCAAGATTGAGGTCAAGAGTTAACCCATCTTATAATTAAAAAAAAAGTATTCACTTATGGGTTGGTAATCATTTAATTGTAGGATTCTGCAAACAATTTTTTTAGTGTGTTGTTAGATACTTATCGTAAAACTTTAGGAACTGCTGCTCTAAATCCTCTCATACTTTTTCGCGCAGGTATGTACCAACAAGGCTATGGGGGTTTAGTGGACACGTCCAGACGATCCTCCACAGCTTAATAGGGCGTGTGAGGTGTCCCTGGCCTATTGGAGGCCGCATTTCTCTAGTCCTACCTGACAGATCCACCCTCACCTATGACTTGTATGAACCTGTTGGATCTGAACATGAAGGTTAGTGTACGTTTCCTCTCTTTTAGCAGGCTAACAATGTGATCAAAATCAAAGTAGCTGCGATTTTTAGCCTTATCTTGCTTATTTTCGAACTTGACGAAACAAAATTACATCTCAACATGTCGGATTGTAATCGCATTAACTGCGGATTGTAGTGTACACCCCTTTTTTGAGTATATAATAAGTACATACAGAAGAATTTGATCCCACCATTTTATGCAACCGACGATGTGATAAAGATTGCGGGAAGCCGCTGGATGCGGGTCGGTGGCGCATCGCAAGACCGATCGATGTGGAGATCCTTGGGAAAGGCCTATGCCCAGTAGTGGACGGCTTGCGGCTGACATGATGATGGATGCACATGCACAAACCTCCACCCGTCGCGCACTTGTTTACGGCGCGTGCGATACAAATCTTGCACACACAGGTGTGCAAGAATCGCGCGAAGGTTTCATAAAACTTGGGAACTTTCGCCAGATTTGCCAAGCAATGGGTGTGGTCTATTCTATAAGACGACGTGATTTTTACTGGAGGTTAAGTACTATGTACAGACACAATTTATGTCTAACTCAAAAATATATTTATTTTATTTCAGTGAACATTAAATGTCCCTGTTTAATCATTATGTAAAGATGATTACGACACAGGCCTAGCCTAGTGTGGTTATCTCAGTAAAACTATGTTGTATTATTCGGACAGTTTAATAAATCATTTTATCATTTTTTTATCATTTATCATTTTGCTTAAAATAACAAAGTCTGTCTGTTCGCGAAAGTGCTGTCTTCGTCTTATAGAATAAATCGACCTTCTTGCTGACAATCGCAATACTCGCAATGTAGTGATTATTGTAAGAAAATAAAAACGACTAAGTACTTATGTTGTAATAAGATAGTCTCGACAATGACGGAAGACTATGTGTTACTTTCACTCACTAGAAGAACTATCACTACACTGGAAATATCACTTAAGGTCAATCAACATCAGTCCGACATGAACGTAACATCAACCTAGCTAAATAATTTGAGAAAACATCTAAATATCCATCAATAGGTATGTGATTATTTTGAAATACCTAGCTTTCTGGTTGAAGCTAAGGTGTTTGTTTTTAACCACTGCCAAAGGAAGCGAATTCTCTTTAAAACAATACCATTATAAGTGCATTCTGAATTTTGTACTCAACGATAATTTCATTAGTTACTTAAATACGTTAAAGACTTGATGGAAACTTGCAAACTTCCCTCCGTAAACGTAACACAATAGAGCATAGTAAATATATGTATATATATCTACTTTGGTGGCACAAAGAAATAGCTGCAATGTTCTATAGAGATTGTAGAGAAACAATGCAAGTAAAAAGAGCTGCATAACAGTAAATTTTCACTTTTATCGTGTGCGCTTTTACAACTTTATATATACCCTAAGGTATTGTATATCTCTTGTGAAACTTTTATTTAACTTGGTACTTACTTATGAAATACCTTGCAGCCAGCTTTATATGAAGGAAGATATTTTAACCATTACTTTTATGATCGGTGTATTGTGTTCCACACACTAAGGTGCTTAGTGCTCTCTTCCATTAAAATTAGTTGCGTAGAAGCTATAAAGCGTTCCTAAGTAGTTAGTTAAATATTAAACAGAACTACAAAAGAGAATTGGTTCTTAGTTCGCAGTTCATAATATCCGTTATGTAATTTTAAAACATTAAAGTGGCTCTAACTAAATTAGCACCTATTTAATTGCAATCTGCAAATTTTTCGATTGTTTTGGATCGACTACTTAAATCAAGCGCATAACAGTTAGGTAATTAATTAATTATGTATCCTAATTGACCCAGCATATGAACGAGACTTCGAACATACCATTGGTTCGGGTAAATAAATAATGAAGGATGGTTATTTATCAACAAAGAACATCCATCAATACACATACACCTTTAATTCCTGTCGGGGTAGGCAGAACGTCATGTGGTCAACAAAGAACATGCCAAACGACGGGTTAAGAGGCTACTGGCCTTAAAAAAAAATGTGGTCTGCGGGCTAATTTCACTTAATGAAAGGGGTTCGAAACTTTTTGTATGGAAACTGGCATATCCTTAGACCATACACTCTATAGACGGAACCAGGAGCGGGCCCCTTTTAGATAGCAATAGTTTACCCCTTCACTGCAGCAACCATACTTAAACGTAAACTTTATGCACAAAACCTTAAAAACTGTAATGACTGACAGAAGCCGCAGATCAAACGCTTTGTTTGTCACGAATTGAAAATCGTGACATCAAAAAATGGGTTACGCAGAAAGAGATGGCGTTAAAGTAACCTATCTCTTACTATCTTGTAGGAACTCACATGTTTGCATCTCTTTCAAAAGTGCTGTGACGTCATAAGTACTCCGTCTATTCTATAGACTCTATACTCTATCTATAGTATAGAGTGTATGGTCTAACTAAGGGCATATCCACCCGCTGCGCCGCCGCCGCCAGTTTTTTTTTTTGAAATCGCGGCGCACGATGAAAGTATAGTATGTATGGGTAGAGGACACATAGATGAATAAAAAATACTGGCGGCGGGTGGATATGCCAGAAAGTTTCTAACCCCTTTATCTCGGTAAATAAAAATTACGCCAGCTCATCCGAGGGCTCAGATAGAGTCGGAGACACCTTTTATATAATACTTACCTTGGCAGTTTAAAATAAATTAGGAAAAGCCTTTACGAGTATTTTTACTGCTACTATAATGTACTATAATTTATACGCTACGATATTCGTAAATGAAAATTTTAACATAACTTTGCCCATTTCTTTTTTAATTAGTAGTTTCCACTTGGTGGTTTCCGTATAAGATCGTACATCGTAGGTAGGTATGAGTAGGTTTAAATAATGTAAAGTTGTTGTTTTATTTGTATAAATTAACGCTGCGAAAGCGTTGTTATTACGAGTATATTTGGTTTGCATTCAAGGTCTTCTACCGTATAAGTAAGGTTTTGATAGTAAATAAAAACAGAATGTGTCAGCTGTTAGCTATTCTCAGGAATTCCAATTAGAAATTCGAGCAAAGCTTGCTCGAGGGTTGTGGGCACCTACATATAAACACTATAGTCAAGTTCAGAAATTACTCGAATGTCCTTGCTCTAAAGGGGTAGGTTGGCCCTTTCTGTAGGCGTAAGTGTACGTGCCCCTTCCAATGTGATCTTCTTACCAATATTCAAAGTGCGTGATAGTAATGGAAGGATTGATAGATGGAAGTTTTGTTACTCCACGCAAAAATTATTACTTTGCAGTAGTATACATAGTATAATAGCTTAGACATCAGAATAACACATAGGCTACATAATTTTTCAAAATTCCCACGGAAACAAAGCCCCGGGTGTAAAGCTAGTTTAGTAAATGTATCTATACTAATGCCACAGTATTGTAATACTGTGCTAATACGTTTTGGAATATAAACAGGAAAGAAAAGAAAATAAACACAGCGTAATTTAGTTTTTGTAAGCTATAAAAGTAGATATTTATATGTTAGTGGAAGTTAAATACATTTCTTACTAGCCCACTGGGCGTAGCCAGGGGGGGTTTTGGGGTTCAATCAAACCCCCCCGTCAAAATCATGATAATCTCCCTGCCCTTATTCCTCTACGAAACACCGTAAAGTATCATCGGCATTATCTGTTGTGTTACCTCCCAATTTTTGCGACTAGTTCTGAAATTGATGATTTGTACCTACTCGTCTGTGCTTCCCGAAAGAAGTACATCATGTGTGGTCAAAGCAGAACTTATAGTGTGGAAAGTAGCAGTGGAAACAGGTACGATCGCTGAAAATTTTGACGATTTCATATATTTTGTTGTTGTTTTATTTTCTTGAACCCCCCCGAAACAAAATTCTGGCTACGCCCGTGCTAGCCCATATGCCGAGGGGCACGAGCCATCCTTCGAAACCGGAAGGGGATTAAGGACATATAGTCCACCAATGCGGGTTGATGGATCGCTTATCTTTCGAAAACTAATTTTCTTAGACGTGCGGGTTTCATCACGATGTTTTTCTTCACCGCTGAGCTAGTGTAATTTCATTAGAATTCCGTACATAAATCCGAAAAGATGAATTTAGTGGTACAGGCCCGCACCTGGATTTGAACTCGCAAGCAGTGGTAGCCCAGTCCAGTTGGTCAACACATTAAATAATATATTTTTAAATTCCGCTATCATGAATACATCAAATTCGTTTTCCTTCTAACCAAGCAGACATCTTACGAGTAGTTTTTTCTGTCTTAATTTCCAAAGAGGCAGATTATTCTTTAAAACATCTTTATTCTTCCTCCAACAGATGACGTCACCGTGGCCATATGTCCGGGAATTGGGAACACGTCGGAGAGTGTCTATATACGCACATATGTGCACTATTCCCAGTGCCACGGCTACCGGTGTGCTGTGTTGAACCACATCGGCGCGCTGAACAGTGTGCCAGTTACCGGCAATCGAATCTTCTCGTACGGTGAGTCATTGCTATACCTAACTAAATATAATACCTACGTAGGTATAAGTCTACCCTTCCCCTCGGAAAACGCAGTAGACGCGACGCCGCCGCGCCGTTGAACTCTCCTTTGTATTATACCTGCATACATACGTCAGCTTTCCGGCTTTTTCGTGAAAAAGCGTCAACATTAGGAGTGGTCAATAACTACGATTAGATTTGCATGAGCAAGTAAAATATACCTTGTGGCTCATTCATTATATTTATTATAATGAATAAATATATAATGAATGAGTCATGAAAGGCTTATCGACTGCTCCCTGAGCTATAATTTAGACACATTTCAATGCACTTATCAAAATTAAGTAAAAATCTTAGTTTAGCAAGTGAAGAATTAATTAAGAAAAGAAAAATGGTGACTGGCTCAGTAGACATGGCCATTCTAATTGGTGAATTAGTTTTTGCGGTTATGCATGTCTTCTCATTTCGTCTTCTGAACATATTTGAGTATTACTAGAAAGTGTAGAAAGTATCAAAGTATATCTGATTACAATCTTGGTCTATTTTATACAATGCCGTAAGATTGTGAATACCGTCAGTTTAGTCTTATCTCGAGACTATAAGTTAACTGTCGAAAAATTGTGAATTCTGTCAACCAATTAGAATAGGTATGTCGCATTATTTTTTGATAGTTTAAAATTATAATTTATCTCCGTTATTGCCGACCATAAAAAAAAGTGTTTATGTTATTTTTTTGGATACGAACAGTCAAAGTTACACACTTTTACGTTTAATAAAATCAGGCGCAGATTTTAGGTTTATTCTCATTCACAATTTAATGGTTTGTCACGGTAAGAGTATACCATCATAAAATAATGCTTTAAATTGTGAATGGTTGACACATCTTCATCTCACGGTAATATGAATGAATAACCTCATGCACAAACAATGCGCATGAGGTTATTCATTCATATAAAAGGTTTTAGAAAACATTCTGGTATGTACCTACCGACTATGGCTATGGACAGTCAGTCAGAAATGTCGGAATACAGTGTTAACTGAAATACTTAATAGATAAGTGGGTACCTATACCACCCTATACCTATTAGCTTGTTGAGAGAGAAAAGAGAGAGAGAGAATACAGTGTTGAACCTTCGCGCGATTCTTGCACACCCGTGTGTGCAAGATTTGTATCGCATGCGCCGTAAACAAACGCGCGACGGGCAGGCATGCGAGTAGGCATGTGTTTTGCTTTTTTGACGAGGTTGTTATGGAAGTTTCTTACGTAGATATAATGGGAATTAAACCAATGGAAAACCTAGACATAGATGCATTCAACCCTATTTCTTAGAGATAAATGATCGTCATTTTAACATACTATATTACTTATGCGTAATTTTACGTATTCCACAGGATATAATTTTGAACCCAATTAATCAGGCCCTGTTTGGTATAGGTAATTCAGTTTTTAATTCCTATTTATCATAACATGATAAGAGCTTCAATTAAAAACTCATAAATTGTAGGTACTTACGTTAGGATTTTGATAAAAATCATACCACCTCTTTATATCATTAGCACCAATATTTTGTTTAATGTTAAAAGTTATCAGCCACCGAGCGTCTCGAGGTCAATAGACCACAACTGCCAGTCTCGTTAAAAAGATTAATTAGGTACATCTCTATTTTCAGGACACACCGACGACTTCCATTATATGTTACACAATTTATTGGATAGATACCCTAGTACAAAGTTGATTCTAGTCGGCTTCAGTCTTGGAGGCAACTTGGTTACGAAATATCTTGGTGAAGATCGGAAGAGGCCCCCGAACATAATAGGAGGAATTTCCATATGTCAGGGATATAATGCAATTGAGTAAGTATACCTTAAGTGTGGTGGGAGCACATTAATAGTTCAGAAGGAAAAATTTCGTAACCAAATTATTTGCTAATTGATAAACTAAACCACCTATTGTATGGTAGGTAGGTGCTTAAATTGCTTAAGACTTAACAAGGGTATATGATGCTTTGAAACAATGGATTTTATTTAACCTTGTCCTTCGTATCGATTTATCTATAACCTGGCGTAGCAGTTCATTTTCACAATACATTTTATCAAAACTAGTTCATTATTTTTTCAATTACCATTCGAGAATTCGCTTAAATCGATAAGGCTTCTCGTAAACAGTTTGTAGGTACTTATAAAAGTAATACCTACCATACTTGTGATTGATTAAATTCATTAGAAAAAGAAAGTAAGGAATGGTCTAATACCTAAGTCACAACATTCAACATTTAGCGTTAGAGTGATGTGATGAGCTCTCAATGTTTTCGTTGCACGGTTTATTAATCACATGAGAACATGTACAATTTATATGATATACCTATGTGTTAATGAGTTGTACACTTGTTGAACGAAGCGGTCGCTAAACAAGTAGAATCTTTGTAGGCGGGGTTTCCTTTGTCATTCATTATCATAACTATCTTAAATGTTAAGTTCCCTTATTCACATCATAATCTTGGTATTTTTACGTACGTTAAATTACGTTAGTTATTATGCTTTGGAAATCTAAGGTACTCAATACTCAATATTTTATTACATCCATAGGTTTTACATATAGGTGTATATTTGCCAACTTTGATTCTGATGACTTTGTACACAGGCAGCACATCTGACTATACATGTTAACCTTGACGTCGCCCTTATCTCGCTCGTAATAGCACTGCCTTTTTTATAGGGTAACCTGACGGGCTGTTGCTGTGTGTACGTTGTATTGCATGTCAATTGAAATTTAATTACAATTGAAAGTAGTTAACAATCGTTTTATTTTTCAGCTGCATGGTATACTTGCTGCAATGGCAGAATTTCCGTCGCTTCTACCTTTACATTATGACTGATAACTACAGGAACATAATCACTAGGCACAAGAGGATGTTGTTAAGTCAGGATATAAAGAATCGCTATTCGTTGGATGAAAAACAGATCGTATCAGCCGGTACTTTGCCGGATCTAGATGAAGCGTACTCCAGGTAAGATTTAAACGTTTGTTATACTACTGTCGGCCGTGGACACTTAAATTACGAAAAAAGTTACCGTTGTAATATGTTATTTATTACGTCATCACATCATAGATACTAAAACCCAAGTCCAAGACAATGCCGTCTTTAACCTATAGGAGGCCCTGGGCACGTAGGATGACTGGCAGAAAATTGTAATATGTAGTACCTTAACTACACTATACATATAATGATTTTTCTTGAAGTCAGTGCAATATTTAAGGTACTTTTTAAGTATATGCCTGATTTTCGGGCATGAGTTAAGCATATCATCAGCATTGCGGTTAACGCTTGCAAAAGCCATTAAGCAAGTAAGTTTTCTGTTCAGTTATTTTATTATCATTATCTACTAAGGGGGCCTCCATTAATCACGGGGCCCTGGGCACTTGCCAAGGATGCCCAGTGGGACAGAGGGCCCCTCTTCCCACTGGGCATGCTTAAAGAAAAATTTGAAATCGATGTTAAAGTGTACCTAGAACATTCTAGATCACGTTTGAGTGACGGGTTCAATTCAATTCAATTCAATTCAATCATTTATTGCTATTCATATGTACAGAGTATAAAAGGTCTTATCTACAATATGTTCTTCTATATACATATGAACCCTGTCGGGCATTGCAAAAGTGGAACGGCAGGCAGACTGGCATTTTTGTTAAATTATTTGTAAAATTTATTAATTTATCGAAATAATGTATTTGCATAATATTTTGAATAATAAAATAAATATGAGGTTAAATAATATGCGATGTCAATATTAGTACTATTAGCTTAAGTTATCATTATTAGTTATTCTATTCTGTATAATATGTCAAATATGTTTTATTTCATTGTTGTGTGTAAATGTCAATGTTAGAATTAAAATGTCAGAATGAGTATAAATGCAAATAGTATGTCTATAAACTCGTGGTTCGTGGGCGTATAAATATACATCGTATACATCGTGCAGGTAGTTTCAACTTCAACTGAAGTTCTTTCAGAAAAGTCGAATTTCCTTAGCGGTTAGAGAATTGTTATATAAAAGTTTTTACTATGTAGGTATTGTAAAAATTTTACTATGTTATGAACTGAATAATGTTATGTTAACGGTACTCCATATGCGTTTTGAGTTGATAATTCAGTTGCCGATTTTATTGAGACATAATATTAAACATCATGCACCTGCCGTTTTGGCCCTAGTTTTCCATATTCGAATTTGATCGGTGGCTCAAAAATTCCATCAATTATCAAAGCCACAGTCACAAGTTTTGATGAGATTGACATTTTATATTAAATTTTGAAATGTCAGAACTGTGTTTATGAATTATTCAATAAAGTTACATTAACTGCCGTACTCAGAGACGTCAATTAAAGTTAAGAAGTAATTAAATGTCATGCTATCCTTGTTTATATCAACAAGAGTGAAAGAGACGACATCAGAGTTTAACAGTAAGTACTTAACTTTAATTGACGTCTCTGAGTACGGCGGTTAATGACAAACTAGAATAATAACACAGCAGTGCCGAATCGGCTGCCTGCAGCACAATGCAATTGCTGTCCAGTCATTTAACTTATAGTTACTCTGCTGATTTTATAGGCTCTGCATAGCTAGCACGGCCCGCGACAAACTCGCGTGTCACGTCACTCAGAGGACGGTGAAACTTCACTTTGATTGCGCGTCGGCACAAAGGCTGGCTCGCCCTCTGTCCAGTGGCGTAGCTACCTAGGGGCTAGGCGGGTCAGTGCCCCGAGGCCCTCCAGCTCAGGGGGCCCTCGAATACCAGAAAATCTCGATCGAACTGAACTTTTGAAAAATTTCTCCCATTTTCAAAATAATTATGACAGGTTGCAACCCGACTTTAACCCTGGCAACTCAGTTGAGAGAAATTGGAAAGTTTTAGCTAGGAAATTCCCCTAAACTCTTTCTGTGGGTTGGCAGTGTTGTCAATTTGACGGATAGGGATATGTGCGTTTTATTATTCATCCATGTGAGTTTTATTGTGCATTTTTAAAGTACTCTTATTTGGATATTTAATATTTTTAATTGATAAAACCTAACCAGTGGGGCCCCATTTTTTGGTTTGCCCCAGGGCCCTTGGTAGCTAGGTAGCTACGCCACTGCCTCTGTCGTCGTCATTTCGACACTTGTTTGACATTTAACCGTGTTACTTTCACGTTATGCTTGAGCTGCTGCTGATCCGACATTTTTACATTTCCAGAAAGGTGCATGGGTTTGACTCTGTGGCTGACCTGTATAAATGGAGTTCTTCTGCCTTCTATCTTCATCAATTAAAGACCCCGATGATATTTGTGAACGCACGAGATGACCCCATCGTGCCAGAGCCTCTTTTACCTATCATCCGAGAATTTGTCAGTAAGTATTTTGATAGCATATAATTATTTTTTATAGCCTGAAGGATCTAGGCAAAGGCGTTCTTCTAGAAGTAATTTGGTTATTGCTACGCTATACGTGCGTAATCTAAACCTTCTGTATCCACGGCTGTCCCAGTTTTGGTAACAGCCTCCAGGTAGATAGTAGGTAAGTTGAACTATTGTATGGGTTAAAATTACCTAATAAACACCTTTACTATCGAAACCGGTCGTTTTTTTAGGTAAAGAAAAGTAAATACATTTTGCCTTGTTTACATATCGCTTCACTGTTACTATTATTACATATCGCCCAGACTCGAAGGTCAAGGTTGACAATTCTGTTAATGTCTCGATTAGCGCAGTACATGTTAATTTGTTCTTGAAGTTTCTACGGCGTCTTTGGTGATTACCAGACGTCTCTTTAAGGCGACTACAGCACCTAAATTACGATTTTATGATGCGTAGATAAGCATGACGCACTGCATTAAATCCAAGAAAAAAAATATAGTCCGTAAACTTCGTGTATCGACACTGTTCGCACTGCCGGCCCAGGCCTGTTGAGAGACGGAGATGGCACTATTCCTATGTGTGCTGCCTTTATCGGGTGCTGTAGTCGCCTTAACGTAAACATAAGATACCCAACATACTTACTGCCACGAAAATTCACTGACGTTCAAGGTCACAACTGAATAGTGCGAATGACTTTTATGCCATTTTGTCAATCCTATACTATTGTTATCATATTCTCTTACTAAAATGACAACCATTCATCGAATCTAAGGTCCGTATTACAGAACGCGACTCAAGACTCTGATCTATACTTAAGTAGTTGTCGTCTTTGTCATTTTGATAGTGAGAGAAAGAGACAATCAATTCTTAAGTATAGATCAAGGTTTGAGTCTCCTTCTGTAATACGGGCCTACATGTCAAATATGATTTTTGTAGGTACTTTGCGATTCTGTCTGGTGAATAACACTTCTATGGATAGTGAATAAAGCTTATTACTAGATCATTCCCAATTTTAACGACTACCCTGAAGCGGTAACATTCGGACTGTTAATAATATCCTTACAAATAGCTTTCTTATTATTTTTGGTGCCATGACCAGGATAACCGATAAAAAAAATGATTTTGTTTTTCTGTGTTTCTGAACAGGTCTTTTAATGAAGGGCTAGTACTGTAAAACATTATTTTGTGAATAAATAAGTTATTTTATTGACGCTATTTTTTTTCAACCAACAGGTTCACACGATAAAGTTATGTATTTAGAACTGGCACATGGCGGACACTTGGGTTTCTACGAGGGCGGTCTCATATACGCTAACCCAGTGAACTGGCTGGATCGAGCATTGGTTAGCTTAGCTGGAGGTCTACTGATGGCGCATAACAAATGCGCGCACAAAGAAAAAGGGCAGTAACACCGAACTTTTTTTGATAAGAAACGAATCCATGAAAATTTTGTAATGGCTGCCCCACCCAATATGCACGTCACTGTTAAGCAGTGGGGTCGCAGTAAAAGAAAATTCAAGTAAAAATAATACGCCACTATAGGTACATGAGTGATTAAATTGGTAATACTATACCTACCTACTATATTTTTTCGCAAAATTGAAGTGTTCTTCGGGAGGTTTTTTATATACCTATTGATTATTGTATGTAGGTATATGAATGAGGTCTGAGACGACATTAATTAATAGTTCCTCAATGCCTTATTTTAATGCTTTATGCTTTTAAATGTTGCACATAATAATATAATAATAACCTATTTATTATTTAATTTTGTTGTTGATATTTGGAGGTTGATATACAAACAATTAGAATTTGTGATATTTATTAGGCTAGCCTTCTGTATTGTAACATGGCATTTATGTATTTTTAGTTGAATAATTCTATTTATTGATTGTGTTGTTCTCACACCTACTTAATTTTACTTTTATTATGTTATGTTAGAAACAAATTAATAAGTAAAACTTGATTGACTGGCATTCATTTAAAAAAAATGTAAATGTCAGTTTTGTTTTCAATTTTTTTAGTTAAACCATTTCAGTCAATAGAATAGCAACTTTTTGTAGTACAAATGGTTAGCCACAAATACTAATATAATAGATAGGTAGGTGAACTATTTAAAATCATTTTAGCACAAAATAGTAAGCTGCATTGTTCACAGTCACAGGGTTATTTGTTCTAAAATGTATGTGTGATTGTGTAACCTTAATGTTAAAATTGTAGACAATACGTTTGTTTATGAAAACTTGGTAATAATAATAATTGTTTCTCGGTCTCGAAGTTGAATTTTAAGCTAAAGGAATTTGAAAAATAATTGTATAAGTTCTTTATTAAAAAAATTGAGGTGATTCTCTACATAAAACTGAGCAACTTTTTCTAAGAAACCTATACGAAATTAAAAAGTTTATTTCGACTTACCCGATACAAAGGCAAGTTAGCTGATCGCACAAGTTTTATGGAGAGGGAATATTTTTGTTTCATATTTTCATATTCAATGTTTCATATTGTGGAAAGTTGTTCAGTTTCGTGGGTTGATTCACATCCTGAATTTTCCCTAACTGGTTTAAAGTCGCTCAATATTTTATTTTGTGATAAAATTAGTTTGTTTCATATTTCCATTGGTTTAAATTTAACTCCGTCCATGTGTAACCAGTTTTCATTAATGAGATTACCAATATGAATATGCTTTTAGTTAGATGTTACACTAATAATAAAAATAATTTGTCTCATTAAATACGCCACAAACTGTAAATCGATGTTGTAATTGTAAACTCAAATTACGTTTGGACATCAATGTTATAAATTGTAGGTAAGTATCAACATTTTCTATGGTGATGTTTTTCGCCTTACGCAAGTATTTTTTCCCGAGATGCTCTTAGCATACCAGTATTATTTCAGAATATGTTCAAGTTATAGAAACATGAATTTAAATATTGATTATAAACCTTCGCGTGCTTTTTGAACACATGGTGTACGAGATTTGTATCGCACGCGGCGTAAACAAGCACGCGACGGGCACTGAGCACTTAGTAATTTGACGGCATTCGGTGACTTTGTTGTTCCGTTTTCCCATATTATTCCATCATTATAAAATCACAAGCATAAGCCGCATCGTGCTGCATTTCAATGTTTTAATAGCGGCAAGGTGTATCAGGAGACAATATACCAGATGTGATACAGACGACTTCCAGTCGTAACAATTGCTACCTATTATGCCTTTTAAGAAATAGGTTTATTATGTTGAGTGTTTTTTCTGCAGTTTAGTACTTAAAAAGTACTTATTGCGAATAAGGACCAAACGCTGATCTCAATCTAAAATGTGTCGGTGATGTGTCCATTTGTAACCAAAATAGAAGAATGATGATGTTTGATAATGAAGTGGTTCAGATATGCACGGCCTTTTTAATTATGCTAACCGGTTAAAAACGCACAAAAGAAAACAAGATTTTTCTTGGCACTGCCTTGCTCTTTGATGTCATTTTTTAATTCCAGTGATTTGTTTATAAACTGGTTATATTCCTAGGATTTATTTTATGATTCGTTATCTTTTAAATTCTTCTATTTCGGCAATCAGAGGGTTCGTATGTATATCGATGAAAGTGAGATTGTTATTGTTTATTACATTATGTACCCGACTCATTTTCAGTGCATTTGTTAGATTCTCTTAAAATAGCATTAAATCAAGCATTCTTTTTTTTTTGTAGGTATCATTGAAGTTAGATCTGTTTATTTTTTAATGTTAACTACTGTTGTCTAAGGCGGTGTCCGCATTAGAGGCCGCATGGCTTCGCGAGATTTACGTTTTGTTATCTATAATAAAGACTATTTAATTTCGGTCTCAGTAAGGACGCTCCATGTTTGCTTTAAGAAGCCGTCATTCCAATCAGTTACTCGTGAGCACTTTCTAGACTCCGTAATTTAGATTTATTGCCAAAACGTATTCCGCTTTGGGACCACGTTATATGTTCTTGACTTTAAATTTTGAGTGTGCTTTGATATTTATCTTCATTAACAAAATGAAGATAGACTTTAAGTCTGGCAAATCCAGAACAAAACTGAAATATTTGTAAGTATTTATGATCTAGGTGGTGCTCATAATGTTGAAGCTTTGTGTGTCTAGTTGTGTAAATGTATTACAATTTTCACTAAGATAATCGTCAATTTTGTATTTTATGAGAAAAATACCAATTGTTTTTGGATAATATTATACAAAGAACACACCTACAAAGTTGTAAAAAGAGAATCGTAATTAACACAATAGTAAAATTACGCTTATAACAGCCGCTGCTAGCAATAGTATCTACTGCTTGTTTTTGTGAGGTACTATCTCGAGATTGCAAAAGGTTGCACTCTAACTGCATTGAACAGAAGTCCACAATATTCATAAAGTTGTAACTAGATAGAAAATATTTCTTTCCGATGAATAAGAATCAAAAGTTAATTAATGTAACTAAACAAAACATCCAAATAATGTAAGGCTAAACTTGTGTGTCCACGAAGAGAGGAATAATATACAATACTTATAAAAGCCTGCGCGCGGGACGTGCTCGTTTTATATATTTCCCTGCTCCGTGCACATTCAAGAGTAGCGTACGTCCAATACCTACATGATATATTATGAGTTTTCTATTCACTTTTGTTCAATGTAGTGACTGTAAAACGGACAGTCCAAAGATGAGCCATATTATTATGAGAACTTAAAAAAAACGAAATACCTACCTACTTACAATGTATTAAATTGCCTAAATATATTGACATTTTATTTATTAATAAATAAATTGTTGGTATTAAAATGACAAAACGTGTTTCAATTTTATAAGTTTATCCCATTCATATCGAAATTATTCAATACAAAAAGATTGATAAATAAGTATATTTCTAGTCAATAATATAAAAATTTAAGAGACGGTGAATTTACGCTGCCTTACGTACTAAGAAATTACGTCTAATTACAACTTACAAAATATTTTGTAAATGGAATATTATAAAATAGAAAAGATGTTTGTAGTACCTGAAACGATGATGATCAGTTAACCCACAAGGTTGAGCAAAACATGAGATCAAAAAGATAAAGAGTTGAGAGCTACAAGTTGAGTACCATAAATTCATGAAACAAAAGGGTCCAAAATTATCGAAGCCAATAGTTGACAACATAGCTGAGCAGATAAATTAAACACACCTGAGGCCCTGCCTCAAGGGCGCAACTTTCCATGCTCAGATAAAATGCTCTAAGAATAACTCCTTGAACCAATGGTTTTATGGAGTAAAACTGACAGTTTCAGGCAATTATTTGGCTATGGAAAAACAACTCTTCATAACAGGGACTTACAGCAGTTTTCTAAAAAGCGGTCCAATCTTAAAGAAAATATCGTTATCAATATTCCAAATACAAATATCACAACATTTTTTTAACTTTGATCTTATTAGTAATCATTCTTTACAAATACCTACAATAACAATACACATCCATCCATAGTTAAGTGTTTTCAAATACATATTAATACATTATGCATAATTTACAGTAGGTATAATTAGTTAATCACTGCGTCAACGATACTTCAGCAGTACCAGATTTAACAAAAGATCATATCCATGAGATTCTTAAAATGAGCAATAAAAATATTAAATTATAAAATAGCATGGACACTGGTTATGGCCACTAGGAGAGTATTTAATGTAGGTCTTGGGACCTATCACAAGTTGCCAAAATTATAATTTTGTAATTTACACTACTTATACAATATTTACGTACATTAAGTTTTAATTATTTATTAACTTATACTTAACAATCAATGTTATTTTTTTGTCATTGAAAAAAATACTCTTAACTAGATTTTCGGAACTGATATTTTACAGTCTTTTTACATGTCGGTTTAATCCTGAGTTATTTTCAAAATATAAATTAAAGCTTCTTTTTTACAAAATATAGAGTATTATGTATAAATAAATTACGTAAATGCAATTAAATCATAACTTTTCGTGTCATATAGTCAGCATATAGATGAAGGATCGCCTTCCATAGTGCACGCTATATTATCTAATTTATGTGCTAAGTGCATTTTGTTTTCTAGGCCTAATATAATTTGTTCTCTATATTTACTGACATAGATATACAATTCTTTCAAAGCAGAGAGAGTATCAAACTCGTTCAATTGTTCAACTGAAAGTTGTTGCATTGAAGTGCTTAACTCTTGGTCTGTTACTTGAGGTAATTGAGACACCGCCTGATAAAACTGAATTACCATTTCCCTGTAAGTTGGTAAGTCTTTCGCAAAAAGTAATTTGTTTGATGGGGAATCTTTACAAAGACGGTGCTCGGTTAGCGAACAAGCGTCCATAAATGTCTGAGCGATCACAGATAACGAGGAGTCGACAGTGGAGGTCTTGTTAATATCAAATATAAAGTCAGGATTTTTTATTAAATTCACCCAAAATCTTAACGGCAAACTGTTAGATTTCCACGCATGTACTACTTCAGGATTTATGATTCCATGTGCTCTGGCTGCATCGTCAAAAAGATCAAATAACCACTTTACTGCCGGAGGCAGAACTTCGTTGACTGTTAGTATGGTACTGAAAAAATCTTCGACAAATTTGTGAACTGTGCCTTTCGTGGAAAGCAATCTCGTAAGGAATATTTCCGGAATAGCTTTGTGACTGTGTTCTGAAGTTTTGTTAACAATATGCTGGTATTCAATAGGTCTCACCAGGTGGTAGTAATGTACATTCTGATCTGTTATGTCACTATTATAGACACGTATGTGAGAGTTGGTGCAGTAAATTCCTGTACAATTCTTGCATGGTATTTTGTAGGGAGTGTTAAAAGCATCATTTTGACGTGATATCAAGGACATCACTGCGGATTCTTTGACGCCATAATGAGCTAACGTATTTAACCTTCGCCATCCATTAACAGTTTTTGTTGTCACATCTTCATCTTGAAGTGTAACATGTCCACCTCTGCCGTGACGCCACTCAAGATCCACTTCATGGACAGATGGACGCATAGAAAAAGGAGTATTTTTAAATAATGCATCCAGAATTTTAGATTTCACTTGAGATATGCTGTCACAGTCTAGAACTTTGCATTGAACCTTCTCATCAAAATCATCTTGAACAATATGCAAAGTTATAGTCTGATAATCTATTTGTTCTTTTAAAAGTTTTTCCTCAGATAGCGAATACCGAGCTTCATGAGTTATGGCATCTACTACGCCCTTTTCAATCTGATGTTTTATAGCTTTGAAAAGTAAGAATAGAGACGACCCTGCATAATCTTTGAGATAATAATACATGCACAAAGCCATCCAATTTGTCAACATCTTTTCAACAACACTTTCAGTTCTACGTAACATCAACTGAGGATGTTTATTACAAACTGATTTGTCAATTAGACGTAAAAGTAAAGATTTTAGTATATCAGTGGCATATTCCATTTTCCCCATCAGTATTATCATAAGCAGTGAAGCCACATTTACTTTATCTCTTATGTTAAAGGATTTTTGAGCTTCTAAAGTGTCTATAAATGACAGCAGGAAACATTTATTATTGAGAAGTTGTTCAAATTGAAACATTGCTGCGTCATAATTGGTTCTGGGAGTATTGATAAACTGTCGTTGAACATTCAATATCGGATGATCAGACACTCCCGGGAAGAAAACGTTCATGACGTAATTAACATGATCTAATGTTGGAATACCTGAATGTTCCAGATCAGCTGCCAAGTCTGACATATCAGTCTGTAATTCAGCAAACGCTAATTTGCACTCCAGTCGTACATTGCTTTCTAGGGTATCCATTTGTATTTGGATTCTTTTATATTCTCTTTCTGCTTTCGTACTTCGGCGCCGATATACAACTAGCACTATCATAAAAAATAAGACTAAAAAGAAAGTGCCAGCAGCAATCCCTGCAATAACTTCCGGAGGAAAGTTGTAATTCCTCAGGAGTTCATAATGAAGGTATCCGATTGGAAATCTTAAGTTCCGTCCTATTTTGACTACTACAAGAGGTAAATTTATATCAGTAATTTGAACTCCGTTTTCATCTGTGTTGGCTGGTTGGCTAACTGGTGGTGTACATAGTAACTGTTGCATTGTAAGACTTGTAACATTACAAGGTTCGCTGCCAATTGTGACCACGACGTCATATTCATCACTGCCTCTGATCAAATTTTCCCCTTCTATGACAAGTGGATCTCCAGTGTACGATTTTATTCTATTGGGGAATTGATATACATAAGGATCATCTACAAAAACCATATGCGTTCGCGGTGGGTTAAAATATTTTTCCAGATCGTGCATGGTTTCTACATTATCCATCACAAACCCAACTTTCATCGCTATTTGTGGTGTACTTGTTTGAGATTTAGTAGCTTGCAAAATTTCATGATACTTTTTATTAATTGCAGGACTTGGACACTCCATTTGATTGGAATTAAGTACAACACAAGCGGTGTAATTAACAGGAACTGGTTCATTCGCGTAATATAATTTCATCAATGGTTTTTGGATGGTGTGCAAGTTAGTGCCGTGAACTGTTATCATTCTTCCTCCAGATACAAAACTTTTTAATGGTTTTATTTCCATAACGGTTGGGTCTGCCGTGTAATTGAAAAGGTCGCCACTTAAAGTTCGATTAGCATTATCTATCGACACAGTCACCGTCGTAACGACCCGAGGAGCACTCGCTTTTGGAGTAATACATATTAATCTACTGTTGGATGTTTGTGTTTTGTTAACTGAACATGGCAATTCATCCAAATAGGCAAAAACTGTTGATCCTATGTTCAAGTGCTGTCCTCCTATTGCTAACTGTGTACCGCCAGACACAGGTCCTAATGCAGGGTAAATTCCTTGGAGTTTAATATTTTTGTAACTAAACAGAACAGATGATTCTGTGTACCCTGAGTCGTTTTCTACAATAACTGGCGCAACAGTTGATCCGTTAGATGGGCCTGTACGACATGTAATGCTAACAGACACTTCGAAGTCTACTATATCACAGGGTACGTCTCCAATGCGTATTTTTCCTTTTACTTCTTCAACTCTTAAGCCCAGATTGCTGCCTTCAATGTTAACTATAGTACCGCCTTCTATGGGCCCGCTGAGCGGTTTAATCATGTCTATTCTAGGTTTTGGGCATTCAGTGACTGGGTTCTCAAGACACGATTCGCTGTAAGAACATGAATTACCACACCAAGTGCATTGATAGATGGAATTACGAGTGATGCACAATGAGCAGTCTGCATGTTCTCTGTGTGAGCCGAGAATTTCACACTTGTACAAAGTAATGGTAATAGTATCAATGTAATGTTTATGATTCCAAACTACTTTAACACTGACATTGTATTCTCCAACATCTTCTTCATACGAATAGGTTGTTTTGTCACATACAATGTAATGATTTGACTCCACTCTTGCTGGTAAAATCATGTTTGCTAATTCTATGCTAACTATACATTGAAATCCCGTGTGCCCTGGTTGAAGGTGTGGTAGATTTTCTACTTCAAGTTCCAACTCTTTGGGCACATTATTAGGCAGCAAAATTGGTTTCTTGTACTGCCTTATTCGAGGGCAATGACCTATACCATGATTGAGTAATTTTGTTGGATTGTTCTCTCCACTGATAATAGTTCTCTGACACACAGAGGTGTCATGTGTGCATCGATTATCATAAATACACCAATTGCACGCCCACTCACTCATTATGCAAGAATGACAAGTTGTATGCTTAGAACAATCATAAAAGGCGAAGTTCCTAGAAACAAAATCTTTGTTTGTTTCAGATGAGTGCACTGACAATGGTACATATACATGGTCTTGATTTTGAGTAATCTTGGGTCTATGCTTTAAATCAGGTGTTGGGCAAGCTAAACCATTTGACGTGACTGCAGCATCTATAGCAGGAGCATTACCAAAAACACATTTATATTTCGCACCAAATGGAAGTTCTGGCAATGTTCTAATGATAAGTTGCACTGTGGTAACTTCATTCATAGATATTCGATCTGGCAGAATTTGTTCAAAGTCTATGCATTGCTGACCTGTGTACTGAGACAGCCATCTGGGTGCACTTTGGGTGCCTTTTTGACACATACTTTGAACAGTACACCTTTTCTCTAATGAACACCATCCACAATGTGGATCATTTGATTCTAAGCATGAGGAACAATTACCATGTTCAGCACATTTCTCTGTGGGTATTTGTGCAATTGTATTTCTTCCTAAAATATACAATGCCTTTTGATATGTGGACAGTGTAGTATCTGGAAGAATTTTTTGACCTGGCAGAATTTCCTCACTAGCATATTCAATTGTTTTTTCAATATCAATCAAAACTTTCTTTAATATACCATCATTTGTACCAAGAAAAGCTACTGTGTGTAATCCTGTCACTGACATTGTAACTGAGGATACTAAAGTGTCATTCCAATGTATTACAGACATAGTTTTGATTGGATATAGCCCACTTATTTTAAGGCCTACCTCACAGAAGTTAAGTATGTTACCTACAGAACCAACACTGGGACATTTACCATCTGATATCATGCCTGATATGTAGCCCATGTTACGGGCCTTAGTACTACCATTGAAACACATGTGTACATTCTCATTAAACTTAATTTCTATTTCCTGTAAGGAAAATACACAAACAGCTGATTTGGCCATAGGTTCATTAGATATACCCTTTGAAGGACTAAATGTAGCAACTAGAATAGAATCACCTGTATCTATGCCAAGTTGAGAAGCTAAGTTGGATCCAGCCCTTGCAACTTTAGCATCCTGGACTAAATTATAATTGACAACTTCACTCTTACCATTAACAGTTTCCTCTCTCACGTGACATTCTAAGGTAACTTCAGTGTAGCTGTTGTAGTTGTCATCATTAACACAAGTCCGAGCCAAACGGGAAACGTAACCTAGTTCTTCATTACCAGCTAGATGTGAATGCTTTTGAATGATTAGAAAGTAAGCATAATCACTGGCATTAAATCCATACACATATTGCACTAAGAAATTGTCTCTGTACTTAACATCTATTTGTATTAAACTCTGCTTGGAAAAGGTAAATTGTGCGAGATCCAGGGTCATGAGGTCGCGACTGGCGATGGCTGGAACATCGTGTCTGTACTCTCCATTGTTTGTAAATGTGGTTCCTACATACAGCACGTTGGAGCGGTCCCAGGAGTTGTATCGCTCTGGTCCAATGAATGCGTACGTCGAAGCATCAATATCGTTAGCTGCAACACTAATAGCGACGAACTCTGGTTCCGCCGACAAGTCGCCCAGCTTGTATTTGAAACATGAACCCTGCGCCACCGAACCACAAGCAATCACCATTCGGGATTCTTGGTCTATAACTAGTATTTTGTTTACGTTGTCGATCCATGATGTTTTGATTTCAGGCGATGGGCATCCGCTGGCATGACACATAGGATTATCGAGTTTTGGTCCGGTCTGAATTACATGAATGGGCTTCAAGTCAGGACTCAATTGATGAAGCCAATTTAGAGAACCAGCATAAACTTGACCGCTTACTTTATCGATTGCGAGGTGGTAAAAATAGTATGTTTCATTTTGTTGACTGGGATATTGTGATATAAACTCGTACCCATACAACAGTGTGCTGCGAAGCCAGAGTGTTATGACTAATACCGTTGCGAAAGCAGCCATGATCACATTTTATGAACCTTTCCGACAGTTGTTTTTCACTTTTTCACAACCACTAATACACCTTTTAATTCATTTCAACCCATTTTTTATATTACAAAAATATTAGTGTAAAAAGCGTTCATTTCATCGATGCCATTGACATGGAATAAACAATAGTTTTTTTTTTCTTTTTTGTAAAATTCTTCCATAGACTAGCTATTGGCTGAAATAACAGCGCCATCTGTAGTTGGTGATTTAAAATCCTTACCGGTTTTTATGAGATTTTCTAGTCTATGATGATTGGTAGTGTTGTACTTTACATTATACATTTATCGGTTTTTGATATCGGTTGTTATGTTAAAAAAAAATGCTTGTGCTTGCTGTTTGCTTGCTGTGCGGCTTGTTGATTTGTGATTTCTCTAAAAATATAAATTAAAAACTGTATTTTCCCAATATCTCTACTGGAGAAATTATTTTTGATCCGTAACTTTGTAAAAGTCGCAATGTGAAACTCATATTCTACTTGAAGCTTTATAATTAACTTCGAACTCCCTACATGCACGCTGCGGAAGATGAGCTGCATTATGTATTTTAGAAAAGTGTTCTAAGAATAAGGTACAAAAATGATGGTCTCCATGACGGCTGGGGGTCCTGGAGACCCTCACACACAAATGAACACATACCGCAGCTACGTGACCATGTTGGCAGACCCTGGTGCCAAGGATGAGATCAAACTCAAAGCTGCACAGGAGCTTAGTGAAAACTTTGAGGTAACAAACTTCGTTTTAGTTAACTAGGTGTTGAGTTCGCAAGAGATTTTTCGTTACCTTGCCACTTTCATGAAAATTATACAGAAATATTAGATCAAGATTCCAGGGCTGCCAGACCTTACTTATTTTCTCATTAACTAAGTGTGGGAAAGAGTAGTGCTAATATATGATTACCTGCTAGCCTGGGCCGATGGCCAATTTTCAGCTACCAGGTTCTGAAGGTACTTCCAAAAATTACTCACTTGTCTTGTAGTCTGGTTGCTGATGTCTTATAGAATATAATTCATATGTTATTAGTACATATTAGCACAACTCTTTCCCACACTTTTGGTTACTGAGAAAATAAGTAAGGTCTGGCGGCCCTGGGATCTCAGCTTATATACTTCGTTCAATATTGTCCTACATGTATTAACTTTTATTTTATGAATTTCTTCATAGGTTATATTGAGTTCACCACAGTACCCACAGTTTCTTGATCATTCTTTGAAGATATTTCTTAAAATTCTGCAAGAGGGGGAGCCACACTTCATAGCAGAATATAACATCCAGCAAGTACGAAAACTGATCTTGGAAATGATTCACCGTCTGCCGATCAGTGAAACTCTGAGGCCTTATGTGAAGAACATTCTAATTCTTATGTTAAAATTGATGGAAATAGAGAATGAAGAGAATGTTTTGGTGTGTTTGAAGATTTTTATGGAACTACACAAGCAGTACCGCCCAGCTTATAGCACAGAAGTGGATGTAAGTTCTCCTTTTAGAGTATTAAAGTGTTTTTATACTTTTTACGGGCCTTTAGACGGGCTTTTCTAAAATCAATGCTATCAAACAAACTTAACATTTTAGATCCACAAGTTTCTACAGTGGGTGAAGGGCATATACTCAGATTTACCAAACCATTTGCCAAAGATATTTGAACCTAAACCCACCATCAGGGTGAAAGACCTGTCAGAGGTGAACATTGAGCAGCTGCTTCAAGAAACTTATACCACTACCCCTATACACACTGAGAAAAAGCTGCTGGACGGAAGTGTTGTTACTGTAAGTATGTTGTAAAATTATGAATAAAAAATGTATGTCTATTGTATAATTTTGAAAACTAATGGTCTTGATCACAAACAATTTCATTCAATCAAAAAATGTAAAGTATATGTTTAAATATCAAGTCTCAGGTTTTTGACTTAACACATTGTAACACAACTTTTTCAAGTATGACTGTAAACATGCTGTAGTGTAGGCTAAATAACCTATTACATTCTTTAATTACGTTCAATGAATTTTTCAGTACAACCTGATTCCGAGATCAGTATTATCACTGAAAGTGATACAGGAGCTGCCTATAATAGTGGTACTTATGTATCAGCTGTACAAACAGAATGTGCATTCAGAAGTCAGCAACTTCATCCCCCTTATTATGGAGACCATTACCTTGCAGCCTGCTGCCAATCACAGGTATGGATAAGAATGTTTTCTAAAACTGTCTTGTAGAAGTACATTTTCTTGAGGATTCAGGATGACAAAATCGTCCTTACGTAATTACTAAATGGCCATTTATGGGTTTTTTGTGTGTCCAAAGGATGGTTCTTATATGAGATAGTTAATTGATTAAGATTTTATTAAGCTTTTTATACAATGTTCAGAGTAACATAAAATATGTATGTATGTATGTATGTAAATTCTTTATTGCTCAAAAACAGTGTTATACAAAACATTTTATAGGTAATTTAATAGCAAATGCAGACTAAAATAACTGGTAAGAGTGATTAAATTCTTTTATTAAACAAGGTTTCACATGCATTTCAATTTATACCATTAATTTTTAAAGTTTTTAACTTATATTTTTCTTAATTAACATATAACTTAATTAATTTCAGACAATCTGCATCATTCAATAAAGAAGTATTTGTTGATTTCATGGGAGCGCAAATAAAGACCTTAGCCTTCTTAGCTTACATCATCAGAATTTACCAGGACACTATAGCAAATCATGCAGCATTAATGGTGAAGGGCATCATTGGACTACTGACATTATGTCCACCAGAAGTAGCACATTTGAGGAAGGAATTAGTTATAGCCACCAGACACATCCTTGCTACTGACTTGAGGCTGAGTATGTATAACACTATAAAATTTCGCGATTAGAACACATAATCTTCTATACATATTATAAAGAGGAAAGATTTGATTGTTTGTTTGTTTATTTGCATTGAAATAGGCTCCAAAACTAATGGACCGATTTGAAAAATTCTTTCACCATCCTACATTATCCATGATGGATATAGGGTACATGATTTTCCCGAATTCCCACGGGAACGAAGTCCCGAGCGGAAAGCTATTTTAATATATAAAATGCTTTTCAAAACCTATTTTTGGTGAACTATCTAAAACTGGAGACAATGTTCTAGAATTTGTGCCTTACATGGAGCGTTTATTTGACGAGGACGTTTTACTGGGCGACGGATGGACGGTTCATGAGACATTGCGTCCCTTGGCGTACTCCACGCTGGCTGACTTAGTGCACCACGTTCGACAGCATCTCCCGCTTACGGACTTGGCTATTGCCGCACATTTGTTTTCTAAAAATGTGCACGACGAATCTTTGCCAACAAGGTAAGATTTTTCTCTTCAAGCAACATAAATTAAGTCGACTACAGGATAAAGTGTTACATTATGTGCATATTAGTTGCACACTAAGCTTAAACTAAACAGGTTATGTTTACGTATGAGTTATGTTGCGTATATGCATACTAAGTTTAAACTAAACAGCTCATGTAAAAGGAAAATTCAAACTTTTTATATGCCACAATCAGTTTCATTATTATTAAATTTAATTGCAAATCTAAGTCTTTTCAAGGACACTTAGCCCTTAGAACCTTACATCTCTTTAGAATCTAAGAAAAGGCACTATTTACTAACATAGTCAAAACTATTATGAGATACGGTGCGTTAAAGGGTTAAGCAAATAATAAATTAACAAAGCAAAAAAATATTTAAAAAAGTAAAAGTAATGATTTATTATTAAAATGCTCTGATATTTTAGTGTAACACATCTCTTCTATACTCCTTTCATAATCTTTTCTAGTATCCAAACAATGTCATGCAAGTTACTTCTCAATCTAGTGGACTGTATAAGGCAAAGGTCTGAAAGCGAAGCTGCCGCGGGCGCCGGTGCACAGCCACAAGGCCGTCAATTACTCATGCGAATACTTGAAGTGTTTGTGCTCAAGTTCAAAACTATATCCAAGTTACAATTGCCAGCCCTTATGGCTAAATGGTAAGTCATTTCTTAAAGTTATGTAAACTAAGAACATTTATTTGTATGTATGTTTATTGAAAAAAAACTTCAATATCTTGGAGAAATCAAAAACGGAAAAGATCTTGGAAATATCTTTGCCAATATTTGCCAGTTTTCATCAAGCTTCTAGTGTCGGTGACTTAAAATTTATTCAAATCCAAATATCGACTAAGAGGACACCAGAAAATGGGCTACAAGGTCTATTGAGGTTTTTTAATCGCATTGGTGTTTTCTTTGAGTCATATGTACACACGGCAGCACATCAGGCTATACTGTAGATAATAAATACATATAATGTTGATTAAATGGATTTATTTGTTATTAATGTTCCTATTATTTTAGCAAACAACAAACACCAGCTGCAAACGCAAATGGGACAAACCCTAGTACACCAACCACCCCAGCACCAAGTACTTCCACCGACATAAAGATGGAAGAAGAAAAACCCACTCCTGACTTCTTAGATAGCCTCTCAAAGTCCGAGGAAAAGTCGAAAATAGGGTTTCCCAGCTCCCAAATGAGTAACTTGAATGTTGGTGACTACAGAACCTTAGTTAAGACTTTAGTGTGTGGTGTGAAGACTATTACATGGGGTTGCGCGTCTTGCAAGGTAAGTCAAATCTTGAGAAGCCAGCATCTCTGCCTCTTTAACAAGTTGTAATTGCACTTTAGAGTAGAATAGTATTTATTTCTATGCAAGCACAACACGCAAAAGACAAACACACAATAAGCAAACAATATTGAAATGTCCCCACCGAGGGACAAATAAAAAAAAATTAAATTGAAATATATTTATTATACTTTTTTTAAAATCTTATTTACTTTGTCTCTTTTGACATAAAAATACTCAGTACTGTTAGACACTAGTATTACGCTCGCGGCGCATTCGGCTATATCGCGCTCCCGAAAGAACTTTTCTCTCGGAAAAAATATAGCCTGTGTGGCCTCGTTACTATATCCATACAAAAATTCATCAAAATCTGTTTCACTTTAGTATGTTATGTTATGTTTGTCGGGCGTTTTCCGCACTTAGCCCTTACTTAGCCTCTCAATTGGGCCATTGTGCGTACTGTTCACTTTAGTATAGAAAGTAAACTCTTACATACAGGGTTTATTTTCGTATTTATAACACCAACAGTCTTTCACAATAGTTGACCCTACTTATAGACTACATCTGCTCGCCAAAGAATACCAAGCTTACGTGGTATGGATTACAATAGTCGTTAATTACATGTGTATTGCATTGTCCTGCAAAATAAAAATAATTTGTTTGACGTAGACGGCTCCGACGGTAGAAGGCCAAGTGGCGGTGGCGGCATCAGCGCCTTCCACCATAGCTGGTCAAAAACAGCTGAGCGCGCGTGAGACGTTAGTGTTCATCCGCCTAGTGCGGTGGGGCCTGCAGTCTTTGGACATCTACACGCTGTGCGCCCCCCGCGCGCCCGCCATGCCCCCCGCAATGCCCCACGTCCGCTCTAAGGAAGAAAAGGAGGTTCTCGAACATTTCAGTGGAGTGGTACGTAAATGATTCTATGTTCAGAGGCCAGCATATCAGGATATCTTATTTTCAATTTTCATTTTTATATTTCATTTAAACTTTTTTGTGACTGGTTTCAATATTACATTATTTTCCTTTACATAGTGCACGCACAGAGTGCATGCGTGTAACCAGAAGCGCGATCCTCTGCTCATGAGTTAGGTACTTAATTAAATGTCTTATTAAACTCCAATATTTCCTTTTCAGTTTTCCATGATGAATCCACAAACGTTCCAAGAAATATTTACAGCGACGATTTCTCACATGGTGGAAAGAATCAACAAAAATATGACTTTACAAATTATAGCAAACACATTTCTATCTAACCCAGCAACATCGCCAATATTTGCGACAGTTTTGGTCGAATATCTCCTCAAACGAATGGAAGAAATGGGCACCAATGTTGAGAGATCTAATTTATACCTCAGACTTTTCAAACTGGTGTTTGGATCAGTCAGCCTGTTCCCCACTGAAAACGAACAGATGCTTCGGCCACATCTACACAGTATTGTGAACAAAGCCATGGACTATGCAATGACTGCAAAAGAACCATACAACTATTTCCTGCTTTTAAGAGCTCTGTTTAGGTCCATCGGTGGTGGCAGCCATGATTTACTGTATCAAGAATTCTTACCACTTTTACCTAACTTGTTAGAAGGACTTAACCGTCTACAAAGTGGTCTTCATAAACAACACATGAAAGATCTTTTCGTTGAATTGTGTTTGACTGTGCCCGTCAGATTGAGCAGTCTTTTACCTTATTTACCGATGTTAATGGATCCACTTGTGTCGGCTCTGAATGGTTCTCATACTTTGATATCCCAAGGATTGCGGACTCTCGAGCTCTGCGTGGATAACTTGCAGCCCGACTTTTTGTACGAGCACATTCAGCCAGTCAAGGCGGATCTAATGCAGGCGCTATGGAGGACGCTACAGAACAATGAAGTTGCAAGGATAGCATTCAGAGTCCTTGGAAAATTCGGCGGAGGTAATCGCAAGATGATGATCGAGCCTCAGCGACTCGAGTTTCGCGAAACAGACGCGCCGCCGCCGGCCGTACAAGCTTATTTCCAGGACCAACCCAAACCGTTAGACTTCGAAGTAGATAAAGTAATCGAAACGGCCTTTTCTGCGCTCAAGTCAAGCACGACCGACCCTTTCTACCGGCGCCAATGCTGGGAAGTGTTGAGATGTTACTTGGCGTCTTCCCTGAATTTGGACGACGACAAGGCAACTTTACAGAAGTTATTCAATCACCCGAGTTTTATCGACGGCAAGATCGTAGTTCAAAATGGTCCTTACTACAAGTGTTCAAATTCCATCGTCAGGAACACCCACAGAACAGCTTTAACGGGAATGTTTGTGGCTGCAGCGATAAAGGAATTGCGCCATCACGTTTTGCCAACGATGGTGTCGTTGGTGCGCCACTATACTCTTGTAGCGATCGCTCAGGAAGCAGGACCGTTTGCGGGGTCAGGAAACCCGAAAGAAGGGCTCGATGCCTTGGTTCTCGTCGACGCCATCGCTGTCGTTATGGGCCATGAAGAGAAGGAACTCTGCAAACCAGGGCATCTCGCATTAGTGTTGATGATAGAAACGGCTGCGACCGTTTTAGGTAGCAAAGAACGAGCATGCCGCCTGCCTCTGATGGAATATTTGGCTGAGCGAATGTCGGCGTTGTGCTACGACCGCGCGTGGTATGCGAAGTTGGGTGGATGTATCGCTGTAAAGTTTATGTTCGAGAAGATGGCGCCGGAGTGGGTGTACAAGCACGTGTTTACGTTTTTGAAAGCGGTATTGTTCGTGATGATGGATCTGACTGGGGAGGTGTCGTCGGGGGCTATCGACATGGCGACGTTGAACCTGGAGCGTTTGGTCCGCGTGTGTGTGTCGGGGCCGGCGGGGCTCAGCGCGGAGTTGGAGGGGGAGGTGGCCGCGGCCAAGGCACGAGCCCTCACCGATGTCCTGCAAGAGCTTGTCTTGCAAGTGACGAGTCCACATCTGCTTGTGAGGCAACAGGTAGGCAAAAATAAATTGATTTATTTTTTGTTAAATACCCATGTTACTATGTTGTTATTAAATTCGCAAATTAAGACTGACGATGATAGTTCGACAACAGAGCACGCCAAATTACTGTTTCGCTGTTCTAACACTATTTATCGGATATAATGTCGCCTGTATATCCCTTATGTTTAACCATTAGGTTATTTCGTTATTTAATTTCTATTTTATTTTAACTTGCGAATGTCCCTCACTTTCTAGGCCATGAAATCGCTAGAATTGATAGCAGAACTGCAAGGCAAGACAGTGACAGAAGTGATGGACCCTCACAGAGAGGTGTTAGCCGATATAATCCCGCCCAAGAAACATTTGCTGCGTCATCAGCCCGCCAATGCTCAGATGGGACTTATGGACGGAACCACTTTCTGTACCACATTAAAGCCAAGGCTTTTTACTATAGGTAAGTGGTATTTATATTATAGTTCCGCGCATACCCTTAATTATTGCGCTACCGTATACACATTAATGTGCGTGCACGTGCTCGCAACTGACCACTCTGACACGCATGAACATGCTCATGAATTCCGCCTGCTACAATTATTACACACTGATATAAATACGAAAATACGTTTGTGAGTTTGTTCCGCTTTCGCGCCTTAACGCTCGAATGGATTTATATGAAATTTGGTAGGCATATTCAATCAGGCATTGAACTAACACACAGGCTCCTTTTCTACGCGAACAAAGTCGCGGGTGGAAAGCCGAAAGAGAGGTCGGTTGCAGTTGATTCTTAATTTGGACATTTCTAAGTTAGTAGTAATAAAACAGTATCTTTATTTTTGGATGAACTAATATTCACGATTGCTTTTTTTCATATCAGATTTAAACATCAACGAACACAAAGTATTCTTCCGCGAGTTACTATCACTTTGCGAGGCTGAGGACGCTATGTTAGGCAAACTGCCGTGCTACAAGGGAGTGAACTTGGTCCCTCTAAGGGCCTCCGCGCTCCGTGCCCTCGCCGCCTGCCACTATATTCAGGAGAAACACTGCAGGGAGAAGATATTCCAAGTGTTGTACAAGTCGTTGGAAAAAAATGACACAGAGCTTCAACAGGTATTTACTTCTTTAAACTTCAAGAAGTTGTTGCTTGCGAGATTTTTTTTTAATTTTGGTCTATTTCATTTATTATTATTATGTATACGACATATTTTAGTCTATCTGTATCATTATTTTGAATTATTTGTCTTATTATTTTTGCTGTTGTTCCCCTAAGCCTAATGAAAGATTATATTCAAAAACCTGTTGAAATTTTAGGAGCCATGCAGTTTTAGTTTTTTTAGAAATCAATAAGCTACTGTTTCCAACATAATAAAACCATAATCGTTCTAGAACCATACGCCCTAATTTTTGTTCTGTGACACGAGATTAATTAAGAACAAAATTAATTTTACTTATACTATATCTCTCGTAGGCTGGATTCGAATGTATGCAGAAATTCCTCTCCGGCTTCCAAATTGACATGGAGATGGTCCATCCCGTGATGCGCCCCCTTCTGTTGACCCTCGGTGACCATCGCAACTTAAGCGTGAACGGAGCCAAGCGGCTCTCGTACCTGACTCAACTATTCCCATCCACATTCAGCGAAAAGCTGTGTGAACAGTTATTGCAGTTGCTGAAGAAACTGCTTGATTATTCTATTCAAACTAATAGAGGTAAGTGAAATAATTTCTACGAGATCGTGTTATGTTATACGTTCTTTTTAGCTCAGGAAACCTGAGCCCTGAAATCTTTTAGTTTTTTAATTCTTGCGCATATAACTATACTAATACTATCTTTAGCCGCTGTTAGCGAACGCCAATAAACTTAGTAGATGGTGATCAAATACTTGGAAATAATCTCCTGGTGCAAACTTCTTAATCGATGCAGTAACATGGGCTCACATGCTATAACGGCAAATTCGTAAAAGTTTCATAAAATGTACAGTATACATAAACCCTTGCAAATGTCTCATAATGAGTTTTAGAATTAAAATAAATAATATTTATTTCAACAGGTGGTAACTTCCTGCAAAGTGTCTCCAAAAACATGGAGAATGAGCAGAAGATAATAATTCTGATCGGCATATTCCACCAAATACCAGCGGCGTCGCCCCGCTTCATAGACGTGCTGTGTCGCCTCATATTCCATACGGAGAAGTCTCTTATGATCGAGGCCGGGTCGCCATTCCGAGAACCTTTGGTCAAGTTCTTGATGAGGTCAGTCAAAATAAAAAAAATATTACCTCATATTTTTGTAAAGATATTTAACCAGACAACGTCTGGGACTTAATACCCGTGGGAATTTCGAACCTTCCAGCCTTAATCTTAGTTTCCGTCTCAAAGGGACTTTCTTTGCGCATTTTCAGTTTTGGGTATTTGGGCCCAGCATTGATAGGTCAGTGTAAGTCATGATTTTTATTCTGACAGTAAAACGTTATTTCTTGTCTGTGAGTTCATCTTTTTTCAGGAGGAATAACAAAGATGTCAGATATAGCGTTAAATATTTTGAAACAATTAATGCTCTTTCATTACCTTTTCAGATATCCAAAGGAAACCTTAGACCTCGTCATGACGGATGGCAACATAAAGGAGCAACAATGGAGTCGGTTCTTGATCTTTCTCGTGAAACACCCAGAAGCGGGGCGTGCTTATAGAGATTGCCTGCAAACTACCAAAAGGGGTCGCTTGATGCAACTGCTATCTGCTAATAGCGGTGGCGTCGCGGCTTCCACCACTCCACCCGATAAGAATGAGATGCAGTTCCAAGCCGTCAGAGTTGTGTCCTTATTGATCAAGTTTGATGACCAATGGTTATCCACTCAACACGACCTGATTGAACTTTTTAAGAGAATTTGGTGCAACGACCAGTATCATGTAAGTTTTGGGTTTTTGAGTTTTTGAAGATTGTTTTTTTATTATTGAAAATATTCGGATTCTTTTTTCGACCTAAAATAGTTTAGAACCTAGAGAATATTTCGTCTTGTTTGTTTACACAAATGTTAGTTGCGAACTTTAAATAAAGTTGTAATAATTTGAGCGACACTCAAGAGAATCCACTCTTTAGTCCTTTACAATATAATTCTTTTTAGAACCAGTATGCCTGTCTCTCATTGCGATTTAAAATTTCAACTTTTCTCGAGACTAAGAAAATGTACAGCCCTGTATTAACGAAGAAGCAACAATGTAGTTCCTCTTCATTCGTGTTGATTGTTAATTCGTTTGGCTAAATAAATTTAAGAATAATTTATCCACACGATTGTTTTAAAGTTCTAAACTAAGACGTAACCTAATAGTGTCTGTCGATTTTAGGAAAATCACAAGAAGGTTGAGAACATAGAGTGCACGCACTGGAAAGAGCCAAAGCTGATCGTGAAGATACTGTTGCACTACTTCTGCCACCACCCCAACACCATCGACCTCTTGTTCCAACTGCTGCGGGCTCTGTGTGACCGGTTCATACCCGATTTCCAGGTATACTCGCACTTATACATTCATTAGATAACCAAAAATAGTATTATTGCAGAATTTAAAAAAAAACACAAAACGCATCCGCAACAGGCTTCGTCATAACTAAAAACTAAGATAAAAGTAATCAGCAACATGCGTCGTCAGTCTCAACCAAATCTTAAAAAGATACAAAATTAAACCCTAGTCAAATAAGCCCCCCCGAAGTTCGCCCCGCTTAAAGGTTCCCATGATACTGGCCACTTTACCGCGTTGAATGGCCAGCGAAATCCTTTGAACAAGGTACACACTTGTATACAAGAGTTGTAAGGACTATAGAATACATTCACCTGTATTCTTCTTCTAATCGTGTCGACCTAGGCTAAATCTTTGTGGACCAGTACTCAGCCATGCGTATTACGTTATCTGTGGCCTTGTAGAGGTTTTCGCAAGTACAGGAGTTACGATTCGCGGGGCATGTCAACAGGTGTGCCATAGACTGCGGGAAAGTACCACTTGTATTGTATACTTGCACTGTTTAGTCTGAAAAGGATTCTGATATTTTTGAGATGTGTAAAGTAATAAAAATAAATATAGTTGGAGACTTTCACGTAACTGTAACTTTGGGTTTAGGACAATTTAAGTTCAAATCTATTTTTTGTTTTTTGTCTTCTACCAATTTTTCGACTTGCGCAAAATCTCGATTTTTTCAAGATGGCACCTATGCTATTGTGGTCGCATATTTTATGAGAAAAGTAAAGTTAGATTTTGGAATTTCATAAACAATTATCCCAAACCATGTTGTGTGATAGTGCGTGCTTGTTGGAGCGTGTAGTTGCGGACGCGCGTACGCACTTTTTCATAAAAGCCTAGAAGGTCGTGAAAACCAATGGCGTAATGTTTGTTGTCGTGGGTTTTAAGGACTATAGCATACATCGACTATTTTCAGTTCCTCCGAGATTTCCTCGAGAACACAGTGGCTCAGACCTACACTGTGGAATGGAAACGGTCCGCTTTCTTCAGATTCGTAGAGCATTTCTCGAGTGACGCGATGTCCCAACACCTTAAGGCCAAAGTGCTCCAGATGATATTGATACCTTGCTTCGCTGTCAGCTTTGAAAAAGGACAGAAGATCGTTGGCGGCCCGCCCGCGCCCTATCAGGACAACCCGGACAATGTGGTCTCAGTGTTTATTAATAATGTAAGTGTTATTTACATTTGTTTATTTCTGTTCAGCAAAAACTTAAAAATTGTTTTTTCTGGCCATAAGCGTGAAAAGTAATATTGGGTTTTAACATTAAAAACGAATTCTAGTGCAGTTAATTGTTCATGTTAGTGTTACTTCTGTGTATCTTTCGAACTCCTTAGACAAGAAGGCAGAAATAACACACCGAAACCATAGAACAAACATCTGCTTCTTAAAAAAAATCCTATCAGGAATAGAAACTTATCAATAAATCAAAAAAAATTGTTAGATCATGATCTATCAAGGCTTTCTCGAACTTACACCATATCCTATTTTTGACGTAAATCTGGAGAATATGTATATTCTCTTTCACATCGCCTAAAGAAACTACAGTGTGCTAGCATATGCAATGAGACTTTCACTCTCATGAGTGTTGATTGCCAAGGAAAGCATAACCTTTAATATGACAACAGAATTTGTTTTGAACTCGATTGATTTTGACAAATGATCTTGAATTGCTAAAAGGATGCATGTTCAAATTCAAGTATAGAGAAATGAAAACTTATTTAAATATCAATAGGGATAATTCCCTTGGGATGATTTGGAAGTTTATACTCTCATGAGAGAGAAGTCTCAATTTTTATCTTGTGTAGTACTTTATTGATTAAATTGTCTTGATTTTCCGTAGGTGATCGACCCTGAAAATCCGTTCGCATGTTCGGACGCGGTGCGTATTTCGCTGCTGCAATTCGCTTGCTTGCTATTGGAGCAGGCGTCGGCGCACATCCACGATGCTAACAATAAGAAGCAAGGGAACAAGCTGCGCCGCCTCATGACCTTCGCGTGGCCTTGTCTGCTCGGGAAGAATTATGTTGATCCCGCTACTAGGTGAGAATGTAGTTTTGTCGTATTCATAAATCTAAATAGGTTTTACATTGCAACACTTTCTTTATTTTTTTCTTTATTAGGGTGAGATGCAAGATGAGAAAGCTTAGGCTAGGTGATTTTTACGTTATATCATTGTAAAACAAGAGGACTTTCACAGAGCCTCGTGACGCCGCGATGTCTTATCGTAGCCGCGTTTTTAGCACTTCTTGACTACTAGCCTTGTTTAAACTGTGTATACGCTAATTTACGATCGCCCCAGAATACTACACTGTGCTGTCAAAGGTAATTCAAAGATTAAAATTCAGTGAGCACATTTAAAACTATAAATTTGTTTTTATTAGAAGAGCGGGTTTCGTATTATTCGTTTCAAAACCAGTGCTGTGACCACTGTCATTTAATACTTCTTTGTACAGGTACCATGGTCATCTGTTACTCAGCCACATCATCGCAAAGTTTGCTATCCATAAGCGAATTGTCTTACAAGGTAAATCATACACTTTTTTACGTTTAAGGCGACTACAGCACCCGATTAAGGCAGCACACACAGGAATAGTGCCATCTCCGTCTCTCAACAGGTCTGGGCCGGCAGTGCGAACAGTGTCGATTCACGAAGTTTACGGACTATGAAAGCGTGCGTGCGTAAAAACATGTTCGAAAGTTAGAAAAATGAGATATATGGAAAGGTAACAGCTTAAATCGAAAAATGCGTTAACTACTTATCGAGAGTGTTCAATCACGAACATTTTGATAGCAAATTCAAATTCGTGTGTGCATTTTACTATCGTTTTTACAGCTTAAAAGATACACAATATTGGGTATTTAGAGGTGACTTTGTGAGCTTTTTCTATCGAACCCAAAGTGCAGAATCATGTTTTCAGCAAACTACTTATCTAGTTTATGTCCTGAATATTACCGTAGTATTTTTTTTTCTTCGATTTAATGCAGTGCGTCATGCTTATCTACGCATCATAAAATCGTAATTTAGGTGCTGTAGTCGCCTTAAGCTATTTACGAGGAACAGGTCTCCGTTGAATTATTAATGGTACGGACTAAGATGCTTTTAATCCGTAGAGGCGTTTAAAAATTCACTAACATTCAAAGCTAGTATATTTTCTTGAGCTTTCGTATTAATTTATGGTTCTGAACTTACTCTAAAAACGTTGACGTTTATGAGGTTTTACTGCAGTCAACCCTAATACTAATGTAAACCTATCACAGTGTGATGATCACACACGTTAGTACGCTTTCGCCCGCAGACCACTTAGCCCGCGAGCTCAGTTGTAATCTCTTTACTACAAATTTTTGTTAGCATTTAAAAAGTCTATCCAACAGAACTTTTCAATGTCAAATTGATTTTTTAAATGGCGTTGGCTCTAACATAATGCGCTCTCCCGACAGTGTTCCACAGTCTCCTGAAAGCGCACGCAGTAGAAGCGCGCTCAGTAGTGCGCCAAGCTTTGGAGATTTTAACTCCCGCCATGCCTCAGCGCATGGAGGACGGAAACACAATGCTCACGCATTGGACCAAGAAGATTATCGTAGAAGACGGACATTCAGTACAGCAGCTCTTCCATATACTACAGCTAGTTGTACGACATTATAAGGTTAGTTTTGGATGTTGTTTATTGCGGCTTTGAAGTCAATATCACGGCGCTTTTAACTTTAATAAAGGTTAGACAATTGCAAAAGATTAAGTAATGTTTTTTTGACTAGCCTACTCCGTCCTACTACTAGGCAAAGGCCTCCCCCGCTTTCCCCATCTCAAATCTTTTTCATCTTTGTAACAACAGTAAATTCACGACAGATCAACATTTTGTATGTTTTATAATTTCGACTCCAGCGACTCCTAATGTACCTGTTAACTAGTATTGTGAATACCTACATTAGATTGTTTGGTGATTATAATTTAAACGACCAGTCAGCTGTCAGGTTGTGGTACTGATCAAAAGTGTAATGGTGTATCTTTTGACCCTGGTACGACTCAGGTTGGCCACTTACTTGACCAAGCTTGGCCTATAATGGTTTCCCCGATATCCCGCAGGTGTATTACCCAGTGCGTCACGCGCTGGTGGGTCACATGGTGGCTGCGATGCAGAGGCTTGGTTTCTCGGCCACCGCCTCGCTTGAGCACCGCCGCCTCGCCGTCGATCTGGCTGAGGTCGCACTCAAGTGGGAACTGCAGCGAGTGCGGGACCACTCCCATATAGACACTGTGGTAAGTAAACAAACATACACACACAAACACTCACAATCACAGAAACACACGCACGAACATATACGCTCTTACACATATCCTTAGAAAACCATCCATCACTGAACAGCGTACGGTTAAAATTAACCACTTGATTCTATAACTATGCAAATGTAACTTTTGGTACTTAGTCTTACTTTTATGCTATACTAGCTTTCCACCCGAGACTTCGTTCCTATGGGAATTTCGGGAATGAGTTATACATGTAAACCTTCCTCTTGAATCACTCTATCTTGCTGAAAACTGCAATTAAGTCCGTTGAGTAGTTTAAGAGATCTGAGCGAACAGACAGCGGAAGCGACTTTATTTAATACTGTGTATAGATTGTCCTCTTACTGCAAATCTGTGCTATTTCTCTTACTTTCCATCATTCCTCTGCAGTGCGTTCAATAGTGTGTTTTTGAAACCTGTTCAGCTCATCCCGGAATCGTTGGGACAGTCTAGTTTTGATGCTTGTTACTAATTTACTTCCTAGGTGGCTACATCACCAAGTGGGGCCGTTAAGCGCGTGTCTTCAGACGACAACGCGTCAGACCCCCGCAAGGCACTGAACACGGGTTGGGCCAGCCCCCAGGCTAGCTCGTCTCGAATGGAGCCCGACGCTGCCAAACCCCTTGAGCGGCAACATGTAGATGTAGTTGTCAATCTACTGCTGCGGCTTGCTTGTCAGGTAAGGCTTATACAAGAAATAAAATAAAAAATCTTAATAAAGTATGTTTCGAAGTCCGCATAAACGTGGGCTAAACTAATAAGCAAATAATTATTCTTTCAGACGACACGATCGTACTAATTTCAGTATCTTGCTACTTAAAAATGTAATTTTAATTATAAAATCAATTTAAAAATCTAAATATGATTACATATTCATGCGTAAGACATAAGCGAGCGTTTAGTTAGGTAATAAACAGTACCTGGTTTAAAAAGATAGGGAACTAGCCTCCCTATCGTTTTGGCGGGCCTGAAAAATCCGGCTCGAAGGACCATAATGTGCGGGCTGCCAGGGGTGCTCTCTATCATGTATTTAAATCCTTTAATGTAACATTCTGAATAAACGAATATGTATGAATGGATTTAAATCCTTTAATGTAACTTTGATTTACTTTAAGTCACATCGTGAATGTTCTATGAAATAAAGATATTTTGACTTTGATTCGTTATTGTGGCCACACTTACCCGCGCAACAAAACTACTGCTTCTGACAGAATCATCAGCGTCGCAGCAGCATCTGGCTGCTGTGGCATTACAGCTGAGTCAGGGACCGTTCTTGGCACAGTGCACACACGAATAGCTATTAAGTGCTATACTGTTTTGTTATTTTGTGTTGCACTGTGTTATGAATTAATAGTTTATCTATCTATCCCAGCCCTCGTAGCCCAGTGGCGCTCGCTGATATCAATCGATCAGTGAGGTTAAGCAAGACACACAGAGGGTGACACCTGATGGGTGACCAAAGTAGCAATCTGTCACGAGCGTTTCTGTGCTTCGGAGGGCACGTTAAGCTGTCGGCCCCAGCTGTTGCCGATCGACTACAGTAGTTAAAACCAAGTCAGAGACCATTGTGTGGTTTGAACACTCTGACACCAGGGTTAGCCAAGTTTGCCGCTTACTTGACTATACCTACACGATAAAAAGAAGAAGATCTATCTATCTATCCAGGTGAACGAAGGCGCGGGCGTGGGTGGCGTGGGCGGCGCGGCGGCGACGGCGGCGGCGGCGAGCGGCTCGCCCGGAGAGCAGCTGTCGCGGCGCTGCGTGCTGCTACTCAAGGCCGCGCTCAAGCCCGACGTCTGGCCGCATCTCTGCGAACCCAAGCTCGCATGGCTGGACAAAGTAAGTATTCTGTTCAAAGTCACATCTGGAACCACTTTTCTTAAGCGAAGTAGACCTAAATACTAGTTTAAATTCGAATCTTCTCCAAATCTGAAGTAATGGGCTCGTTTTTGACCTAGTATCTTTGTTGGAATAGGACTCATCTCTATCCAATATTTTTGGTGTTTTTGTGGCCTAGAATGCAAGAAATATATACTGATTACTAGTTTTTTCTCGCGGCTTCGCTCGCGCGAAACACGTGTCCGTTTATTTGCGTCAAGGTATATCTTGACGAAGTTTTAAATCAAAATGTCAAAAAAAAAATGTTTTCTCCATACAAACTTTGAACCCCAATTTCACCCCATTAGGGGTTGAATTTCTAAAAATCCTTTCTTAGTGCTTGCCTACGTCATAAAAGATACCTTTATTATTTATTACTAGCTTTCCGCCCGGGACTTCGTTCCCGTGGCACTTTTTTAGTTTTTTCTTTCATAAGAACCTTCTCCTGACAATAAGGAACACAACAAAAAAAGAATCATCCAAATCGGTCCAGCCGTTCACGCGTGATGCCGTGACAACGAAAATCGGGTTCCATTTTTATATATATATATATATATATATATTATTAAATTTCAACTTTCTAGGTCTAAGGGTTTGAGCTGGGCGTTGATGAGTCAGTGAATCAGGACCTTCCACTTTTATATATAAGAAGATTAAACCTTTTTATTTTTTTCTCAGGTATTTTCAACAGCAGACACCAACGCAGCAGCTTGTGCAAATGCATGCACGGCATTAGAACTCTTAGTATTCCTATTGGGCGTACTTCGCCGCGAACAAATACTCGTGGCCTTGAAACCACTGCAGAGGGGCTTGGCTGCTTGCGTCTCCTCCACAAATACTAAGATAGTTCGCTTGACACATAACTTGCTGGCTAAATTGACTGCGCTGTTCCCGACGGAGCCAACTGGGGCAGCTCAAGCGTCGAAGGTGAGATTATTTTTAATAACTTTATTATATGACAAAAGAAGAAAAAAATTGCCTTCATATTTTTGAGTGTATATGAATGAATTAATAAAAACGCAGTTTAACTCTACTGTGTTTTAATTTAAACTACTGTTTGCACAGATGTCGCGTCAGTTAAAATACGATGTATTTTATTTTCTTTAGTCTTTTTTTTTTCTATTACGTTATGGCTAGAGGAAGCCCGGGACTCCGTTCCTGTAGGAATTTAAAAAAATCCTATATTCTTTGTATTATAGGAGAAAGCTTTCTGCAAAATTTTTGTTTTCTAGGCCAAAGGGTTTAGGAACTAGACAATGAGAAAACACCACAACTCAAATGTTTTGTTACAGTATGAAGAACTAGAAACCTTGTACGCTTGTGTGAGCAAATACGCTTTCGAAGGCCTGGCCACATACGAGAAATCAGCGCCTGGCAACGGAGCGGGCGCGCTCCTTGGCCCTCTAATGATGTTGAAGGCGTGTTGCTCATCAAGTCCAGGGTATATTGACCGACTTCTGTTGCCTCTGATGAGAGTTCTGCACCGTATGGTCAAGGACCACGTGGCTGCCTCTACCCCTGACGCTGCTCTCTCCGACTTATTGGTAAGTTTTAGGAGAAATCAATGTTGTCGTCTGAGGTCATAATTCAATTTTTGATATCTTTTGGAATGTTTAAAGTTTGAACAGTTTTACAACTTTAGTCAAAACCATTTTATGAAGATTTCGAAAGGACTGTCGGATTAAGAATGTTATAGCTGATTTTCGTTATAACCAAAAACGTTATGTAAAAATAAAAGTGGGCATCTCAAAATTGTTTCGTAGTGGTGTATCGTTTTAAGTGATTTCTTATGTTATGACTTAATTCTTTCAGATTCTAGCACTTGATCTCCTAAAAGGCCGCGTTTCAGTGATGCCGGTAGACACGCGAAAAACGTTTATTGGCACCGTGCTTGTAGGCCTTATTGAAAAGACGACTGATGCAAAGGTATGCCTTTTCATTTTTTTCTTGTACAAAGCTCATGAAATTGTAAAAATGATTATTATGTCGCGATTACCTCTACATTTAGTATTCGATCTCATGATATGTGTATTAATTTCTAAAACCATGTAATTTTGTAGGTGATGAAAGCAATAACCCGCATGGTAGAAGAATGGGTAAAGTCTCGCAATGTCCCCTTAGCGCTGGGTGCGGCCGCGGCACCATCTTTACGCGAAAAGTCCATTCTATTGGTCAAACTCATGCAGTACGTTGAAAAGCGCTTCCCTGACGACTTAGAACTCAACGCACACTTCCTCGACATAATTAACTACGTGTACAGGTATGTTCGTTTTGTTAAATTTATGAATTTGCTGTTTTTTCAGACGACTTGATAAGATCTGCTATACAAAAAAACTTCATTTAGTTTTTTTGAAACGATTACTCGCGTGAAGGATATTAAGAAATATTTTTTAGGGAAAGAAAAATGTTCAGCGTGAATGAGACTTGAACCCATGACCCCAGGATTAGATCTCCTTGTGCTCCCAACCAACTAAACTATCGTGCTTTCAAGTCAAGTGGCGACATTTCTTATTCCCTTACAAAGCACATTACGCCATTTCGCCGCTTGACTTGAACGTAGACAGAGAAAAGGTATAGACTGCTGGATATCTTCTTTTTCGGTCGCACAGATAAGGACAAAACTATATCAATTGCACGTGAAAAAAAGAGACAATGCTGGGCATTTTTTGTCCCTTAGCGCGTGCCGGTTTTTTCAAGGCCAGCACTTTACTGTGCTGTAACCCGTACGAATTAACTGTGCACCTCGCGCTGTGTTAACAGTACAGCGCGAGGTGCACAGTTAATTCGCACGGGTTATAGCACATTAAAGCGCAGTACTACGGCCGACTACGGCAGTACTAATATTTTCTGTCCCTTCCGGTGGCACGCTCGGCCGCAGTCTATACCTTTCCTCTGTCTACGGACTTGAAGGCACGACAGCTCAGTTGGTTAGATAGATCACCAGTAAATCTAATTCTGGGGTCATGGGTTCAAGTCCTATTCAAGCCGAACAATTTTCTTTCCCTAAATATAACTTACAACATTTGCTTAGAACAATAAATCACAATGACGAAAACAAAGTTGATTTGATTATTTCCAACAGAGACGAGCACCTGAAAGTGACTGAGCTATCTATGAAGCTGGAACCGGCCTTCCTCGCCGGCTTGCGATGCCCGCAGCCCCACATCCGAGCCAAGTTCTTCGAAGTATACGACCAAAGCGTGAGACGCCGGTTATTCGACAGGCTCCTCTATATCATTTGTTCTCAGAACTGGGAACATATTGGCCAGCACTTCTGGATCAAACAGTGCCTTGAGTTGCTGCTCGTCTGTTGTGTTTCTAGTAAGTATACTGACTTTTTTACTTCATGCGATGCGATGTACACATGGCAGCACATCAGGCTATACGTGTTAACCTTAAAGTCGCCCTTATCTCGCTCGTAATAGCACCGGCTTTTGTTGTGAAAATGGGTAACCTGATGTGCTGCTGTCTGTACTAGGAATTTATTTCAAACCTCTAGTGTTTTTGGCCAGGTGTGTGTGTTGTATCTTGGTTTGGTTACGGCTTGGTCCGTATTTACATCGAGTGAAGGGTGAAAGTAAAGTTTTCTATAGCAGGGTATGTCAATACGGTTCTTTATCAATTTAAACAAGGTTTTTCAAGATCATAACTCAGTACTTTCATTGCATGAAGAACGATGCATTGACTGATAAAAGAAAACCTTTTTTAGGTACCCAAATCCGTCTTTCAAACACAAAATACTTGCTACCAAGCATCACATCAGTCATCAACTGGGCCGACAGTGAAGAACGCAAGTCATTCACTATCTTCAGCACCGTAAAGGAAGAATCGAGCGATGGGTTCAGTGACTCCCTGGACCCGGATAAAGAAGACGTTCTTGACATGGACTTGGATTCCAATTCCACGCAAAAGGAAGATATGACAAAGAATGTGCCTAACAGGTGAGGAACACCCTCGACCACATCTTTGCCTGTATGCTAGATTGTGGTCAAGAGCGCACCCAATGTCAATAAAAAAAATTGAATGTAGGTCTTCAGTGGCTCTAAATAACATAATAAGCTTTTAGGACCTATAAGATTTTGCTTTTCATTTGTTTAAGGGGAGGTGTTTTCCCAGCAGTGGGACAAAATAAGGGCTTCATTAGAAAAGTATTTGTTAATTTTTTTTGGGATTACTTCAGTTGTAAGTTACATGTTATTTAGAAGACATTTTTCAGATTGGTGAAGTGATTTACATGCATAATTTTCGCTAAATAATTTAAAGTCGCATTTTATTACTTCTTATCCTTTTCGGAGCTTCAAATCTGATTTTATTTCCAGACAACGTGCCCTAAACCAGATAGTGGCGAAGCAGTCTGAATTCCTCGAGCTGGCTCGGCGCGTGCGCACAGAACAGCTAGTGTTGGCGGCGGCACAGCTCTGTCATATGGACGACCCGCTCGCGCACCACACGTGGCTCAGACTGTTTCCAAAACTGTGGAACACGCTCGACGAGAGGCAGCTCGGGGTAAGTCCACCCTTTCACTATTAGTATGTAGAACACATATTAATAGCTCTGCCATATGGACAGCTCGTGACAGTCATTTTATTGATTAATTAGCTGTGTACCTAGTTCCGATTTAAGGTGCAATCTTTTATCAAATCGCAGGAACCAGTTACTTCTTACTAATAATAATACATTTATTTCTTCAGAACAGCACAATTTCACAAAGTTTGTTGACGTTTAAAAAAAAAGTTAAAAATATTCTTATCCTATTATACAAGTTTAAGCTTGCATATGTCTGCCGCAGTGAGGAACAAATGCCTGGGCTCAGTGACTAATGCCAGACTGATTATCAGGCTGGCAACACTGATTTTCAGCCCTTCCCAAGACCTTTACCTTTTCCTTTTCACATGGTCAATTAGACCTTTTCCCAAGGTCTAATCTATCCTAGGACCAAGAATCACCTGGACTTGACATACGCGTACACCCGAAAGGGACAGCAATAATATAACACGGCCAAATTTCGAATACCTTTCAAAGCCTCCACTCGAGTGACTTTTGGCACCTACTGAATATGGTCGTATTACTATAACCTAAAAAATTACAAAACAGATATTCGAATTTTAAAATATCTGCCGAATAATATCGTGCACCATCACCATCCTAGCGTCCTTTGCGTAGTATGATTAACACAATTCAATCACTAATTAGTATCTTCAGGTCTTTAAAACGAAATATCGTATGTGTCTGCCATCAAGTGCAGGTTGTGGCAGACAAAAAAAGCGAGACTCAGATAAAGACAAAAGAAATTATCTTCATCTCTTTCATTCTCATGCAGATCTCAATCTATGTATCCTGTTTTCTCTTTGGTATTATTATTCCGTGTCAAGTCCATAGGGTTTCTTTGTCCTAGAATCTATCTCTGTACCAAATTTCATCAAAATCGGTTCAGTACTTTAGGCGTGAAAGCGTAACAGACAGAAAGAGTTACATTCGCATTTATAATATTAGTAGGGATTTTTTCCCAGAAATGCTGTTTTGAGAGTAAAAGAATAATAAAACGACCTTCTCTTGGGCAGTGGCGTGCATAGACATTTTAGGCAAGGTAGGCAGTGAACTTTTAGTGATGAAAATTATTAAGATTATAGAATGTTAGTTAAAACAACTTAAGGTTATTCAAATCAAAATAACCTGTGCTTCCAAACTTTTAAAAATGCACGGAACACAAAATAAGCGGTTAGTACCTATGCACACAGCCCGTGAGCCAATTATTATGAATGTCGTATATTTTAGTATTAAAATGTCTTACTTGGCCTTTTGCGATAATGTTTACTTTTTCTTGAAATGGTAAACTTGAAAAATTACGCAGTTTCGGCAAACGAACATCATCACCACACTTTTCACAACTTATTGTACTCATTTTGTTCTAAACAAATGTCTAATAATAACTATAAACTGATAAAACAATAATTTGCAAAAGTTTTCGTTCGTAGTTGCAAAAGAAAAACAATCCAATAAGAAAAAAATGCCGCAAAATTAAAAATCTATAACAGCCCTTCCAAACTTACAAAATATTGACACTTCTCAATTTGGTAGCATCGCTTTATAGGCAGAGCTTTTTTCGCCATACAATCAGTTCGTTAATTTTTCGCGGGGGAGGCGAAACAGCCAATCAGAAGCCAGCATTTTTCAACAAAAAAGGCATTTCAAACGAGTGCTTATAAGCTTCGCCATCTAGCGGCGGCGAGCGGCACGGCTCTCTCTTCTTACTGGGAACTAGTAACTAGTTTAGATGGCGCTGTTTTGAAAAAGTTTAAATTCGGTAAAAATATAATGTAGATAACGTGATTTAGTAAATTGTTTATATTCGTTTGATTCTGTGATCGTTAGTGTACATTATATATTTAATTTTTGTTTTATGTTCCTTGAATACCCTAGGGTAGGCACTGCTTTTCTGCTTGTATGGAATGCACGCCACTGCTCTTGGGATTTTGCCCAAAATGAAAGAAGATTAACAAAGAAGTCTGTAGTTAGTTCATCAACCACTTTTTGTAGCCAAAACTTAGGATACATATGGGTTTGTTTTTTTTGGAGTAACTCACAATTTTTTCTCTGTTTTAGACGGTAATGAACGAGATAGTGCCGTTCATAATCTCCGGAATACACGTAATACAACGTGATCAGCCACTGAGCGCGCTCAACACTTTCATCGAAGCTCTGGCCAGATGCAACCCACCGATCACTATTAAACCGTTAGTTTCATTTATTTTTGTGAGAGCAGTGAAAATTTTTGTATTGTTTTTGTACTACTGTGACATGTGCTTACCACTTTTCCTCATAATTTTGTTTATTGCAGACCTATGATGAAATATTTGGGCAAAACGCACAACCTTTGGCACCGCATGACTCTGAATCTGGAACAAATGGCGATCGACCAAGCCGCGGGCCGCACCCCGCGCGAACTGTTAGAGATATACGACTATGACACTGAGACCACTACACCTACCGTATGTATTTCACGACTTTGAGAATTATTGTTAACCAACTTTCCGCCTGCGACCTTATTTCGCGTGGAAAAGTAGCCTATTTCACTCTCCAGCCCCCTCCTAATCCCTGTACCATCAAAATCACTTCATTTCTACCTAAAGGAAACAAAAAACCAACGTTAACATTTATAATATTAGTACGGATACTATACGACTGATTAGGTTATTTCACGATTTGTACGCAAGATGGTTATGATATGATAACTCATGTTTATGAAATAAGTATTATTACGTGATTATAAACAAGTAATTATGCAAGAGCAAACGTGAAAAAAGATTACCACGCCAGGTAGATTCTTTAGTCAATGTAAAAAGGACGTAACATGTCGCCAGGCTGCGTTAAAAATTGGGCAACGACTGCGTGCGAGCGAGAAGTTTCATAATGGAGTAGTTCGCGGAGAAAGAATCATGTTATCTTGAACCACGACGAAACCTACAACTTTTAAATCATATTTTTTAAATTCAAACAGGAGGTGTTAGATTCTCTGAGTGACATGTTTGAACTCCTACAAGAGGAGGACATGTGGTCGGGACTGTGGCAGAAACACGCTCGCTATCGGGACACTAATGTCGCCATCGCGTACGAGCAACAGGGCTTCTATGAACAGGCACAGGTAATTTTTATAAAATAATCAATACATTTAGCAATCTGCAGTAAGCGTCTACAGTTTTGCTAGAAGATTGGTGTCTAAACTAGGTAAAGGAATCGGTCACCAAGCCTTGCCCTTGACTTGATACTACCTTCATTTTCATTTCTGTAATATATGGGCCTTGTTGAGGAGTTTATACCTTTGCGCGCTTCTTGAACATGTGTGTTCAAGATTTGTGTCGCACGCGCCGTAAACAAGCGCGGGACGGGTTAGTTTAATTATTGTAAGGACATTCTTTACAAAATAGTCACAATTTCACAAAGTTTGTTGACGTATATGACGAATTTAGAGTGCGTTTTTTGACCTTTTTTATTATTTATGCGTATCTTCCTATAAATTCAATGATTCCACCTTTTTTCGTAGGCCGCTTATGACGTCGCAATGTCAAAACTCAAACAAGAATACACGGCTAACCCATCTTCATACAACATGCACAAAGAGTGTACTCTGTGGACACAGCATTGGATCAAATGTGCCAAAGAATTGAATCAATGGGACTCGCTATTAGACTTGGGTCTTACTAGGAGTGTTCGGGATCCCTTCTTGATATTGGAGAGTTCATGGCGCAATCCCAACTGGCCTACTATGAAGGATGCTTTGGCTGAAGTCGAGTACAACTGCCCTAAGGAATTAGGTATGTATGGTCATCTTTATTGTCGAAAAAGACTTAATAAAATTTTTAGATTTGGCATTAAGGCCATATTGTGTTTTTTGATATTATTATTTTTTTGCTTTAGTTAAACTCTTAAACTGTAAGAAAAAGTACGATTTTTCTAACATGGTATAAAATATATGATACATATTTTTATTCAGAATGAAATAATCATACGTTCGAATCAAATCAATCAAATTTCTTTACATATCTCTTGCTCTGTAAGTAGTCACTTACTTCCCTGAATGCCGGGGTGTATGGATATCATTACAGCATAGGTTTCAAAACCTACCATGTAATGTTAACATTACAGCATAGGTTTCAAAACCTACCATGTAATGTTAACATTACAGCATAGGTTTTGGAATTTGAAAAAAGAACTGTCATACTCAATACTGCAAGAAGAATATTTTTAAAAAGTTACTTTTTTTTTCTCGGTATCGATTATTTACTCGAATCGGAATCAAGACAATTTATATAAGAATTTATGAAGATTTTATTTTTAATATCGAACTATTTGTTTCGCAGTCACATCGTTAGTTGAAATCGATTTAAAAATCAAACTGGCCAGTACGATTTGACGCGCTTGCGTGCCATAAAATCGTGAAGAGTAAAAATGGCAGTCGACTAGCTAGGCGCGAAATTTTAATTAAATACACATGTTTCTCTTTAATAAATGTTCATAGAAACCTGCTTTCTTGTTTTTTTACTTACCTCACAATCGATATGTAAAGCAGAGTGTTTATCTCGGGTGTAAGCATCAATTGCATACTCGGGCTAATTAGCGCCCTCGCTGCGCTCGGGCGCCAAAAACCTCGTATGCAATTGATGTCATACAGCCCTTGGTTAACAATCTACTATTATTGTGTATCGAGAGTACAATATGGATGTTATTTTGTAACAGAAACGTACTCGATATGCCAGTTACGGCGTACAATATTTTTAGTCGCAACTTTTGACTACACATACAAACAAAATACGAAAAAAATAACAGTTAGTAATCATTATAAATAACACAAAATCGATAACCTAAAGAAAATCACAGAAACAAAATTTTTAAATATCTGTTATTAACAATTTATGAATAACAGAAAATTCTATTGTATCTACTATAAAGAAATAAAGCAACATGAATTATTTATTTATTTAATTTTATAGACATGTTCAGATACCTTACAATAAAATTTATTTCGGCACCACAGGGTGATAAAAAACCTTCTAGCTATATTCAAAATCCTAAACCAGTATCACTTACAGAACACTTTTATTTTTATTTTTTTTATTAGGTGGATTTTTTTTTCCTAAACGTAGACACCACTCGGGTGCACCCCCCGAGCGTTACCCGCATCCCTCGCGTGATAGGAGTAATGTCTACGTTTAGGCAAAAAATTAACTATTCCCATTGAAAAAAAAAAAATTTCATAAATGTGTTCTTTGAGTGATACTGGTTCAGGATTTTAAATACAGCTAGGAGGTTTTTTATCACCCTGTATACAGCTTATTTTTAAAGGCTGGTAAATCTAATTTTTTTATGTCATCTGGCAAGTTATTACAATTTTTATGCACATAAAAAGTATACTGTTATATGGTAGTGTGTGGTTCTAATTGATGGACAAATCAGGACAAATCAGTCGTATACTTTGAGATATACTCAATACTTAAAGAACAGCTTGAAATTTTTTTTGATCCGTCTGTTTGACTCCAAAAAGTGCCCCGACGTATTTTTTCTGTAACTTAAATATGTAATCAAAATGTGTGCTGTTACCCCAAAGTATAAGTATATATCTTAAATTTGACATTACATAACTATGATAAGCTATTAAGGCTGTTTTCAATGATGTGATTATTGTGAGGCGTCTAAGAACAAATATAAATGGGGTCAGTTTTAAAATAAGCTGTTTTATATGGTCTTTCCAGTCCATGTGACTATTGATGATATAGAAGCACAAGAAACGAATACTATTTACACGTGTGACTTGTAGGTTTTGTGGACTATTATTCTATTAGTTTCGTTTTATCTAAATTGACTAAGAGTTCGTTATTTATAAGCTAGTCGTTAACTTATCAAAGTAAGGTTAAATTGCTCGTGGCTTTAGGCTTTCAGCGTGCGATATGGGGAGTTGGAGAGCGAGTCAAAGCATACAGTCTGTCAACTGAAAGTATAAATGACTAATGACGTAATAAATGCAGTTACAATACATACCTTTTATGCTAACCTATGACTATGTACTTCACACCTATAGATTGGGTTTTTCTACAGTAGGGGCTCGTGAAGTTAATGTGGGTGTTTCTGAGCGAGCTTGAAAGTGATCGTAAAGTGTGGGCTATGTGTACGTATGTGTTTTTTGTATTTTGTGTTTCGTTGGGTTTGCACACGTGTACAGTGTGAACCTGTACCGCGGCTACCCGTGCTTCTACGCAGGTGGTAATTAGCAGCTCTCTGGCGTAGAAAGGCACGCGGAGGCGGCATCTTCGTGTCTGTTCGAATGTCGTTACTGTAATCTACATGCGGTGTGGTTACCCTAATGTCGTGTAGTTACTTGTGGTATAGCGACCCTATACGTTTTGTTTGTACAGCGTGGCTGGTGAACTTATACCGCGGCTACCTGTGCATCTGCGCGGGTGGCGAGCAGCAGTTGTCCGGAGTAGAGCGGCACGCGGAGGCGGCCGCAGCACAGTGTCTCCGCGAGTGGCGCCGGCTGCCTCGCGTCGTGTCTCACGCGCATCTCCCGCTGCTGAGGGCCGCGCAGCAACTCATGGAGCTCAGCGAGGCTGCGCAGATACATACTGTAAGTTGATACAGTAAATAAAACTATTAAACCAATGTACTCACGTCTGTTTGGGGTGACTCAAAATTAGTTAGCGAAACTATTGGGGTGATTATACCCATGAAACTGAACAACTTTGCTCAAGGAAGCCGTATGAAATTCTGTAAATAATTTTTGACTTCATATTCGAAGGCAAATTAGTTCATCGCACAAGTTGTATAGAGAGCTAGAGGCGATTTTTTTTTGCATTTCGTCTTTATTCCCGAAGTTCAGTTTCGTGGACTGATTCATATCTTAATTTCGCTTACTTATTTAAACCCACACTAATAATAGGCTACCTTAGATGCGGAAATGGGAGCCCCCATCAATTATTCTCTAACTAAAGTGCTATTATGCAAACTTCAACAAACAACTATAAAATCAACTTCAATTAACATAGCATTTAAGATCATTGTTTAAAATTTACCTATGTTTCGCCAGGGCTTGCTCCACAGTCGACCAACGTCACTCCACGATATGAAAGCTATAGTAAAAACATGGCGCAACCGACTGCCCGTGGTGGCCGACCCACTGTCACATTGGGGCGCCATCTTCACGTGGCGACAGCATCACTACCAATTCATCGCATCGCATTACGATCAGCAAACTGAACACGCGGCTAACCATAGCATGCTCGGTGTACACGCTAGCGCACAGGTAATTATAAAAAAGCTTTCACCTGTATTTTTTTTTTTATGGCGTGACATGGTTTGTGTATTTACCACTGTCAATATACAATGATGAAATGTCATGACATAAAAAAGGGAATCTTGAAAACTGATTTTTCAATGAAAGGATCAGGTTTGGCTTAGTGTGGAGAACTTAAAGTTAAGTGATGCTGTTTTTCGAAACACTACAATATCGCATAAAATACTTGTTAGTACAACTTGGTAGGTCCTTGTTTTTTTCTTCTCTTTATACATAGTTATATTATTTTTTACTGGTCTTCTGTTATATTTCCTGTTGGCATCCTTTGTATTGTGCTGTTTGAAAATAAACATCTTCTTTACTTGTTTCAATAATAGGCTGTGAGCCGATTTCGAATATTCTAGTACAGAGCGCAACACTTTAGGTTAACACAAGTGTGCACCCTGAGTTGTTCCTATAAGAACGGTTTTGCAAGGAAAATGGGTAACCTGATGCGCTGGCCTCTACGCTCGTTTCACATTCAACAAACCTTACAAAATATAAAGCGTTATAAATTTGTAATTAGCTTCTTTTATTATAGGCTTTTAATGTTTGTTACAGGCAATAATACATTTCGCTAAGATAGCCAGAAAGCACAACTTATCAGGAGTGTGCCTCGACTCGTTACACCGCATATACACGATACCCAGCGTCCCAATCGTGGACTGCTTCCAAAAGATTAGACAGCAGGTCAAATGTCACATACAGATGTCCTGGACGGAAGGGAAAGATGAGTTACAAGAGGGCTTGGATATGATAGAATCCACCAACTTTAAATACTTTACGAAGGAAATGACAGCTGAGTTTTACGCATTCAAAGGATTGCTTTTAGCTCAGTTGGGACGATCAGAAGACGCCAACAAGGCTTTCGCTGCAGCAGTTCAGCTTCACGATACGTTGGTTAAGGCTTGGGCACTCTGGGGAGACTACTTAGAGCAGATTTTCATTCGAGACCCGCGACAGGTGACCGTCGGAGTGTCGGCGATGACGTGCTTCTTGCACGCGTGTCGGCATCAGAACGAGTCCAAATCGAGGAAATACTGCGCCAAGGTATGATACTGATTATAAACTTGTTTTTAATATTAGTAGTCATAGCACCATTTGGCTTTTTAAAGACTGGCTATTTGCTAATAGGTTTAAAATATATATTTATTTAATTTTACCAGCCCATATACGTCCTCACTGAGGGACACAGGCCCCCTTCGAAAAACGATAGTGATTTAGGCCATAGTCCACATTCTCTTTCGAAAATGAAATTTTTCATCGCTGAGCAAGTGATAAAATTGATTAGAAATCCGTACATAAATCCGAAAAGACGAATTAAGTGATATCGGCTCGAATCAGAATTTGAACCAATAACCTTCTAGTTACAAGTTTACCAACTGGGCTATCATTATTTTTATTGCGAGTAGGAAAATGATGCCCGTTTTAAGCACAATAAAGGTCTATCTAAGAAACTATAATAAATATTAGAAACACACGATCAGGTAAAGTGTGTGTACATTAGAACACAAAGCTTACTCTCTCGTCTCAAAGGAGTAGACGGAGATGACAGAGTAACTAACGTTATACTTTTGTGTTTTAAACGTCGAACAAGATCACAAAAAAAATCTTCCCATGTTTTAAAGGTCCTCTGGATGCTGAGCTTCGACGACGAGAAGAACAGCCTGGCGGAAGCTCTGGACAAGTACTCAGTGGGCGTGCCTCCGGTGCAGTGGCTGCCGTGGATCCCGCAGCTGCTGGCCTGTCTGGTGCAGTACGAGGGGAACGTCATACTCAACCTGCTCAGCCATGTAAGGAATATTACTACCTACCCGCCTTCTTTATCGTCTAGGTGTAATCAAGTATTTGCTGAACTTATTACCCTGACTAGTATTCCGCCCGGGACTTCAATCCCGTGGGTATTCAGGAAAATTATGTAGCCTGTGACCATCGGGGATAATGTAGCTTTCTAATAGTGAAAGAATTTTTCAAATCGGTCCAGTAGTTTCGGAGCCTATTCAATGCAAACAAACAATCAAATCTTTCCTCTTTATAATATTAGTATAGATGGTAGAGTTTACAATCCGCTGAATGGCCTCTTGACTTGCTTTGACGCTCGACCGACCGAGCCCGTAACCAGAGAAAAGAGCATTGCACGAATCTATTTTTGTTGTCTTGTGATTTTCAATGCGCGGCGCAAATAGTATTTTCACTTTAGTCGAAATTGAAGACAACTTAAAATACACACTTGAGTATACCTATCCAAAATATCAGGCTAAAAAAACGGCAATAATTTTATTGCCACAGTCAGAGGAAACGTTGAGGCCCCTAGCAGACGGCGTATTTTAAACGCGACGACGCGCGCACGCACGTATATGCGCTTCAAACGCGATTGGAACGCAACTTTGTAACCTCAGCACACGGGGCGATCGTGAAACGCGCGTTGACAGCGCGTTTACAGATACAGCGATACAAACAAAATTTCGAACGCGCTACACAAGCGCGTTTAAATCTATGAAAACGCAAAAATCGGCATCCACGGCGCTGAAAACGCGCGTTTAAAATACGCCATGTGCTAGGTGTCTAAGACCTATATAACTTTTACTGTTTTGTTTAAACATAACACTTCTGTAACAGGTTGGTCGTCTTTACCCTCAAGCCGTCTACTTCCCCATCCGAACTCTCTACCTGACCCTGAAGATTGAACAGCGTGAACGTCACAAGACCGCCGAGAACATGGCTTCGCAACTACCACATCAAACCACCGCCACTGCTGTAAGTTACATTCCTCCATATTTAGAGTACAGTAAACTTAAATAAACATTCACGAACCTCATTGACTATAAAAATCGTAATATTACAGTTTTGCTACAAGCCGCAATATATTTGCTGGCAGAATTAAAATCCATATACGGCGCTATTGCTGATGACGTCATCCGCATTTGAATTTGCGTTAGGGTGTACAATGTGAAACAGTTTTCCCATTGGACAATGTTTTTTTAACTTATCTCTTTCTTACAAAACAAAATTTTGTATTGAATTTATATGGCGGTACTCAACTGTGACGTCATCGTTAAGTATTTCTCTCTCTGTCTAATTGAAAGATCTAAACTTTCATATCTTCCTTATTTTTAAAGATAATAAAATCTACACCAGGCTATTTATAAGGCAAAGAAGCTTAAATTTGAATCTTGAGGCACGGGCCTCCCTTCGAAATACGAAGGGGATTGAGGCCATAGTCCACCACGCTGGCCCTATGCGGGTTGGTGGACCGCTCGTCTTTCGAAAATCAATTATCTTGGACGGGCGGGTTTCATCACGATGTTTTCTTTCACGGTTGAGCAAGTGATAATTAGAAATCCGTACATAAATCCGAAAAGACGAATTTAGTGATACAGGCCCGCACCTGGATTTGAACCCGCGATCTTCGGATTACAAGTTTGGCTCATTACCAACGGGCTATCATCGCTCCAATTTTATTAATAAATAAAAAATAGTCACCTACTCTATTTGTTCGCAGTCGGGCAGCAAGGCGGGTGAGGGCGCATCATCTTCCAGCGGCGGCCCCTCGGGCGGCGAGGCGGGCACCATCAAGGCCACGCTGCCAATGTGGCGCTGCTCGAAGATCATGCAACTACAACGGGAGATACACCCCACCGTGCTCTCCTCGCTAGAGGGCATCGTCGATCAGGTACGCACTGTTGGACAGTAGATGGCATCGTCGATCAGATACGCACTGTTGGACAGTAGAGGGTATCGTCGATCAGGTACGCACTGTTGGACAGTAGATGGCATCGTCGATCAGATACGCACTGTTGGACAGTACAGGGCATCGTCGATCAGGTACGCACTGTTGGACAGTAGATGGCATCGTCGATCAGATACGCACTGTTGGACAGTAGAGGGCATCGTCGATCAGGTACGCACTGTTGGACAGTAGATGGCATCGTCGATCAGATACGCACTGTTGGACAGTACAGGGCATCGTCGATCAGGTACGCACTGTTGGACAGTAGATGGCATCGTCGATCAGATACGCACTGTTGGACAGTAGAGGGCATCGTCGATCAGGTACGCACTGTTGGACAGTAGAGGGCATCGTCGATCAGGTAGGTACTGTTGGACACTAGAGGGCATCGTCGATCAGGTACGCACTGTTGGACACTAGATGACATCGTCGATCAGGTACGACTGTTGGACAGTAGAGGGCACCGTCGATCAGGTGCGCACTGTTGGACAGTAGAGGGCATCGTCGATCAGGTACGCACTGTTGGACACTAAAGGGCATCGTCGATCAGGTACGCACTATTGGACAGTAGAGGGCATCATCGATCAGGTACGCACTGTTGGACACTAAAGGGCATCGTCGATCAGGTACGCACTATTGGACAGTAGAGGGCATCGTCGATCAGGTACGCACTGTTGGACAGTAGAGGGCATCGTCGATCAGGTACGCACTGTTGGACATTAGAGGGCATCGACGATCAGGTACGCACTGTTGGACACTAGAGGGCATCGACGATCAGGTACGCACTGTTGGACACTAGAGGGCATCGACGATCAGGTACGCACTGTTGGACACTAGAGGGCATCGACGATCAGGTACGCACTGTTGGACACTAGAGGGCATCGACGATCAGGTACGCACTGTTGGACACTAGATGGCGCTACTTGTATATCAAGGCCACGCTGCTCAAACGTTGTACTGTGCATTTCAGGCGTAGCATTGTTGGCAAAGTCAAAAATCTTCATGACCCTGTTCTTTTCAATACTCTTATTAATTGATTTCTGAATTGATTTCTCTGGTTGCCTTGAAAAGTTGCTGTTTAGCAGTTTTTGTTTTCGTGTTTCTGTAATGTCATGCTTTTTTGTGCTTTGAATCCTACTAATACGGGTATAAATTTGCAAGCTTGCCAAATTCAACGACGTGATAGTAAGTCATGTTTCCTACTTTATTCGATAACTTTCTAAAATTAACAAAACTTTTTTAAAGTGTGGCCCGGAATAAACTACATAAATGTTTTTCCTGTCCATATTAACTTTAGGAGCAATAGAAATTTTCCCTAATGTTCGTTTATCTCTAATCAAATGATAAAGAAAACAAATTATTTCGGACTTTTCTTTTTACTTTTTAACCCCGACTAAAAGAGGGGTGTTATAAGTTTCTGGGTGTCTGTATGTCTGTGTGTCTGTTTGTGGCGTTATAGCTCCTAAACGAATTAACCGATTTCGATGCGGGTTTTTTGTTTGAAAGCTGCCGTGATTAAGATGGTTCTTAGCTTTATTTGACCAAAATCGGTTTAGCCGTTTAAAAGTTATACGCAATAAATATCCGGGATTATACAACATTTTTAATTTAAGAGTTATACGGGACTAGGACCGTCAAAAACATATGAATACTTTAGCAGTGAGAGTATGTAGTTAATTTTTAAATTATCTTTTTTCACAAACACGAAAAAATATCACCTAAAGAAATAGGGATTTTTGGCGAAGTAAAAAGCCTAAATCACATTATTTACAACATTTATACGTTTATTTACACAGTATTTTTATGTTATTTACACAGTACTTACAGTATTCTAAGCTGTAGTTAGGAATATATCGGTTGTATTTCCTTGTAATAATCCTGCAGAAGTCAATACATATCTAAATAGTCTCCTCACAGACATAGACTCGTGGCTTCATGACCATAATCTTGAAATAAATCTGACAAAAACCAAGCTCATGCAATTTAGACCCTATCAGAAAGCCCCTATAACAGTAAAATTCACACGTAATAATACTCAATTAGAATGTGTAGATAAATTCTCGTTACTCGGACTTAATATAGATACTAACATCAATTGGAAATCACACATACAAAAAGTTAACAGTAAACTCAGTAGATTCACTTATGCACTATTTGAACTAAAGAAATGCACAGATGTCAAAACAGCTTTGTCGGCATATTATGCGTATGCTCATGCTTGGATCCAGTATGGTACAGTTTTATGGGGAAACAGTACAGATGCCCATAGCACATTTGTATTGCAAAAGAGGTGCATCAGAATTATTTTCAATATTTTCTCAATGGAGAGCTGCAGACCCTACTTTAAAAAATTTCAAATTTTAACCCTAACATCCATATATATTTTTGAAATCTGCAAATTTGTATATAAACATATCAATCTATTTACACAAGCCAAAGACCACTACACCACATTGCTGAATCTTCGGAATAAAGATAAACTAGCTCTCCCTAATTCAAATCTAAAAATTCATAGTTCCGGACCATACGCCATGTCGATAAAAATCTACAATAAGATACCTATCTAAAAGAAGAACAAAAATTCAATGTTTTTAAAAATAATTTAAAAAAGTTCCTCACTGAGAAATGCTATTACTCACTTACTGAGTTTTATGAAGACAAATAGAAACAAACTTAGCCACTCGCATACACTCACACAAATACACACACGCACTCATACAGATACATACACATATCCCATGATCATACACACAAACAATCATACCTTGGATACTTCTATTTTGCGAACTATAGTGTTCATTAGCCTAAAAAATTAAATAAATAAAAATAATAAATAATATATGTCAGTACTTACCATAAACTGATCTCATTTTAGTTTTAAGTATGTGTAGGTATAAGATGGATGTTATTATACATATAAGAAAAACATTGTTGTAGTGCCCCAACGGGGTTCGTGTATGTGCTTTAATATTGTAACACCTTAAAAAAACTCACGATACAATAAAGAATTTTGAATTTTGAACCATCTTAAGAGTGCCCATCATTTCGCATTAAACACAATCTAGTAGAGACGCAATTTTTTCTTTTAAAAACCCAAAACGAATACGTGTTCTGGCACTGTTTAGAACGCAGACCCAGTTAAGGAGTCTAAGTTGGTGAATATATGTCCTCAGTTCTCATGACTTTCCTTACGATTCATTTACGTTTCACTGAAAAATCTGTTTCGTAGCACATCAACACATTCAATTTCCTCCGTTTACACCAATCTTTTCACATCTCTCCACAAATAAGTCAAGTCCGGGGATCGCGCTGGCCAGGGAACTGGGTCATCACGTCCGATCCATTGTTATTCTGGGTAATTTTACGTATTGCCCCATGGCGTGAGCGCGCCTAGTAAAAATACGCGTTCAACTCAACTTACTTTAATGGCAATAAATTTATGAAAATTCTTGCAAAAAACAAACAACCATATCTGCCAAAACTTGTGCCAATGTCGAGTTTTTTATTTTTCTTATTTGACATCAAATAGTTTATGTAAGTTAAATTGATCAGTTGACAAACTGATCAATTTACGCGTGTACGCCATGTTATAGGGATGTGCATGAGTTTCAAATATGTATCGATGGAATAGTGCTGTACGCATTAATTGTCGATGAAAAAAAATAAAAATAAAAATTTACAATTTTTATTTTGCAATTTATTTGAGTTCTTTACAAGCAGTACAATGACCTCAGTGAATATGGCAAGCTTGTAGATTTACAAGTTGTATAATAAATGCGAAAGTTTGTGAGGATGTATGGATGTTTGTTACTTAATTCCCACGGGAACGAAGTCCCAGGCGGAAAGCTAGTATTTAATAATAACTGGCTCTTTTATGTCCCTATCTTATTTTTTGAGTTATTTTTTGTATAATTGTTATAAGTTTTTAAATTGAAACAGAATAAAAAAGCAAAGATCTGGGTTGTACTTTTTCGGTTGTTTTTCTCTTTCACGTAACTAAGTTACGGACAGAAAGGTATCTACACTAATATTGTAAAGAGGAAAGATTGGATCGTTTGTTTGTATTGAATAGGCTACGAAACTACCAATTTAAAATCATTCTTTCACCGTTATAATGCTATCCCTGAGTAACATAGGCTACATCATTTTCTCGAATTCCCACGGGATCGAAGTTTCGGGCGGAATGCTATTACAAACATACATACATACATAAGCTCACGACTTTGTCCCATTGCCTATTCCAATACAGACAGCAGCATGTAGGTTACCCATTTGCACCATAAAAGCCGACGCTATTACAAGCGAGATATGCTGTTGTGTGTACAATAATGTTAGTCGTGTCATAATTATAACAGAATAGAATAGAAAGAATCTTTATTTTATAGGACATTCAGGATGCCACTTAAAACACTTTAAACTTTATCGATTTAACACATAAAAATAGCTAAATAGTCATAATACGCGAATTTAGACCCGTTTAAAATTTAATAATATTACAGATGGTATGGTTCCGCGAGAATTGGTACGAGGAGGTATTACGTCAGCTGCGTGCGGGGCTGTGCAAGTGCCACGTGGTCGCATTCCACCACCGCGCCGCCGTCGCCGACGCCACCGTCACGCCGCACACGCTCAACTTCATCAAGAAGGTCGTCTCCACCTTCGGCATTGGCATCGGGATCAGTAAGTTACAATACTCGTACACTACTGCTAATGCACGTCGGGGGTAAACATGCGCCACGTGATATAATGTTATCATGATTCGGTTACAGTTGATGGTTTTATTGATCATCTCTTTCATCTACCTTTATTGTGTTTACCATCATACGCGGCTCATACAATGATTCACTCTGTTCAATTCTGGTAATAGGTTCGAATGAAGTGTTTTTCCTATTATATTTGGAATTATTTAATTCAGATAACTCGTGTCACTGTCACGCTCTGTGTTTGGACACACTCCAGAACCAACCTAATATGTGAACTTTGAATTTATAAATCACTCCCTTGTTGACACTTTATGATGGAACGAAATAGTGAAGCGAAAAATGCACGATAAAATTATATCATGGAGCGCATGATACTTCTTCAAGTTGTGTTACTGGTTGTGAACTTTGTGTTGTGGGTAGGTAGTTGTCTTTGATTATTTTGTAAAATCAAGAATTATTATCTGAGTTCAGCTTTGAGTTTACATTGTTAATTAAATGTATAGGTTTGTTTTATCAGTATCTAATATGTTTAGTTTATTGTACTTTATTTTTATAAACTATTCTAGCATGATTATCTGTGGACTACGAAAAAAAATTATAGACTTTTTGCGAGAGCATGTTTCTTCAATGTTTTTATGTTATTGGATCAAATTTTTTGTATTAGATAAATTGTTAATGACTGTAAGCCTTTTTCGCTAAGCTTTTGTCTCAAGAATAAAATAAATATTTAAAAAATCAGTAAAAAGCAAAAAGCTATGCGATTAGTTTAATACATATACTTAATTACAGGCATGGAAACCGAATCGATGTGTCGCTTCAGTTGTACTGGCTTAATCCAATGCCGTTAGCGAGGGTAGTTTTATAGGAGTACTCCATTTTCTATGTCTACAGAATGTGTTTCAAGTATTGTAAGTGGTGCCTTATCTTCAGCTGCGTCGGAAAGCCTGGCGCGGCGCGCGCAGGCCACGGTTCAAGACCCCGTTTTCCAGAAGATGAAAGGACAGTTCACCGCGGACTTTGACTTCACACACCCAAACGCTATGAAACTACAAAACCTCATTCAGAAGCTACGCAAGTGGGTCAAGATTTTAGAGGCTAAAACCAAAGTCTTGCCCAAGTAAGTAGGCGGGGCTAACATAGACGCGTGACATGATTTTGTCATGTCAATGTCATTTTTTCCTGCTCAGTACTGACGCTTTGCGATACATTTGACAAAACTATGTTTTGGTGCGTATGCTAACATAGCTGGAACACTTATCTAGATAAATCAATAGACTTCACACAAATAATAAATGACATCGCTTGACACGGGGTGACTGATTAACAACAGTAGTCCTTGCCTCGTTTTTTATACATCATTTCATTTGATAAAAAGGATCGGAAAGGCTCAATAAATCTCTTGCGCTGTCTAGTCGTTCAGTCGTCGAATGTCCAACTTCATTCGAATGATTCAAAATACAAAAACTGTTCAAAGTCCGCGATGAGAAGGTAACTGAAGTAGCTCGTATCTTAACTCTCCTAATTGATTGTCAGCGCTCTCGTCGGTGGAGTAAACTTCACGGTTCCATATTTACACGCATAAAATTTAAAGCCCAAATTTTTTTCGCATAATTTTTTATGCACACAATTTTTCGCATAACGATATTTTGTCATAATCAGTTCGTCATTGTCCATAAAAAGAAATGCGAAAAAAAATTAGGGCTTTAAATTTCATGCGAGTAGATATGGAACCAAACTCCACACATATATCCTCCTTGATTTGGCCTCTCCGTATGACACGACCATAACTTTCACTTTAACTTGGTTGAAATTGCTACGCTTCTCTTTAACTCTTCCTTTTCTTCCTTCAATCTTTCCCTCTATGATATTTTGTACACTAGCTTTATATGCTTAATTTTATCACATCCATATTTTTCGTCACATTACATTCTTCGTCAATAACATGTGGAACTCATGGTATTGTCATCTTCGACCATTTATCCGCTGGTTACAGAACTTTCATTCGCTTGATATGATTCAATGAAATACCTCATTAACGATTTAGCATCGTGCGTTGTGCAGACATTAAAATTTAACCAAATTTTCAGATCTTTCCTCATAGAAGAGAAGTGCAGGTTCTTATCAAACTTTAGCCTGAAGACCGCTGAAGTGGAACTTCCCGGGGAATTCTTGCTGCCCAAACACACTCACTACCACGTGAGAATCGCACGGTTCATGCCTCGAGTCGAAATCGTACAGAAACATAACACGTCAGCTCGCAGACTTTACATACGCGGACACAACGGCAAGATATACCCGTACCTGGTGGTCAATGACTCCGGACTCGGGGACGCCAGGAGAGAAGAACGCGTCCTACAGCTGTTAAGAATGCTGAACCATTACTTGGGAAAACAAAAAGAAACATCGAGAAGGTTCCTGCACTTCACTGTGCCAAGGGTCGTTTCCGTGTCACCACAGATGCGATTAGTGGAAGATAATCCTAGCTCAATATCCTTACTAGACATTTACCGAACGGAATGTGCCAACAGGTATGTTGTTTTCGTAAAATATTTTGTGGCCTGGCAACCAGTTTTTTTGGCTGACGTCTTAACATTTTTCAAATTGAACTTTTATTGTAGATGAATGTCCATTTGTTGCCATTTTGACTTTTTCACTTAACATACTACCTGGGACGCGAGGGTTTTGCTGTATTGTGGGCGCAAGGCTGACAAGCTCTCACCACTTACATCATAATTTGTGGCTTTGAAAATGGAAAGGTACAACTTTCGTGGTAGTCGTTAAGGTTCAAAATTTGTGTGATGAGCTATTGTAAATAGCTCTTATTGATTATCACGAAAGTTGTACCTTTTACTAAACACAGGCACATTTATATATAACCCTCTGAATGTAAGACAAACGTGGCATCAAGTAGTTCTAAAACCACTGATGCTCTGCCTACCCCAATGGGGATTAGGCGTGAGCGTATGTATTTATGTAACATACTACCTGTAAATTAAGGTTGATTTACCCCCAAAAAGTATCACATTAGAGACAGGATTTGTATCGCACGGCGCGTAAGCTGGTGCGTGACTTATTAATACAGACTTCAGACCTTTGGGGATTCAAATTTGTGTTAATGTAAGTCTAATTTTTACATTAGGGGTGTGGAATACGATGCTCCTGTGGCGCGATACTATGAAAGATTGGCTGCAGTTCAAGCTAGAGGCTCACAGGCCTCCCATCAAGTACTGAGAGACATCCTGCGCGAGGTATGACATGTTTGTTACGATGTTTTATAAATAGATTTTTTAGCCAACTGCTTAGTGTATTCTAATCGGTAAAAATAACAAAAAACACTCTTAATACCTTTCTGGATCGGTTTTAAGCAAAAGTAGAAACGAAAAGAAGAAAGATTGGATGGTACGTGTAGTGGCAAAAAAGGTAAGCATAGTGTTTTCCGTCAAGATAGCATACACATGACCGAATTTACGATTTTTTATTACCTTATAAATAGAGCTTATTTAGTACAAAAACGAAATAAATAGTTTCTATTTAGTTTATGAAATAAGAACATTGATAGTGTGTACGCTGGCTTAATGTTTGAGCTAGTGTACACATGTTCGTTCTCACAAACAGTTTATTAATACTGCAGCAACGAAATTTACAAAAAAAAAACAGTACATAAACAAAGCCCTGTTGTGCAAAATTTCATAAAGATTGCTAATCAACTAACGGAAATATGAAACACTAGCTTCCCGCGCGGGACTTCGTTCCCGTGGGAATTCGGGAAAATCATGTACCCTATGTCCATCCCGGATAATGTAGGATTCTAATGGTGAAAGAATTTTTCAAATCGGTCCAGTAGTTTCGGAGCCTATTCGATGCAAACAAACAAACAAACAATCAAATCTTTCCTCTTTATAATATGTATAGAAAAGCGTACACGTAACTTACAATGTATGTGGGGTGACTGTAAATTAGTTGGCGAAACTTTGGGGGTGATTCTATTCTACCCATGGAACTGAACAAGTTACCCCAAGGAATAAATATGAAATTCTTAAAAAAAATTCGGCTTCCCAAATAATAGCCAATCAAGCTGATCGCACAAGTTGTATGTAAACTTGTTTTTTTTTTTCGATCTACGTTTCTTGAAGAAAGTTGTTATAGTTCGTTTGCTAATTCACATCCTAAATATTCGTCAACTAATTCACTCAATTTAACGGCGATAATTACTACGCCACATTTTTTCCAAAATACATCAACTGCGCTCAAGTTTTTGTGTGGCAAAACCGTTGTCTGTTTTTAATCTCCAACAAAAAAGAGAGGTGTTATAATTATTAGTTTCACGTGTGTATCTGTGGGTCTATCTGAGGCATCGTAGCTCCTAAACGAATGCGTTTTTTTTTGTTTGAAAGCTAATCGAGATGGGCGTAATCGAAATAGTTCTTAGCTATATTTGATCAAAATTAATTCAGCCGTTTAAAACTTATAAGCAATCGAATGTCGGGGGTGATACAAATTTTTTAGAGTTATTATTAATATAAGGTCCTAATTTATTAGTGACTTTCCTTTTAACACGTTATTGTGTAGGTCAAAATATATCATTTGAGTCAAAAAACAAAGGCATAATATTAAATTGAAAAGGTCTTGAAAAATTTTGTTATGATATTTTTTCATTACTATGATGAATAAACCCATCCATTCAAACGTAAATAATAATGGCAGTAGTAGAGCGGGCGAGCGGGGAGTGGCCGGCTTCAAGTGATAGAGAACCATTCCTTTATCTTTAAATGGAAATTTTTTTTTTATTTTTTTTGTTAAATTTTATTTTAAGATAATTAAATTTTATGTTGGATTTTGGAATACTATTAACCTATACAATAACGTCTTTGAAGGAAAGTCACTAATAAATTAGGACCTTATATATTTTACATTTCAAAAGGTACAAGCAACAATGGTGCCGAAGGGCATGTTACGCGAGTGGGCCGCGGCCACGTTTTCAGCGCCAACAGACTACTGGACGTTCCGCAAGATGCTCACTCTGCAGCTGGCGCTGGCGAGCTTCGCTGAGTACGTGTTGCATCTCACTCGCCTCAACCCTGACATGATGTACGTCCATCAAGACTCCGGCCTCCTCAACGTGTCATACTACAAGTTTGACGTCGACGATACTACAGGTAAGCTTTCATGGTGGCTTACATTAGGTATTCAAGTTTTTTCTAATATGTACATACAGCAGCACGTCAGGTTATCCATTTGCACTACGAAAGCCGCCGCTATTGCAAGCGAGATAACGGCGACGTCAAGGTCAACATGCATAGCCTGCCGGGCTATGATGATCGCAACGACATATTATCTCACGCGTTATCTCGTGGTCACGTGACGCTTTCTCGTAATCTCATTGGTCGAAACAGTCACGTGACCACGAGATAACGCGTGAGATAATAATATGTCGTTGCGATCATCATAGCCCGGCTGATGTGCTGCCGTGTGTACCTTATCACTGGCAGATAAGAAAATTGGGTGTTAATAGGGGGAGCCGATTAAATAAATACTCGTAAAATGGTTTTCACATTTTAGTATGAATCTTGATGTCCCAATGATCTCTTTGTAGTCTTAAAAAATTATGGTTTAGCAGCCAATCTAAAATTCTATAGAAAACATAGAATCAACCTTCAAAATGTATAAAAGTTAAACCAATTTCATGTAAGGGAATGCCACAATTGCCTCGAAGGTTGGCGATTGCAATATATATGTGACAATCTTTTATATGTGAAGAAAAATGAACATTTGTTTAAGAAAAATAGTGATAGGCACAATGTAAATACTAGGACCAAGCATAAACTGGATGTACTAGACAGTCGTCTCCACAAGGTCACGAACTCGTTTATGGGTCAATGTATACGGTTCTATAATAAGATTCCCATGTGTATTCAAAATTTACCTTTGGATAAATTTAAGACAGTGATTTAACAAAAACTTTGCAAAAGGGGCTATTACAAAATTTCTGATTATCTGTCAGACAGGCAGCCATGGGAATGAACTGCTCAGCTCTAGAGTTATTTCAGATTTAGTTAAAACTAGCTTTCCGCCCGCGGCTCCGCCCGCGTGGACTACAGGTTATATCGTGCCCAACTGTGGGATAAAATGTAGCCTATGTCCTTTCCCAGGCTCTAATCTATCTCTGTACCAAAATTCATCAAAATCGGTTCAGCGGTTTAGGCGTGAAAAGGTAACAGACAGACAGACAGAGTTACTTTCGCATTTATAATATTAGTAGGGATTAGTAAATAAGAAAATTTGTAATGCGATTTAAAAGAGCAACCTAAAGTGTTTCTTGTCTGTTCTTCTCTGAGGAAAACTGCACCTTTGCGAATAGGCGTAGAGTCAGTAGGGTCAAAAGAACGAATGCGTATGTATGTATTTAAATCGTTTAATGTATGTTTGTATGTATTTCATTGTAATCTTGACTTGTTTTAAGTGACATCCTGAATGTCCTATAAAATAAAGATTTTTCTATTCTATTTCAATTCATAGTTAAAATATCACAGTAAGATAAGTTCCTTCTCGGTTTCCAAGAGAAACCCAAATAAATAAAAAATACCCATAAGAGGTATTGTGGGTGTTGTGGTTGTTCGCAAACAACACCGTATCGTAAAGCGCTTTTCTTTGGTTTTTCTTTTTCAATTTTAGTTTAGCTGCAAAATCATAATTTAAATATGGGAGACGGTACTGCCAAAATGTCATGTTATGCCCTTTATGCTCAGACTATAAGTTGCACATCTATGCTAGCGCATGTGATTTTTTCCTAGAATTTTAATTGCACTTTGACGTCCACATTAACAGCGTGGGCAAATTGTGTGTGCTTGTTTTGTTTTTGAATGTAAGTGTTTGCGAGCTCGTTTTTTACGTACCGTATTTTTTGCACCTAATACATGGCAATAACGTTTATTTTAACACACCTTTATCCTGTTTTATTTTTTGTTTTGTTCTTCTTGCAAATCTGTAACACGTCTTCCTATTATGTTTGTTTTGTTGAAGGTTGCACATTAACATTTTATTTTAACATAAAAAGGTTTTTTTCTTGCTGGAGGTATCTTTGTACTATGGTTTGTCTGCTGACTTTAATATAACAGGAAAGCTTGAATGTTTTTTTATAATAAGTATTTAATATAAGCTATGGTTTTAATTTTGCATGTTTGCATTTTGCTCGACTTTTTTTTGCTAATAATGCATTTTGAAAAGGTGTATTAACATTGGCGCTAACGCATGTCATCCTGCTTAACAAATGACCTTTTTTTGGATCACGTTTGCTGTATTACTTGATCTGAACAAATCGGTATTAATTGTAAAACGTTATCTAGGCGAATTGGACGGAAACCGTCCGGTTCCGTTTCGGCTGACGCCCAACATTTCGGAGCTGCTGACTTCGATCGGCATCACGGGACCGTTGACCGCTTCGTGTATCGCCGTCGCTCGCTGTCTCGTCACGCCCAACTTTAAGGTACTTTGAACTTACATATCATGATCGTTCAAGATTTTATTTCAAATTCATATTTCGTAAACTTGTATGGAACAAATGTCCTTTTTTTACCAGCCCATTATACGTCCCCTTCGAGGGGCACGGGCCTCCCTTTGAAACACGAAGAGGATTTAGGCCATGTCCAATGTCCTTAAAGCTTTTTATTTATTTCGTTAATAAGAAGTTTAAAATGTGTTACCTTTTGTCCTCAGATTCAGTCCATCCTTCGCACGATCTTACGTGACGAGATGGTAACTGGTTATAGGAAGCGGTTAGAAGACAAACCCGGGTTGCCGACTCCGGGCACGTCCACGGACACCAAGCCCATGGAGATGGACAACGAGACCATCATCAACATGGTGAACAAAGCCGTGACGGTCATTATGAACCGCCTCAACTCCCTCGCACAGTTTGACGGACCCGACAGCAAAGTCGCGACATTAGTCACCGCTGCTAACAGTCACGACAATTTATGTCGTATGGACCCCGCGTGGCACCCTTGGCTTTAAACATTTTCGGTCCTTCGAGCCGGATAATCTGATCGATCTGAAACTAAAAATTTGGTCCTTCGATATCTCCTTGTACATTTTTGTCTCCCTTACTCTATGACTGATATAAATTTATATGTTAAGCCTTTCTTAGGTTAAGAAAGTTAAACGTTGTTGTAAAGTTTTATAAAAGATAATGTTTAGATAGAAATACTTAGTGGTATTTCAAAATACGAATTATAGACCTGTAGTATTAATACAATTAAACTCTGTGATCTTGGTATCCGAAGAATAATAAAAGTGTGATTGTCTTATTTTGTCTTTTAATCTTCTCATATTTTCTTGTCTGTTTGTCGATATGATATTTAGATGTTCTATTTTTTTCAATTTTTATTTAAGTACTTTTTTTTTAAATTGAGGCATTCAACAAAACTGATAAAGGATCCGCCCACTTGCGAATAGTCATCGTACTTCAAACAAAAGTTCGTATACATTTAGTGATGTGATGATGACTTATGACGCATCTGCAATAAATGTGGTTGCATGTGCATGAGTGACAGCACAGTACCTGCATAGGTGAAAGTACCGGGACAGATGAAGTGCGCGGCTAACAAGCGCGGCGCTCCCCGCCCGCGCCGCGCCAGCCAATCTCACTCGATCGCTAGAGATAGTAAAACTGATTTCATCACGCTAACAATGGGAAAGAAAGTGCAGTAATTGTAGGATTGTGCAGGAACTGTTTGTACATTCAGTCGCGTTGCAGAACTTTGCAATGCCGTACCGTTTTAATCATGGCTTGATGCAGTGGTCATTATAGCTCTGAATAGGACATCTGGAAACCAAGAAAAATTTACTTGTTAGTTGCTCGAAGGTAGAATTTTGATAGCCCCAAAAAGTTTGTTAAACTTTCAGAAATAATGAATCGTTGCTATACAAACACTCTTTTTTTGAGACCGAAATCGTTTTGAGTTGGTTCTTCTTAGTTAAAGCCTAAATATTTTAGGTGAGTAGTTACATATCTAATGTCTATAGGGTAAGAGACCAGTCTTCACCAAAGTATAGGATGGCGACGAGCCGTGGTAGGACGTCGGCGTCGTCGCGTTGCTAAGCGGCGGGCGGGCGGCCACGTCGCTCCCCCGCCCCCGCGCCCCGCCGTCGCCCGCCTCCCGCCGCCGGCCAGTCCGCTCTGCGCTACCGCGCTCTTCGCCGGTGTGTCGCTTTTTTCCGCGTGAACATCGCAACGTTCCGACCTCAAACCGACCGATTTTGACACTCGACAACCCCGCCCTGTGCATTTTTCGAGTCGCAAGTTCATCAGTGTGAGCAGTGTTTGACCTGTGACCTGCCTCTCCCGAAGTACATGGGTTCTCCCGCGTTTATTTATGTTGTCGTTTTGGTGAAGTGAATATTTGTGTTGTACGGACGATAACCGTATTATCTGTGCGATCGTGTTCGTGGATATTTTTAACGATCGACAACTTTACCTCGAAGGTGAGTGAATTTTCGATTCTAAGTAAGTTTAGAACGGTCGGGACGTCGATTCGCCGCGACGTGGCGGCCGCCGCCGTCTACGTCTTAACGATACGCCCTGGAATGTAGAGTCCTATGTGTCGTCTTTAGGTTTAGGAGTGAAAATTCTTTGCAAAATCTGTCTCCGCGGTCGACTTTCTTTAATTTTGCAAGATTTCTCTATTGTTGATATTTACAAAGTTCTATTATGTCCTCCCATCACTATGACGTCATCTACATATACACTTCTCTCTATGCATACTACTTTGAACATCAACGTCTTGTTTAGAGTTGTTCCAGTAAGTCATTTATTTTCTGCCATAAAACCAATTGGAATCTGATTAGAGTCGGTCCTATCCCACTATTCCATATGGTGGACGGAAGCGAGTGAATAAGAAAACATGGAGGAGAGCGGGCAGCGCGCGGGGCGGGCGCGGTGCGCGGCCGGTCGGCGGTCGAGCGGCCGCATTCCATATGGAATGCCGGATTATACGCAATGTCAGTGTGACTCGCGCTAGCACGCACGCACTGCCACTGCCCCTTGCACATTTGCAACAATGTTCGCCCAAGATATGGTTTATCTAAAAATCGTAATGGCGCATGTCTCACTATGTTGACGCCTACACATTGATATATTTAGCCTGCTCGTCAATTAAGTCGGCGTCAGAGGGATTTAATAGGCTCAGTTTTGAAATGCCAGCATTCACTGTTAGAAATATTTGATAAAACACACCTTATACTTTTTTCGTTGCTCTTTTCTATATAATATCTAAAAACATCAAATTTACTTCGGTCCTTACCAACGATGTGCTCTTGACGTTGGAAAAACCCCGAGTAATCTTTTTAATTTCGGAGAATCGGTGAAGATTTTCCTGTTCCCTATTTTCCAATAATCATATAAATGACGACGAATGAATTTGTTTACCTTTTTTTAAATTTAGCATTAGGTACTCAACTCAAGTTTCAGATTTTTGCTAAGAAAACTTACCATAAGTACCGATATCTAGAACTAATTACAATGGCATTTTATAAAGAGATTGCTAACTTGATAATTTTGGTTAGCCCTGATTTTGTATATTAGTATTGAAGTGTAATGAGCTCGATAGTGCGTGCCATATTTCGAAACGCGTCCGTCGCCGCTTCCGCTGGGTGACCCACAATTTATGAATAACTTTTAGTAGTATCTATATGTCATGTGGGATTTTGCGATAAACGCCAGCCAGTAATTCGTTACAAAGTAGTAAATGTACTCGGTCCATACACTCACGTCTATAATCCCGGACGGAGTAGGCAGAGCATCACGTCGTTCACATGACACAACTCACTGCATTAACCATAAAAAATATAATGAATGAAATCAAGGCTTACCTACTTTCACTACATATTAGAAATATATGAATGTAACATAACAATCTTTATCAAAGTCCAAATAATTTTATCAAATTATCATGTAAGTCCGGGTCTCAGGTCAAATTTACACAATCTCAGTGACCTTTAATCTTCTTTCAGATAGCTAAAACATGTTCCTTTGTGTTAATTCTTGATACTACTATCGTATCTTTTTGTTTTATTTCCAGTTATTACAACAACTCGCTTAATCATTTTAACTTTTTGTCAGGTTATCGTTGGATATAATGGAACTATCAATGTTTAAATAGTGTAATGTTTAATTTGTTGCTTCATTTAATTATGTCCCTACTTCTTGTTGAGATTCGTACCAACCAACACCCTGAGCTGTATAAAAATATCTTTCGTCCAGACGACAAAGAGATACTCGGACTTGTACCTAAGTCGTTTTTAAAGCAGTTTACCAACTTGTTCACCTTTAAACAGCTGTACAACGAGATTTTATAATTTTAGAATTCTATCTTATTTTTTGACATGCAAGCTTCATACAACTTGTAACGCAATTAATTTATTCTCAAGTTGTTCTTGTGGTATTTTCTAATGTATTGGATTAATTTATTTTGATTCCTCAACAAATATGTAGTACGCCCTATGAATTCATTTCTTTTTCAGTGTAGAGATGACGCCTTTCATTTGAATAGTCAAAGGCTCCATCAGTCACAATGAACACATTCCAAATTGAATCATATTCAATTACCAACTAAATCGGTCAGGATGTCAGCATCAAGATATGATGACACAAGTACAAGGATGTACTGTAGAGATGGTTGTATGCTACCTACTGCTCACGTTCCGCAACAGCTGTTACATGCGTTATGCACTTTATACCCTGATTTTTAGGATTCCCTAGTAAACTACAAAACCTTATAGTTTCATCACGTCCGTCACGACGTGGCAGTAGCAGGACATACTCTAGCCCAATTTTATTCAGTCAATCGTGCACAATCTTGATTTTGTTTAAACATTAAACTATAATATTAAATATTAAACTGTTCTTCTTCATTGCAGTTTCTGTTTAAGCAAGCATTGCGACGTTCGTATTTTGCAAAGCGAATTAAGTGTTGGATGCTACTACTCGTTGTTTAGTGTTGTAATGCCGAGATATAATCGCATTCCGCGGCCTCCCCCTCTCAGACAATAGTAGCATTACAAGCATCTGCTCCATCGTTCCCAACTAAGTTGAAATCTCAAAGAATGTTTTACCTAACTTGGTCTTTGGCTTCTTAACACGTGTCGTTATGTTGACTCATTTCATTCAGTCCCCCACTCCCACCATGACTTTCATTTAGCTGTTATTCCCATGTCTTAATAAGTATTTTGACACTAGTAGTTCATTAAGTGTACCAACCAAATGGTATGATCTAAAAACTATAGTTTAGCAAATAGCAATGGTGGCTGGCGAGGCCCTGGTAGGTGAGGTGTATTAGGAGCCTTGCGGGTAACGGTTCCGCCGTGTTTGCAGAGGCACAGCACTGGGCCCGTGTGTGCGTGCGCGCCGCTCACATCCAAAGAGCCGCGGAGTGCTTACGCCGCCGTAGCGCGGCCGTTGAACCGAATACTCAAGGAATTTCTCCAATGCCGCCGCTTCATTTGCTGGCGAAGAAAAACACTGTAAAGTGAGAGGATCCAAATTTGAGATTGCGTTCTTTGATTTAGCTTTTATCATATTATTATTGAGCGATACGGTTAGTTATTAATGGGTTTGTAAGTGCCGATTTGTCGCAGACACGTGTGCCACAAGTTTTGCAATCTCCGGCATACCGGAGCAGGGTGCGGTCTACCAATAGGTCTTGACTTAAATCGCGAATTAAAACTATATTATTATTTTACTGACAAGTCGTTACTCTACTATATTTTTAAATATCACCGGTTGAATAGTCGAGTGCTGCAAAACAATGGACAGGTAATTAGTCAAGCTTCGTGGTGTGTTGCTTTACTGTTGCCAGAGCCACCCAGCGGCATACTTTCAATAATTTTATTTTACGTTCCTACAATTTACAGAAATTAATTAAACTTACAAGTTGTGTTTGAGGTACATATTTGATAGTTTACTTTTTATTGCACAAAAAAGTCGTATTTTTAATTGCCGGTCGATAGATTTGCATCATTACGTAGTAGACACCTTACTTATAAAAGATTACGTAATCCCGCTTACACTTTTTAGTTTCGACATTATATAGGTATGCATGAGCTGCACGTTGCATAAACATCCGGCTAGAAAGAGCAACGAATAAGATGACATTCAACATTTTATAGACTTTCGCTTATTCTACAACTTTACACGTGGAACCTACGTATCCAGCGATTCATACCTAACATTTATTTATAACTTTGATGATTCCTAAAATAAGCACTATTTCTGTCTACAAAAAAAATTAGGTACATGTAGGTAAACGTTCACAAAACGGCGAAATAAAAAATTCGCAAAATTTTATCGAAGAAACTTCACTTTTGTGGATTACGATTATCGCTTGCAATTAGTACCTAAGTGACTTTTCGTTATTAATTTGCCGTCAACATGTTTGTTTTGGAGAGCATTAGAATCTGTTGGTTATGATCACAGTCACACTGAAGCATGGTCCACCGTACCGACAATCTGAAACAGGACAAAGCGCTATAGGTAAAAGACCAGAAGCGGTTGGTTGAAGGACTGGCGATCTGCTCTGGCTTTTGGCTGCTTTGATTGGTGATCCATCCTCCAGGATAGATCTGTTGAGAGAGGTGTCGTGTGGAGTGGTGTGTAGCGGACGAGTGAACGCCGCGCTGCGACCTTGGGCCCGTGCCTGTCCGCGGACGTTCGTTGAACGCGCTGCGCCTGCGCCCCTCCCCGCACCCACCATGCCTCACCACCACAACTCGCTTGCGACCCGATTACTTGTAAATTAATTTTAGAATTAGACAAGTCCCTTATACGAAGAAAATACAACACTACCCGATGAGTCACTGTAATTTCCACATATTTTTCATATATGTAGCTGCAATGATCCATCGAAGACCTTTCCTTATTATTCATGCTTGTTGAATCGTAATTATAATTACCGACGGCCTGAAATACAATGAATGTGTAAATTTCATTCAGTACTTTATGCGTCACATTGACCTGCCTCTGCTATACTTTAATTGTTTTAAACTACGAAACTCACAGACTTGAGGTGAGTCAAACAAATAAAATGGCTGTGTTTTGCCAAAACAGGCGCATGACGTGTGATTTGCGTGCATTATTTCGTGGCGGTGCTTGGGGCCCAGCCAGGCGGGCCGGCTCGGCTGTGACACCGAGCATTGACCGCTGCCTGTTGATGTTGAGAGCCACTACACACATTATATTAATACAAACAGAGCTGCACATCATTTGTATATTCGCGAGAGCGCCACAAGAGCTGAAACGTGCTCAGCCTCAGCCTACCGTCAAATAAACAGTTCCCGTTTTAGTAGTGTTTACGTGTGTAACTAGTTTCACAAGAGCTACTCTAATACACATGCCAATTTGGGACAATCTTAACACATACATGTGTCGTGTAATTCATAATAACGCACAAACCCTTCGTTGGACCTAGAAATCTGAAATTTCGTGCAGAGGTTTCTTTTAGACATGGAATAAGACTGGATTCTTCTGGACATTAAAATTAAGCAATAAAAGATTATGATTATAATGTGTCGCTTAATATTGCACTGAATGTCTTTACTTATATCTGTAACTAAATATGTTGCTGTTTTGTAAACACTTTGAAACGCTCATAGTGAACTAAAGTAAAAACAAAGACTGTTCTAGCAATTAAGATGGTATGCAAGGATACAGAAACACCTTGAAACCATGTTTATTAAAAACCGCAACATTATGACGGGGCTGCCTGTCGACAATTTATCGTCAAGTATGTCTTGTCTCAATCTCAAGATATCCTGTAAATAGAAACGCACGCATGCATACAAACAGGATGTCGTAGGGTTTTCCTCCTTGTGTCGTTGTGGTGCGCGTAATGACATGCCTGTATACCACGATGCTTATGCCGTGATGTATCGCGATTGTAAATGATGCGCCGAGGAACTCGTTTTACACACTACGACATAATTAGGGTAGTCTTTCATTTACAATGTGTCAAGTATATGCCGAGCCTGAAATAAAAAAATAATATAAATTATGCAGATGTTTTGTGGTCGCTCCACTAAAATGTATGATTTTGTTAAAGATCCTAACCAATAATGTTTAAATACATCCAATTGTGGTTTAAACTCGCAAAAGAAAAAGGTGGAATGCCTACGTAAACACCGACTGCTCTGTTGACTAACTGCATTAATCGCAGATGGTTGCGTCTGATCTCTCTCATGCAGCACGAGCTATTATCACCGGTGTACTTTCCCCATCTGCAGTAGTGGCAAGCAATGCAATCACAGCTTCGTAATAATAATAAAATAAGAGACATCACGTCCATCGCAACGATGCGACTTATATAACTGTACCTACCTAAGCTTTACGCAACGTGTCCCGCTGACGTTCCCATAAATCGAATTAAATTTAAAGTGTCTTGAATCCATTACAAGATTTACTTAATTGTCAATCGTGAATTCTTTATCAAGCACTTACAAAGAAATTACTTAAAATCACATGTAAGCAGTACACCTAAATACAGAAAGAACACGCCAATGCCATAAGAATAAAATATTGTTATATGTTTTATAAGCACTATCTATGGCTATTCGACAACCCATTTGTAAAAAAACTACACTTGCCAGAAGCGCATATAATATCGCAAATGTAATGGATTGATATGGGACTGCGCCGCTGACATACCAGTCTCCATTCCAGGTTGTTATCGGTGGCGATAAGTAATAGGTACTCCAGATTATACTACCATTTTCTTTTACAACATACTTACAATAGCGATTGCATAATATAGTTTAGTCCGGTGACAATTCTTTGTCTTAGTGCTTTGTCTTGTTCCTCATTCAGGTATGTACGCTTGATTAGGACAATTCTTAATTTCTAAAAAAAACCGGTGTGGCTAACTATTCACCAACTATATTCTTATGTCTTTGTCTTTCAAAAAGAACTTCTGAACACGGACCAAGTTTAACATCATAAACTCTGAAATTATTTACGAGTATAATTTCTTGTTCGGTTAGTCTCACTATTCACCGAGAGATGTAACAAGTGGTGCATCGGGGAGGCGATCGATAGGGGTCGGTGGGCGGGAGCCGGCGACGGCGGGGGGAGTCACCAACGTCAGCTGGAGCCCGGCCAGCCTGCCTCTCCTGACATTTTACACAAATCAACCTTCGCCGGCATAACCTCTGCTATTCCTCGGTGGCTAGACCCAAATAGAATAGAATCTGCTTGTGATTCGAACTAGCTTGGGCAGTGTATTAACTTCCTAATGCTTTGCTGATTAATCGCTCTGACTCTTTGGGATTATTCATTAATATACTTTCGCGGTTATTAAAACGAAAATCGAGGTAAAGAACCTGATTTAACATGCGACTCTCATATTTTAGTATAGCGCAGCGTGTAATAAAATATAGTTGCGAGAATAGTGATTCAAAAGTGAATTTCTACGTGCTCAAGTGGTAGCCGACCTCGTATTTCGGTATGTTTATGTAGTTTAACCAGAATTCATTGATGCTAGTAATTTTAATGTCGAGAAAGTCAACTACGCCTTAAAATAATGTCTTACGTGCCTGTTTCGTTTTCCACGAAACGTTCTACGTTTCAGCTTAACGATGCGAAGAAAGTCATATGATTTATTTTCTAATCACTCATCATGACATAACTTGATAACTACATTTTAATGAATGAAAATGTGAATTGGGTAGCTCGAATGTATCCCAGCCCAGCAGCTCTAGCACGATAAAGATAAACTCGCGCTCGGCTCACGCTGAAACTTCACTTTGATTGCGCGAGGGTCCCGCGCAAAGGCTTGCTCGCCCTATGGCGTTGTCAATGTTGACATTTTGACATAGGACCGCGGTGCTGTTGATGGCTCTATACACTTACGCCTATAACCTCTATCGGGATAGGCAAAACATCATGTAGTGCTTAGTATAACCACTTGACCGCCACATTTGACATTAGATGGAATATAAGTATAGTAGTGATAGGTTGTTAGCTTTTCGCCCGCGATACAACGTAACCGTACCAACAATCTCCACTATGCATTATTTTTGCTTCATGATTTTGGCGGAATCGCATCAGCACGGATAGTCATTCAAAAAAAAGTATCGCGTCCCACATACTGGCCTCAACAGTATGACTGGAAAGAATTGGCAGCTGGCACATACTTACTGTTTTTCTTTTACTCCTAGTCCATTGTGTAGAATATAAAACGATTTATATTGAGAGCTACATCGTTTTATTTCTTATTATAAACAAAGATATTAATGAATTAATCATAAACTAATCAAAATAACTAGAACTGCAGTGTTATCGCGCTAAAAAAAGTGGATTGAATCGCAATTGAAACGCAGCTGGGGGGCTACCACCTAAGCGAAGCTGATGCTGATTGAACGAATGGAATGATGTACATTGCTGTGTTTGGTTCATGTCGTTAATCAAGGTCTCCTTTTAAAGAAGCAATCGACAACGTTCCATTCGTTTACCCGGCATCAGCTTCGCTTAGGTGGTAGCCCCCTAGCTACGTTTCAATTGCGATTCAATCCACTTTTTTTAGCGCGATTGCCCTGCAGTTACTTGTGAAAAGTCTAGCAGTGAAATAAAGTTTTTAAAATATTTATTGTAGACTCCCCTTGAAAAATTAGGAATGATAAAGATAGATAGATAGATAGAAATTCTTTATTGCACACAGTCACAAAAAAAAAAGTTTTACAAACTTAACTAAACAAAAGTGCGCAAAGGCGGCCTTATCGCTAAGAGCAATCTCTTCCAGGCAACCCTTGTTTTAGGGACAACTTTACGAAGTCGAGAGTAGTGCAGAGTAATATTTATAGAAAATAATAGACTAATGGAATATAATAACTATGTACATAGGTTATAATATATAAATAGACAATGTGTACATAAATAGATAAATAAAGATGTATAGTAACTCCAGTATGTAAATTTTGTTGGTATAAACCAAAATTTTAACCTACATTTATTTACTAACGTTCAAGCACAGTTCATCTACATAACAGTCAAGAGTTCGTATTGGAAATAACTTTGTTGTAGGTATAGCGATATGGTAGTTAAGGTACCGACAATTGAAATGTCTGGGCCGGAGGCGTGTTTTAAAAACCTCTTCATTGTTCGCTGCGGTTGTGCATCACGCAGCGCTCATGTTTTCCTGTCGCTGACAATATCACTATCATAAAAAATTATAAGTAGGAATCATAAATATTAAACATAGACGATTTCTACCACAGCATTGTTTCTTATGATATGAGCCTCCTATCCAATATGATACTGCTGCAAATACGTGCGTATTTGTTACAAAATTGTGGTACGATATCGAAAATGATAATGTTTGTAAATTTCGATGTTTCTAGGTTAGTGATTTCCGAAGCTACTTTTCCGTTTGAAATTAATTCTTTCACAAGTCAGTATTAATAATTGGCCTTACGGAAGTCTATTTTTGTCCCTAGATTCTCTTAGGGAGTAAGCCGCAAGAGGGTTGTTTGTAAAGAATAATACGGTTTTTGTATTATTAATTAAATGCCTGGATATTGAGAACAATATCCAGGCATTTAATTAATAATACACGAATATCTTGTATCATCAACACTCGCTATACCTAAATAGTCCTGAATGAATGTGGAAGAGCGGAGTCTCCTGGCCTGGCACAGGCATATTACATGCTTAAAAGGAGGCTCCAGCAATTTTATGATAATTTTATGTGTAAAAGGAAATAAATGTTTTTTTTTTTCTTTTTTTTTATTGTACAGAGGCCAGCACATCGGATGACCCCTGATGTGCTGGCGTCTGTATGATTCTTGGAAAACCGGAAAACCGTTCTTATCGCAACAGCACAAAGTGCACGCATGGGTTACTTGATGTGCGACCGTCTGTAATCATCATGGACCCGTACCTCATAAAGTGCTATGTTAATGTTTGCACACGATATCACAGCAATTATCTACTTTATCGTTAACATTATCCTCCTACGTTTCAGTCCCTTTAATTGCAAGCTGACTTTTTATTACTATTCAGATTTCGACAAAATAGGTAGTTATCTGATACATACAAACGTGACAACGTATTCAACAATATCTGTATTTTGTTTTATTATTTACTCTACTAGCTTTCCGCATGCGACTTCGTTCACGTGGAAAAGTAGTAAGTACGATAACTTTTTCCGATAGTTATACATAGCCTATAATCAATATTCTGCTCTCAATTAAACTCATTCCAGCAGCAATTTTACATGTAAAATTCGTTCAGTATTTTCCGGGATATACACTAACGAAGAACAAACCGAAAATTATTTTAAAAATGGCCAATTACAGTAATTACTTTTCAGAAAGCCAGGTTCTGCTGTTTTATTATATTTATTGATTAGTTTACGAAAATTTAAAAAAATGTGCTCTGACTAAACGTTTACATACAGACATGCATGATATGAAGTTACTAGTTTGTATAATTTTAATGGGACAATTACTCATGTCATTTATCAGTTGTTCTTTGATAGCAAGTGCAAAATGCAAAATAGCTAAAATGAGTCACCTTTTTGATCTTACAGTAAATTAGCCGCACAATGTAGAATAACTTTTACTAAATAATAATATGTGGACATGTGTAGGCCACGTGTAGTGTGCTGTACCTCATTAATAAGATAACCGTTACAGAAAAGGATTTATCGTTATTATTTCTGTATACATTTAAATATACATACATACATTGATTTGCTTAACAATGAATTCCAACATCTCCAACCATATAAGGTACAGCTATTTAGTTACTTACTTAACCCACTCAGTGATTCATTCCATTGTGACTGAAAGAATTAGTTAGGTTTAACTATGCGTAAGTGTAAAAAAAAAAAAAAAAAATATTTGTGTCTCACATATTCTTCGTATAAATAGGCAGGGGTCTCCTTTTAGGCATGAGAATGCCTGTGCCAGGGGGCCCCGCTCTTCTCTTAGATACAATTCTTATGCTAGAACAATTTAGGCATGCAAAGTGTATGTGTATGTGTGTGTACGGGTGCATGTGTGTGGGTGTGTGTGTGGGTGTGTGTGTGTGGGTGTGTGTGAGTGTAGTTATATATAAATAAATATTTCATTATAACATATATGTTTAAATATATAAGTATATATTGTACATATTTTAGATATTTTCTAATATATTTAAAACAATTTACAAATTACGATTGCTGTAACAATACCTCAATTTCATCATAGGTCAGAGATTTTAACCACTTGGTTACACTGGTCTTGCATTCGTAATAGGGTTTGGAATATATGTCAGTCTCATCGTTTATAATATTATACAGGTAAGTTGAGCGTGTTTTAAATTGGATACTAGCAAATTTTGTTTTTACTCTAGGAATGTGTACAACTTTACGTTTTCTCCTTCTATGTTCAGTGTCAGGGCCATTATAGGGTAAAGACTTATGTAGTTTAAGAATAGTATGTAGTATATATAGTTTTCTTATAGACAACACGTTGCATATACTATATAGGGTTTCAGTCGGAAACCGTCTTTTCTTAAAATGCATTACCTTTAGTAGTGCTCTTTGAGCTCTTTCTATATCCAAAAACCTTGTTTTAAATGCACCCCCCCACACAGGTATGCAGTACGTGATTATAGATTGTACCAACGCCAGATAAATTTGGATTAGAATATTTTTGGAAGAAGCTGATTCGTTCGGAGTTCTTGGAACTATATATCTAAGTGACTTGAACATCCAGACGAACTTCCTTATTCTGCCCGCAATCTGTTCTATTTGTGGGTACCAAGATAATCGTTGGTCTATCATCACGCCCAAATATTTGGTACAATCAGTCTTTTCAATTTGAGGACAATCGCAACCACCTTCCACAGAATGTATGTATACAAGTTGTAAAAAGTTGGATAGGGATGCATGGTTCTGTTATGATTGTTTTGAATCTAATGTGATCACGAATATATGAAAGCAAATGTAAGTATTTGTTTTTTATTCTACCATCTTGAGAGAAAAAGTAAAAAATAATGAAACTCACAGGTAATGTAAAAAGGGGTTCGAAGAAAAACGGCCTGTGATCCAAGATGGCTGCCGATTTTCTCGAATGTGATGTCGCAGTTTGAAACCTAGTCAGATCGATAGAGGATGTTTAGGTGATCAAAAAGTAAAGAGGGTCATTTTTTCGTATCATCACCGGGAACCGAGATATAATTGATTTTTGTTAAACATGTGCTGCCATCTAGATTTTGTTTTAAAAATTAAGTTTTTTCAAAATATCGCGAGTGTAATGATAGGTACGCGCTATTTAATGACAATAAAGCCTAGTATTTTTTATTTTGTTCTTTTTTTAACCGACTTCAAAAAAGGAGGAAGTACTATGTATCTTTTTTATGTATGTTCATTGATTTCTCCGCCATTTATGGACCGATTTTCAAAATTCTTTTTTTGTTTGAAAGAGTTTACTCTAGAGGTGAACCCACTGCCATCACATCGGGATCTGATGATGGAATCCCAGGAAAATCGAGAGAAACCCTCGAATTTAATAGGCACTTAGATTTATCCTCACGTACTTTCTATTATTTAAACTCAAAATAGAAAAATAAAAAAACATTTTATAAAAAAAATAAAACGACTTCTAAAAGCTAAAAACAAAGACGTATCATTTAATATTTGCTACATACCTACTGATATTTTTAAAGTCAGAGCCAAGTAATGAGTTTGATAGGCTATGCGTCTTCAAACAGATAAGTAGGTACGTAGCACATGGGATGCTAGTCTTGATTTTTCGTTTTTTGCAGTCGGTTTATTTTATTTTAATATATTTAACTTTTATTTTAAAGTATAAGCATCTTTTACATAAACCCCTTATGCCGCTGGGTGGTGGAGACTATAAATGGTCGTTTAAAGAATCAATTCCGTCAGCTACAATCGCAGTGTTCAAATTACACAGTGCCTCGTATTGCTGACGAAGTTAGAATAGCTTGTACATTAATAAATGCGTATGGAAAAAAGTTGACAGACTGTGACCTGGTTGATGAGATTGTCAATGAAATATATTTGAAATATGACACTCCAAACTTACTGAGTAGCTTAGTCATTGACAATAACTTAAATCAGCGAAGAGCTAGGTTTCAACCCATATATGGCAGCGTAGGGTTTGAACAGTTTCCTATTTTAGAATATGATGAATTAATAGTAATAGCTTTGGGACCATACCAAGTGGCGCAAGCAAAAAGTTACTATGGGGAGCACATTAAGCCCAATGGTGCTTTTATAATCGAAGTTTATGAAGACAGGACCATTGATTTCGATTTTAACGACTATCCAATTGTCACTACTGAACCCTGGCTTCTCAGAGCAAAAATTCAGTCAAGACACCAAAGTAACCGAATCTATTTCGTGTACATATTAATAAACAACGGTTTGCAAGGGAGGCGTAAAATCGTCGAATACTACTGTAATTGTTTGGTTGGGAAACGAACCTTAGGATGCTGTGCCCACGTTATGTGCATAATTTGGTACATGGCTTGGGCTCGGCATCAAGAAAATCCCATCCGACCTCCTGCGGCCTTCTTAGACGTAATATGGGCTAGGACTGAAAATGATGAGGAGAATGAACAAGACAATGGTGAATGATGCGTAGTGCATATATTTCTATATGTTATACTAGCTTTTCGCCCGGGACTTCGTTCCCGTGGGAATTTTTTAGTCATTTTTCCAATGTTTTTAATAGTTGTTCTGCTATTCGGGACTGAGAAAAATACAACAAATCAAAAACCATGAAAATATAATTCGAGTCCAACCGATCTCGAATTATAAGTGTTCGAACAAACACGACTTTATTATATGTAAGTATTAAGATTTACATACTGTAGGCTGGACGAATAAACTATTATCATGAAATTTTTTTTTCAACTAAATCAGTATTCGTACTTCTTCATTTCAGTTTGCTGCTGAGACCAGCCATTGTACGTACTTTTAAGTCTTACTTTTTATTTTATCCATCCAGCAATAGTATGTAATACTTAAGGCGACTACAGCACCCGATAAAGGCAGCACACATAAGAATAGTGCCATCTCCGTCTCTCAACAGGCCTGGGCCGGCAGTGCGAGCAGTGTCAATACACGAAGTTTACGGACTATGAAAGCGTGCGTGCGTAAAAACAAGTTCGAAAGTTAGAAAAATGAGATTTATGGAAAGGTAACAGCTTAAATCGAAAAATGCGTTAACTACTTACTTATCGAGAGTGTTCAATCACGAACATTTTGATAGCAAATTCAAGTTCCTGTGTGCATTTTACTATCGTTTTTACAGCTTAAAAGATACACAATATTGGGTATTTAGAGGTGACTTTGTGAGCTTTTCCTATCGAACCAAAAGTGCTGAATCATGTTTTCAGCAAACTACTTATCTAGTTTATGTCCTGAATATTACCGTAGTATTTTTTTTCTTCGATTTTATGCAGTGCGTCATGCTTATCTACGCATCATAAAATCGTAATTTAGGTGCTGTAGTCGCCTTAATAGTGTGTAGTAATATATGGTTTACCATAATTTGGTAAGTCTCGTTGACAAAATTGTTATAAAGATTTCGGCTTTGTTATCAGACCTATTCGCGGTATGTCTTACTTTAAATGAAACATTTGTACAACGAAAGCCGGCGCTATTATGAGCGAGATAAAGCCGGTGTTAAGGTCAATATGTATAGCCTGATGCGCTCCCATTAGGTACAATACACAAAAAGATTTATTTTTTACAAAAAAATCATTCAAAATAACTCCACCATTTCTATATACATCTGCTAATAAAAAATACATCTGTTAATATATACATCTGTAAACAAATATTTCCATTTGTTTTATTATTATTCACACGACAAACACATACACATTGTACTTTAATTTACTTTACCTAGTCAAGTCAGGTGCTGTCATCGTGTTATTATTTTATTTGATTAGCATTCCGCCCGCGGCGCACACCTCTTACTATCTAGGTGCAGAAAATCAAATTAATCTGTTCCACAGTCACAAAGTGATGGTAAAACAAACAAACGAATAAACAAATAATCACAGTTTTAAATCCTTATCCTTAATTCTTTATCGATCTTAACTAAATGTGGAAGTTCGTCTGTTTGTTTTTCCTTCCCTCACATCGTGTCTGTAATTATTTAAAAACTCATTGTTAGTCCGTAAACGAAGTCCCGGGTGGAAAGCTAGTGTAACAAAAACTGTTTATATTCATAATATTATGTACTTTCACATTTTATAATATTAGTAAGGATAATTGTAAAAGTAAAGTGATATCGTATTTGATATTTTGTTTGACTTTATTTTGTTAATTATATTTGTAACTGCTTATTTAATAAATGTAATGATTATAAAGGCTTTTATTTCAATAAACTACCTAATGAGGTCATTCATCCATACACTCACGCCCATAATCTCTAACGGGGCTTATGTGAAAGATGCTTATACTCTTTACAATAAAATAAAAACGTACTAATTTTATAAGAAAAAGAAAATAAACCGACTTCAAAAACCGAAAATAAAGACGAGCATTTATTGCGCTACGTACCTATTTATCCTTTTGGAGACGTATGGCCTATCTAACTCATTTGACTTGGCACCGCCTTCAAATAGATCAGTGGGTAATGTAGCACATTAAATGATGCGTCTTTATTTTTCGCTTTTTGAAGTCGATATAATTTTTTTGTAAATAGTTTGTTTATTTATCTATTTTTAAGTGTAAATAATAGAAAGTATGTGAGTTATGTAAGTGTCTACTAAATTCGAGGGTTTCTCTCGATTTCCCTGGGATTCCATCAGCAGATCCTGATGTGATGACAGTGGGTTCACCTCTAAAGTAAACTCTTTCGAACAACAAAAGAATTTTGAAAATCGGTCCATAAATGGCGGAGAAATCAATGAACATACATAAAAAAGATACATAGTACTTCCTCCTTTTTTGAAGTCGGTTAAAAAAAGAACAAAATAAAAAATACTAGGCTTTATTGTCATCAAATAGCGCGTATCTATCATTACACTCGCGATATTTTGAAAAAACTTAATTTTTAAAACAAAATCTAGATGGCAGCACATGTTTAACAAAAATCAATTATATCTCGGTTCCCGGTGATGATACGAAAAAATGACCCTCTTTACTTTTTGATCACCTAAACATCCTCTATCGATCTGACTAGGTTTCAAACTGCGACATCACATTCGAGAAAAAATATCCAAGATGGCGGCCACAGGCCGGCTCCCATATTAAAATCTTCGAACCCCTTTAAATACTAAATTTGACAAGACGCATATCATCGTTAATTTGTGTAGCTCAGGCCAGCAGACCCACGGAATTTAAACAATGAATTTAGGTATTCTATGTATGCCAATACACAGTGCCTTCCTAGTGCCAATTGATGCCAAAAGAACCATATCTAGTGCCATCATAGTTTAAGAAATATAGGTCGTTGTTTGTGGGTCTGCTGGACGGATATCAGCCCAGCAGACCCACCTCTCGTACACGGAAACGGCTAAAGTTAGAGACATGGTTCTAGTTCTAAGCTTTAATGCTTTACTTGGTGCCATCGAGAAAAAAGTTTCAAACCTAGTGCTTCAAGCGTTTCGGAGCTATAAAACGATCTTGGTGTGCCTGCTGGGCGGAGGTTCAACGCAGCAGACCCACCTCTCGTACACGGAAATGGCTAAAGTTAGAGACATGGTTCTAGTTCTAAGCTTTAATGCTTTACTTGGTGCCATCGAGAAAAAAGTTTCAAACCTAGTGCTTCAAGCGTTTCGGAGCTATAAAACGATCTTGGTGTGCCTGCTGGGCGGAGGTTCAACGCAGCAGACCCACCTCTCGTACATGGAAACGGCTAAAGTTAGAGACATGGTTCTAGTTCTAAGCTTTAATGCTTTACTTGGTGCCATCGAGAAAAAAGTTTCAAACCTAGTGCTTCAAGCGTTTCGGAGCTATAAAACGATCTTGGTGTGCCTGCTGGGCGGAGGTTCAACGCAGCAGACCCAACACGATAGCTCCATAACTAGAAGGTAATTGGTATGAAATCTCATATCAACGTTTAGTGTGTAATTAGTGCCTTAGCATAACATAAAAATATCTGTTTAATTTGACTTCAAAACATAACAAATAGCCTCTGAAAGTTCTCCATACATTTTAACAACCGAGGTACAGTCACGCTCAAAACTCAATTTATTAGGTTACATATGCCAACATATTTTTTGAATGGGGTAATAAACTGCCAATTTCTCACTTCAGATGTCGCCTCTGTTGACTGATCCTAAAATTATACGTGTAGCTGTCATTCTCCATATTAGTTTCGTAAAAAACAATTTATTTATAGTAAATTAATGAATTTTGACAATTTGCACAGCTATTAACTGCAAAAATACGATGTACATATATTCCCCAAAGATCAAAAAAAAAAGTTTAAAAAAAGTAGCTTTTCTTTTACTCAACTCTTCTTTCAATTGAAGTACACATCTTTGTAATTTGACTTTAATTTGAGTAATTATTTCCGCAAAAAAAATAAAAAACACTTGCTCGCAATCTAAATAAAATGACAGCGCCGCAGCTTGACACGGAACAGTCAACAATGCTGCCACCTCTAAAGAGCTTTTAGTTTATAACCCCATTCGTAATCGTTCATATATCCTAATAGTAATTAACTACATACCCATTATATAGATATACCAACTTATTTTGTAAAAAGGTAAAAGGCGACTAGGCAATAAATTTAAAAAAAAAATAGGCTACGCATCTGCATGTTGCTTTCCCAAACCAATAGATGGCGCTACTATTTTATGATGCGTTGTCTCACAATAAGATTGTTAATGCATTTAAGACTATGCGCGGCCTATGCGCTAATAAAGGGTAGATGACTTTCAGCACTTGACTACGGTTTAGGTAAATCGTCAGATGGCTTAACAGCGCGAGCTTCCGGGTTCGAATCCCGATCGTGTCAAAAATGTTTCACTACTTTTTTTGGATAATAATAAGAAAACACTATAGTTTAGGAGTAAAAATGTTTTTTTGATTAAAATGCTTTTCTTTAAATGCTCTAAAATACAGTCTCTAAGGACAAAAATAAACATAAAATAAACCAAACTCATAATTATATAATTTATATGATATTAACTTACCCATTAAAAAAACATTTTTCAACTCTTAAATTTTTTTGTCCCAATCTTATACACAGTCACATAGTACCGAGATATATTTGTATTCTGAATATAAGTTAAGACGATAACGCACACCTAATAAAACCTGAAGATATATTTTTATCATATATAAAAATTAAACTACGTAATTTTTGATTTAGGTACTTAGCGCTTAAACTGTGCTAATAACTAATAAACCCCGCACGCAGGCAAGGGGGAAGACTTAGTAAGTACATAAAAGGTCACTTGGTGGACAAAAATCACCTTTACGAACATTGAAAATAAAATACAAGCTTGTAAAAAAGACATTTAATCCATATTGTATCAACAATTACGTAAAAACTATTGATTATGTACGCGACTGTATTCATTTTGAAATGTATGCAGAACTTTCAGAGGCTATTTGTTATGTTTGGAAGTCAAATTAAACATATATTTTTATGTTAAGCTAAGTCACTAATTACACACTAAACGTTGATATGAGATTTCATATTAATTACCTTCTAGTTATGGAGCTATCGTGTTGGGTCTGCTGCGTTGAACCTCCGCCCAGCAGGCACACCAAGATCGTTTTATAGCTCCGAAACACTTGAAGCACTAGGTTTGAAACTTTTTTCTCGATGGCACCAAGTAAAGCATTAAAGCTTAGAACTAGAACCATGTCTCTAACTTTAGCCGTTTCCGCGTACGAGAGGTGGGTCTGCTGCGTTGAACCTCCGCCCAGCAGGCACACCAAGATCGTTTTATAGCTCCGAAACGCTTGAAGCACTAGGTTTGAAACTTTTTTCTCGATGGCACCAAGTAAAGCATTAAAGCTTAGAACTAGAACCATGTCTCTAACTTTAGCCATTTCCGTGTACGAGAGGTGGGTCTGCTGCGTTGAACCTCCGCCCAGCAGGCACACCAAGATCGTTTTATAGCTCCGAAACGCTTGAAGCACTAGGTTTGAAACTTTTTTCTCGATGGCACCAAGTAAAGCATTAAAGCTTAGAACTAGAACCATGTCTCTAACTTTAGCCGTTTCCGTGTACGAGAGGTGGGTCTGCTGGGCTGATATCCGTCCAGCAGACCCACAAACAACGACCTATATTTCTTAAACTATGATGGCACTAGATATGGTTCTTTTGGCATCAATTGGCACTAGGAAGGCACTGTGTATTGGCATACATAGAATACCTAAATTCATTGTTTAAATTCCGTGGGTCTGCTGGCCTGAGCTACACAATTTTCCTAATCATTTCATTTTAAATTTTAACATCTCATTGGTCCAAAGAGTGATTTTTTCAATCTGTTGCAGCTTAGGATTTGCCATACTATCCCGAAAAAAAAAGTAAGCTATGTATAAATAACTTATTTTCCTCATTCAATATAAACTAAATTTGATATTAAAGAAATTTTATTTATGTTTGAACACTTGAATTTATTATTACTATATAAACATTTTCTCTCGAAAACTCGGTGGCGTGGGCCCCTCTGTTTTAAATTATGTATATATTTTTCCCAATCAGCTGTCAACTTACTTATTTATAACCATCATCTTTCACACTCCCCTTCCATCAGATGGGTTGTTGTGGATTTGCCCCAAAGTTAATTCGCCACGTTTTAAAATCTCCATACATTCAAAGTTGATTGTTACCTCTTTATTCCTTCACCATTTTGCATTAAGTAAGAGAAATTCATCTAGGTGCCTCATGTACTTGAATTTCCCAATATTGATTTAAAGCGCAGCTGTTTGTTTTGGGATGAGTGTGAGTAATGCACTCGGCAGTTATTTATAATGTTACTAACAATAACACTTGTTATCCGGGAATACGTGTGCAACCACTAATCACCTACGTGCCTAGGTACCTAACATTGTGAATTTGTGACTGTTGGAGACAGGCGCACTAAACGAATGAATGCGTGACTACTGATGTAGATTTGAACGGTTTAATCGAGATGCTTTTTTATTTGCAGATGACACATCACTTTTATTTAAAGTGAAAAGATATGACACTAATTATGACGACGTGAATATTGCGATCTCAAAGGTAGTTGAATGGTTCACTGCAAATAACCTACTCTTGAACGAGAAAAAAACCAAATGTGTTAAATTTACCTTGCCTAACGTTAAACAGTTTAATACCAATGTACAGGTTAAAAATGAAAAACTGGAAGTTGTAGAATCTACTGTATTCTTAGGTATCACTATTGACACAAAGCTTCAATGGGGTCCTCATATTGATAAGTTAGCGAACAGACTCAGTTCAGCAGCTTACGCGGTTAAAAAAATCCGTCAATTATCGGACGTAGAAACCGCGAGAACCGTATATTTCAGTTACTTCCACAGCCTAATGTCATATGGCATTTTGCTGTGGGGTATTGCTGCCGACATTAATAAGATATTTGTCCTGCAGAAAAGGGCTGTTCGCGCGATTTATCAAATGAGACCTAGAATGTCTCTTAGAAATAGATTTAAGGAAATAGATATTTTGACATTTGCGTCCCAGTATATATTTAATAATCTTTTGTATGTAAAGAAAAATGAACAATTGTTTAAGAAAAATTGTGATAGGCACAATGTAAACACTAGAAGCAAACATAACTTGGATATACTAGACAGCCGTCTCTACAAAGTAACAAACTCTTTTATGGGTCAATGTATACGCTTCTACAATAAGATTCCCATGTGTATTCAAAACCTACCTTTAGAAAAATTTAAGACGATAATTAAACAAAAACTTTGTAAAAAGGGCTATTATAGAATTTCGGATTATCTGTTAGACAAGCAACCATGGGAATAAATTGCTCAGCTCCAGAGTTATTCAGATATTAAGTCAATTAAAATTAACAGTAAGAAAATTTATATGATTGACTTAAAAAGAGCGACCCTCGGAGTTTCTTGCCTATTCTTCTCCTGAGGAAGACTGCACCTTTGCGAATAGGCGCTAAGCCAAAAGTGCTAATGTAATTCATAATATTGACGTGTTCAAGTATCATTTTATATGTTCAATGAAATAAACACTTTTGACTTTGACTTTGACTTTGCTCTGCAAATTTAATTATAAAAGTATGGGCAGATCTTTCTGGATAGGTCCAAATTTGCAAAATTTTTTGCTTTAAAGAGACAACTAGGTTGTTTCACAAATTATGTGGGTATGTGTTGTTGGGAAAACGATTACTCCCTTAGCTTCCAAACCGTTTCTGAAATGACTAAATTAAATTACAACAAGAACATTAGTGTCATACGAAGCGATATATTTTGTGCCAGTAGATCTCACAGATGAGTTAGCATGTCTGTTGAAACGCGAGAACGCTGATGAGCATAACAGCTGATAGTCAGCTGGACGGCTTGGCCTCGTGTTCGCCACATCTAAATATCGCCGCGTCTGAGTTCATCGCCTAAACTATCCGAACGATATGTAATAAACAGCGGACTATTGAAACACCCAGCCGCTACACGCGGCGCGGCGGCCAACGGCAATTGAGGGGCCACAGCGGCCTGCGGCGATTGTACAGCTAGAAACATACTCTGTCTGATACTGCGCACAATCTAATAAAAATCATCCGATTCTACTTCATAGCTAATGCCTACTCAATTGGTCCTTATTTTACGTATAGGCTCGGGAATCATTTTTTTAAATTAACTTGATTGAATATAATTTGGCAGGTGTTATGGCAGGGTAGATATCTACCTCCGCGTGAGGAATAACTACTTTTGCAAAGTCATATATTTCTCCATTGGCGGAAAGTAAAGTAGTGAGAGCAAAGTATGCGAAAAAATGAGTAATTAAAAGGTTGACAGCGAAGGCCGCCAGTTCCGCGTAGTGTCGCAACTCCAGCGGCGCAAGCGCAGCGGGCCGCTCACCTCGCCGTCTGCAGGTCACGCGCACCTTCGATTCCTTTCTAATGTACTTTCTATTTCATATATAGGTACTCGATTCGTCGATTTTATGTCAAGCAAGACTCATCTTACCTTCACATTTTTCCGCAGTTCTCGGTTCTCTAATCCTTATTGAATTACATCTGTATACAAGGTACCGTCGCGGATGTACCTATTCCCTCTACGTGCATTCGAGAGCCTCGCGGTCCAGTTATCGTTGTGCACTGCGCATGCATTCTACATCAACATTCCAACGATGACGCGTCATCCTCGACTGTGCGTCGATGCGTTTAGCATTTACGTTCAGGACATAACCACGGAGTAATGAATATAACTCTTCCATCTTAAAATCATGCTTTTGTTTTAACTTGCAAATCTAAACCTTGAACAATGGTTTCAGTAAATGAATCTTATGGTTTAGGATGGATAATATACTGGGAATCGTTTTAAATGAAATGGAAAGTATGGTGTGGTTGCACAACGCTATTGTCCTATTCAGTACCCGTACGTACATGTAATTCACCGGCCACCTAGAACGGTATCAAAGTTTGAACAGACTCCCATAAGACGGACACTTTAATTAGAGCTGATGGCGATATAAATCCTACCATGTCGACGACTGTTAGAAAGTGCGCATGACGTAACAATGCGGCTCGCTCTCTGCTCTGGATCGTGACCGATATAGTTACTTCTGTTTCGATACGAACAGTTTTATTTATACTAACATTATAGTTTACCTTTATACAGGGTGATAAAAAACCTCAGCTATATTCTAAATCCTAAACCAGTATCACTTACAGCACACTTTTGTTTTTTCTTTTCATTTTTTTTTTGTTTTATTTTTTTCGGTAGGATTTTTTTTCCCTAAAAGTAGACACCTCACGGGTGCACCCCTCGAGAGCTACCCGCACCCCTCGCGTGCCTGGCGTAGGAGTAATGTCTACGTTTAGGCAAAAAATGAACTATTCCCATTGAAAAATATTTAAAAAAATTCTTTTTTTTTCATAAATGTTCTTTGAGTGATACTGGTTCAGGATTTTGAATATAGCTAGGAGGTTTTTTTATCACCTTGTATATTAAAACACCTTTTCTACTGACCACTCTTTTTTCACCTTCACATATTTAAAACGTCCATGAACTTTAGTTTGATTAGGAACACTTTATCCGCCGGTCATTTTGAAACAGCTAGCGATAATATGGAGATGTTTTGTAAATAACATACGATTCTGACTGGTGTTAACTTTGCTTTTACCTCAAACCTTTGTCAGAATTCAGGGTGATTTGATTAAGCTCGTCTTTTGTTTTTTTAAGCGACTGCGCCAAAGAAAGGTATTTTTTGTCGTAAATTACGTTTACGTAAAAAAACATGTTGCGTGCGACCGCACTGTATTCTTTTTCGATCTACTGATCCGTGTTTGAACACGCGGCGCGGCTTGCGCTTCCGGGTTCAAGCCTTAGCAGTACCAACGCTCAACAGGTGACAGTTTACATGTGCCTACGCAATATCTCGAGAGCACATTGCTCGATCTGACTAAAAAAGTATTTTGTTCCATAAACTTTTGTGTTACGTCAAGTAAGACCTAAGTATTATTTTACTTTTATGTGCCCTTTCTAATTACACGCTTACGATTTTCTATTATAATTATAAAATAATCTTTATTTTCTAAAAATAATAGAGAGTATTCAAAAACAGTTCTGTGCAGTTGCAGGAAAACTTTCAAACTCGGCTTGAAAACGTTAAGACTTATTAAGTGACTAGGTACTTACATTCTCAACGCTCTCGAATGAAAAAAAAACCTTATATGCTGGCGTTAAAAACTGTTAAATTAAACTTTTGTAAAATATCACCCTAATTAGGTGTGTAACGTTAGCAACTGAATAGATAGGTAGGTATGCAATATTGGGAAAACACAGCTATAAATTGAAAGTGCTGTGGGGCAGGCTTGTCTACTTACGCTCTCTAGATAAAAGTGTCGTAAGAAGTCATGTTTGCGTCGCGTCGCTTTACTCTTTGTAGTACTTAAGCTATTTGTGTGATGCACGCGTGGCTCGCCTCGCGCGGACTCAGCGCAGCAGGTAGTCGACGAAACACATAGACTTGCGATAATGTCAAGGAATCCCAGCTGGTATTCAGGCCTGGCAGACTTGACAGACAGTCTAGACGTGAAACACGGTACTGATACATTCACTCAATAGAGGTCAGATTCTTGATATGAACCTACAATGCCGCTTAAAAATACAAGTTACCACATCACCAAAACATTGCGCTACCACGCGTTCGTAACCACTTTGATAACATACCGTTTAGCAAGAACAATGAGGGAAATTCGCACATTATGTCAAAGCGATGTATGGACCGCTTTCCGTGAACTCAAGTCGTGAATAACAAGTCATACTCATACCAATATACTGCGAACCTACATATGTATATGAAATAGTAATTTAGTTCCATTTTGATGTGAGAATCGAGTTTCTTTATTTTGAGTTATTTACAGGGTGAAAAAAACCTCCTAGCTATATTCAAAATCCTGAACCAGTATCACTTACAAAACACTTTTTTTTATTTATTTTTGGTAGGATTTTTTTTTCCTAAACGTAGACACCACTCGGGTGCCCTCGCGTGCCTGGTGTTGGAGTAATGTCTACGTTAAGGCAAAAAATGAACTATTCCCAGTGAAAAAATATATTTAAAAAAAATCATTAATGTGTTCTTTGAGTGATAGGTACTAGTTCAGGATTTTGAATATAGCTGGAGGTTTTTTTATCAGCCTGTATAAAGAAAGCCTCTGTGTAAGATTCAGCTTTCTGTGTCCAAGGCTTGGGCTATGCATTTATGAGTCAGTGAATTATTATAATTTTGATATGAACGATATATGTACTTATTTAAACAATTTTTTTTAACGTAACCAAAAGTACTTATACGATAATCAGTATTTTGGAAGGTTGTTCAGTTTCATGAGGAAAATCGGCCCCTAAAGTTTTGCTAACTAATTTAAAGTCACCCTGTACGTAAAACATTCCATCCATGCTGTATTTGTATTGTAAAGACAGCAGCACATAACATAGGCTATACATGTTGACCCTTGTCTCGCTCGTATATAGCGTCGGCTTTCGTAGTGCAAATGGGTAACCTGACGTGCTGCTGTATGTATATGTATACCTCGACTTGATAAAAATAAGCTGAGTTATTTATAAATAACGAAATCAAGTCACACCCGCGGTATTGACTTAATTCTACATGGTGGATATATGTAAGTACCTGTACTGTACTTAAAACTAAAAAAAAGTCACAAAAATTTTCAGTTTGGGTGAACATTTTAGATTTAAGAAAATTTTACATATTTAAGCATATTAAAATGTTTACTCAAACCAAACTGATTTAAGAGTTATTTAGCATGTATGGATTACTTAGTTACGATACACTCCGCGCTATTGAGTCTCGTTAAATTATAACACAATAACAAAATACTTGCAGAAAATCTGTTTTCGGAGTATCATAATTTAATATGCAAATATTTTTTACTTCTAACAGTAAGTTCGTCCATATCGCGCAGCCTATATAGGTCAATAGAAACAAATAATTCAAATCGGATTTTTAAACAATTAAAAAACAATAAAATCGCTTGTAGGATTTATCCTACAACAGATTTTATTGTTTTAATAGCTTCATTTGTTGCCAAATAAGACTATCCTAAGTTTTCCCCCTCGGCAGAGGTGTGCATAAGTGGTGAGGGGTAAAAATGTACCCAAAAAGGGATTTTTTTGCGATTTTTCGGTTATATCTCGTAAAGGGCTTAAAATATCGAAAACTGTTCTTTATAAAAGTTGGAGCGCAATTAATCCTGCGTCGGATAACACCAGATTCATATTTTTTGGACTACCCGTTCTGATGCTTTAGTTAGCTCATCAAAGTTGGATAAAGAGTCAAGCAGGCTAAGCGAACAAGAGTGGCTTTGATCATTCTTTCAGGTGGTATACTGGCAGGCCCTAAGAACACTCTATGCTTAATATCAGTCCTCGATGTTCTTTTGTTTTCGAGTTATTTAGGATAATGTCGAAAAATTAGGGTATCACTGAAAGTGTCACTCTTTCTAAATGTTCAAGTTAGATTAAACAAACAAAATCATGTTTAATAATAATAAAATAATATATATATTTAACTTGCATCCTATCCTTAAATTTCATTATAAAAAACGATTTTTCTTTTCTAAAAAATAATCAGAGTGTCACTTAAAGTGTCATATGTTGTAAACTGTTAAAGTTATATTAACCGAACAAAATCATATTTAATAGTAATAAAATAGACTATTAAATGCATATTTTTAATCAGCATCATATCCTTAAATTTTATGATAAAAAACGATTTTTCTTTTTCTTAAAAAATAATCAAGAGTATCACTTGAAGTGT